>JAQFVV010000088.1:3780077-4262986 GCA_028023455.1 Epiperipatus broadwayi | reverse complement strand
TAATAATCTTAATTAATCATCTGAATGCTTTTGGGAAGTCTAAGTTTCATAATCATAGCTTGTTACCCAATTGAGAAATAGTTGCATTAAAAATTGGTAAATTTATGCAAACTGATTATAGTCCATTTTTTTTTGAAAATGGAGAAGCAAGCTTCTCTTCTGTTTATAGTTGTGGGGTCGCTTAATATATAGTGTTTTGACCTTGCATTTAGAATCATTTCTTTTGGTGCAGATAATCTTGGCATCTCCCTATGAACAGGAAAAAACTTGAAGAGGAGTGATTTTCAATTTCTAGACAAACTATCAATTTCATTTATGTTGATAAATGATTTTTTTGATTTTCATTTAAAAAGTTCGATATACCAATTAACTATTAGTAATATTAGAGTCAAAAAAAAAGAGGAAAAGATTTATATTTATTAACTTCTACTTAATGAATAAAAATTAAGATTATTAAAGAGAGATTTTGTCTTCATCCTTATACAGCAGACTTTTTGTTTAATAATTATCAATGTCAAGTTTTGATTTGGCTCAAATATTAATTTCACTCAGAATTTTCTACTTGTACTGGGCAGACTAAGTGTTATAAACATCAAAATTTAAAGAATAGATGGATTCACTATATTTGGATTTATGCTATTCTTGACCATTTTACAAAATGTTATTTATTCACAACCTAAGAGAAAATGGTTTGCTGCTTTATATATAATAAATACATGATATTGCCAGTGTAATATATCCAAGATTAATACTCAAATTACTGGTTTATTAATTAAATGAAATACCCTAATCGAAAGCACAACAAAACTTTTTTATAGAAAAAAACGGTCTAGCTTCATTTTCTTACATATAGTCTATCTGAAGTACTTTGGAAATGAGTTAAATCAATCATATTACTTTTTAGAGCTATTTTTAAATTGATTTATACTACTTTAATTAATATTTGTGAAAATTTTCCAATTTACACATTGTCAATACTGACTCAGGAGATAAAGAGAGAAAATGGCCTATTCTTCTCTAAAAAGTCATCTATGCTTCGTATTGAGAGCAGTTCATTTATTTAATAAACTAGTAGTTGAGTATTAATTTCAATATATTAATATTAATTATGGGCAATATCTTGATTTAAATATTCCACTTTGAGTCAGTATTGGCAATGTGTAAATTGGAAAAATTTCATAAATGCCAATTAAAATAAATCAATTTTAAAATAGCTCTAAAAAGTAATGTAATTAATTGTAGAGAAACCAAGTAATCGATATTATGTCCAAGTGACAACACTTGATCATTACAGGTGAAGTTTGCCACAACCTGCCACTCTCTTAATACAATTTATTCTACAATCTCAAATTTATATCAGTTTCAGAAACTTTAATGAACTTTATATCATCGAATGTATGTCACATATAATGTATAATAAAATGAGGTTTCTTAAAATATCTACAACTTTATAAAATGTGTCTATTCAATTCATAAATAAATTTTGCTACTAATTTATTTATATTAATTTTAAATAATTATTTAAATTTTTATTTCTTAAAATGTTACGAATACTTTAATCAAAAAAAAAAAGTTATAATTCACTATTAGAGAGCATAAACTTAGAAACTGATTAAACTTCAAGGACCAATAAATGAAGGTAAATGTATGCTTAAGGCTAAAACAAAAATAAAAGTTTTAATGCTTAATTACAAAAATACTATTATTTATAGATAAGTGAAAAAATTAGTATATTAAAAAAAAAAGTATAAATGAATTACTTTAATTTAATAAAAAGTGCTATGTAAAAATAAAAGAGATATGGTATGGATACTACCTGCACCAGCCACAACTTAACATTGTTTGCTACCCTTGTAACATGATTTATTGGACCAGCATTTCAATTTTTAGGCCACATCATTAAAATGCATAATCTAAAACAATGCGTGAATATTTCCTTAGTTAATATCAGCTTTTACTTTTTGAATAAATGCTCTTCCTTGAATACTATTCATATAAATATCGAGGAATATTGATCTTATTTGTTCCAATCCTAAATGTTGTTTCATATCACTTTACTATTACAATAGAGATAGATGGGTATATCAAATTAGAAAAGTTAAACATAGGTAAATCGATTTAATAATAAATAAATAAATGGATAAGCTAAAATAATCTTATTTAAACTCATTAGTCTTAAGAATCTGGTAATACTTGAATTAATTTTAGGTCCAATAAATGACAATTGCAGAACTAGAATCATACCAATAAGTCATATAACTATATTTAATCCAGGAAAAAAGATGTAATTCTTTATTTAATTAAGAAACTCTATTTATTATTGTAAGCATTCTTTTTATATTGTTAATTTATATTATTGCCATGTCCATGAGGATACAATCTCACCAAGTAGGTGAAAATTAATAATAGTACACACAACTCGAATATCAGCAAGTTTATTTCTGTTTGCTGAGGCATTAATTTAACAATATAACATTTACAATAAAATTATATTACTGACAATAATTTATCCTGTTTACCTTTGGGAAATGCTATGGAATATATTCAATGTGTGAAAATATCTTATTTCACATGCATCCGATAATTATACACTTAATTTATCTTCAAATGGTTTGTTTATTCATCTAATTAATGTCTAGGAAAAACTTCTGTCCAATTGAACTTTAGTAGCAAGAATTCTCTAAAACTAACTTCATTCAGCATTATCTTTTCTTTTTCGAGGAAGCATTGTTTCACTTTCGGCAGCCGTTTTCTCCTCTTGGCTGACAGACTGCTTTTGACTAATACCACTAAGAATCTCGGACTCTTTTTTTATTAGCTATGCTAATTTACATAATTTATTTTAAAAGTTATTTTTATAATACATTTTTTCTAGAGTAATCATTCTAGGGTAAAAAAAACAGTACTGTTGGGGCAATGTACATGATTTAATTAAAACTTTATTTACATATTTGTGCCATTACTACACCTGCCCTCACTCTAGAAAATAATCTATATTCTCTGATTTCTCTGACTGTGTGGAGTAGTATTTCTATTCTCATCAGGATCGGAGTTTACATGAGGTGACTTTCCAGATCTAGGTAACTGTTCATCTTTACTTGAGTCAACATCTTGATCTGCCCTAACTTCATTTCCTTTATCTCATTCAATAGAGGGAAATTTTTCATTATTTTTCAAAAATTTCTGGTTAAGGATTGGCTGCTACAGGTCTTTTATTTATCACAATCGATGCATTAGAGAATTGAATGATTTACTTTCAAGTTTAATTACTCGTATGACTTCAGATACTTTGTCAACTATGGTGCCAGATATCCTTTTTTTTTTAATATGCCTCAAACGCATACAGTTTCGCGAATTCTAAATTTCATACAATTTGCATTAAACCACTAATTATCACGTGATCATTATTTTTATGCTTGCTCATAACTGTTATTAAAACAGGCAAAACTCTTCACACAATAGTGCGACTCTGTAAAAGACAGAGTAATTAATGGATGCCAGAAAACTTGTGCATAAATCTATCTAGTGCCTACTCAAAATGTATAGGTACTGAACTGAGTTCAGACCTACATGACTATATAAGCTAATGAGCTTGGATTGAAAATACTATTGGGTTTTCAATTTTATTCTCATAGTTTTGTAGTTAATTAGAGATAAAAGGTGGCTGCTGGAAGGTTGCATTAGATCCTAAGATCTAAGTGCATTGCTCTCAGATCCAAGACTCCTCACCGAAGAAAGCCACAAGCTAGAAATTAGTCTGGGGATATTGGATATCCGAGAAGGCACTGTGTAGGGATTTTATGCACAAGCCTTCTGGCATCCATTGATTACTCTGGCTCACACTGAGTGGCAGTACTGTATGGAGAGTTTTGACTGTTTTAATAATATTTTGCATTGTATGTATCTTCACCAGAAGAATTTTTTTTCTGCGCTTTTGTACAGATAAAAGTTTAGATAAATGAGTATGACATTTTCTATCAAGCAGCACTCTGCAAGTGTTTGACAGTTTGTCGCACTAAGAATAAAATGCAAGTAGAGCATGATTTCTATCAGTGCTTCTTCCATATTTGTAACTTCTACTTTGTTCAAGGCAGATTTCAGACTTTGGATTGCCTTGTCGGCAAGTCCATTAGAAGCAAGGTAGCAGGCTGGAGTAAGAGCATGACAAATGTCTTTAACTGTTAAACAGTTTTCAAAATCTGCAGAAGTAAACCTTGTTCCATTATCGGATACCAGGATCTCAGGATATCCATGAGTGGCAAACACTTACTATAAGGCTTTTATGGTATATGTAGTACTCATAGTTTTAGCGAGTTAATACTTGGCCCATCTGTTGTATGAGTCTATGATAATTAATATTAAATGTCCAACCAAAGGTCTTGCTTAATCTATATGGATATGCTCTCGTGGTTTCTTGGCCTCTAGCCACAGTTTATAAGCTTTCTTCAATAAATCAACTGCAGATTGGCAATTAGAACGGGTTTTTACCATTTGTTCAATTCCTATTCATTTTAGGCCCCCACACATATGAATGTGTGAGTGTCTTCATCCGCACAACTACTGGATGACCTTTATGTACCAACTTTAGCATTTATTTCTGCCTTTCCACTGGTATGAGTAATTGATCAATCATCAGGATACAGCCATTACAGATTGACAAACTATGATGAGCATTCCAAATTGGTATATCTATGAAATTTGTTTGACTTTTTGGCCATCCTTCTTGAATTCAACTTTTTAGCTTACTATATCCAGGGTCTCTATTTGTTCATTCAGTGACTTCATATCTATTTAAATTTTCTATAATATTTATTGTGTTTTATTGGTTTTACTTTTGTAAACTTCCACTGAACTCTGTCTTTTAGAGAGAGCCGTGGTAATGCATTTGCATGCATAATCTCTTTTCCTGGCTTGTAAACTAATTCATAGTCATGTAATCCACCTTCAAAGTCTCTGGATTGCATAATCAGGCATTTTTTATCCTTTCCAAAAATTTGAAGTAAAGAGCGATGACCAATACTTACTGTAAAACAATATCCATATATGTATTGATGGAATTTATTGCAAATATTATAACCAGGACTTCCTTATCTAATAGACTAAATTTTTTTCCAGCTAACAATAACATTCTAGAGGCATAAGTGATCAGAAGCTTGTCTTGACCATACCGATGTGAAATGACAGTTTCACACAAAATCTGAAGCATCGGTATTAATCGTCACTTCCAAATCACTCCTAAAAAGCAATAAGAGTTTTTCTGACATTAATAAGTCCTTGGCTGTCTGGAATGCAATTATGTCTCTTCATTCCATTTCCAGAGTTTTCCTTATGTAATAAATCACACAATAATGTTAATAGCTGTGATGTAAACTTATAAAAAAACTTTTGTAGAAATTTAACAGTCCCAGAAAAGCTTATAAATCTTTTTGCATTCTTAGAAATGGCAGCTTCTTTTACAGCTCTCATTTTCTCAGGATTGAGGTACTTTCCATCCTTATTTATCACATCCCAGAAATTTTATTTCCGAAGTTACCCAAATGCACCTGACGGCATTTAATCTAGCCCCCACTTTGTTAATCTTTGAACAAACTTCCAACTCTCATTTTTCCAGCTCTTCTTCTGACTGGGCAGTAATGTTTGGGGTGACTGTTATCCCATTAGACAAAGTATCACATTTAAATAGACTGACATGGATACATAACATTAACAATTTTGCAGTTTTTATCTGTGATCAGTATCCGATAAATCTATCTTCGCAAAGCTTTCTGTAAAGATGCTAACACTTCATGTACATTTGGCACAAGGTTAGCACCTTTATTTATATATTAATTTACAATAACTTGGTAATCTCTGTAGAGATAAATAGACCCACCCAGTTTAATAATTGCAACCACAGGTATAGCCCTTGATGAGTCTTCTATAGGTGATAGTATGTCTTTTTTTTACCATATCTCCTATTGTCTCTTCAATCTTTGACTTCAAAGCATAGGGAACTTTCTGGGGTTTACACACTGTAGGTTGTGCATCTTTAGCTAATTCCATGTCTACTGATTTCATTTTTAATTCAACTATTTCCTGTTTAAACAGCTGAGGAAATTTTGTTCTAACTTGTTTCTAGTTTGACCTTAATAATTTTAAGACAGATTTCTAATGGATGGAACCAGTTTTGACTGAGCAATGGACTAATAATTTTCTTTACAATAAAGTGATAAGATTTTTCTACATATTTGTATTCTGTTTCCATTTACATCCATGGCCATTACATTTGTCTTATTCAATTCTGGTTAGATTTAACAATAATTTTATTCCACTCCTTCAGATGAAATCAATAATTCACCACTGCAGTCAACCTCCATATTGATTTTAATCTTACAAATGGTTATATTCAAAGTAATTCAGCTATTGTTTGGGTCATTTAACTTTCTACAAACTCTGCCTTCCTCTGATTAAAAGTCTGGGTGTGGCTTGTCTTTTTCATTTTTTCTACAAACATGACCTAAGTGTCATTTAATGCTACAAATATGGCATTTTTCTGATTTGAATTTGCACACCCTTTTTGTGTGTCTTACAATTCCATAGCAATAGCACATTATTCATTTCTTATAAAGTTTTTAGGTAATTTATTCATCTTAGCTCTGTATATGCTTGTGGTATTTTTTAATTCATTTGTTACCATTTGATATTTGGAAACATTATCTGTTGTTAGCACATAATGTTATATCCACTTCACTTAGTTTTTCTAAAATTGTGGTCCAACATCCCATATAGAAGTTGATCCAGGAGTATGTCCTCTAAATTAATCGTAAATTCATATTTGGTTAATTCACTGAATCGGTCAAAATTGTATGTTAGCTCAACACGATTCACAGCCTGGGTAAAAGTACCTCGAATCCAACCATACACTAGATCAAAGATAAAGAATATTTATGGATTCTGCCCTGTTCACCCACTATCTAAATCTGTCAATTAATTAATAACATTTCAACATTTTCGAGATAAGCAATACATCTTTTTTACACTCCGGCCCACTAGCATCAATGGTAGAGCATGAGCCTCAACTCTCAACTAATTCCAATGTCTAACTCTAATATTGATTCTAATTAGACCTATTCATTAACTTAAATATAGGAATAGTATGTATGTGACCTTGAGTCATCAGATAGTAGCACAATAATTAATTAGAAACATTAATTTTACAATAAAATGAATGGAGATGAACCACGGGTAGTTTAAATTCACATATATATTTAATAAAACATTTGTATAACTTTTCTAATGTCTCCCTGTTTTATTTCATAAATTTGTTAATATAAATTTCTATCCTGTCATTAATTATGACACGAGCAAAAGAGCGGTATAATTCCTATGCCAATTTTACAAATGTAATGATTAGAGTTTTATGGTAGATGCCCACTCAAGTCTGAGATGTATGAGACAAATATTTTAAATAACCCTATTTTAAATATAACTTTATTATAAGTGAAATTATTTTAAGAGAGAAATAATGGAATCATATTTTAGGAATTGGTTTCTAAGAGAGTGACACGTTTAAAATGTAAACGGATTGCGATACTCGCAATTAAATATTTTAAGGTTGTAAAACACCAGTCTGTAATCAATCCACCAAGGTATGCTCAGAACAAAAGAAATTAAACAGACTCAGCATTTGGTATTGCATCACCAGCATTGACTCAATTCACCTGCCCTGTTCCAGTGATGCCAAGAAATAAAACTAATGGTCTGCGCAATTAGCAAACCTAAAATGTTTCTGGTGAAAGGATGGGAATCGCCAAGGTTACCTAACATCAGCTTACCCCGAGTCTTCCCAATTTGTCTTTCAGATCCTGATAAGAAAATTCATGGCCAGTGAAATTATCATGTGGTCTAATTCTGATTTAGCAATCACAAAGAACAAAAGACAAGTAATCAAGCAAAATGCTGGCAAGGCAAAATACAAATACTGAAGAATATATTTTTAGAATTTAAATATAAAATTGTACTGAGCTATTAAAGATTACACAAATGTTATACAGATTGACCAAGATCGGACCAACATAAAATAAATAAACATTAAATATTATTACGAATATCATTTTCTGGGTGACATATCTCTCCCTTCAAAACAAAATCCCACCAATATTTATATTAAAACATTTATTACTCTCTCTTACAGTTTTGCAAGAATATACTTTCTAACCCCCTCCCCTTCATTCTTATAACATGAAATAATATAAGTAAATAAAATATCATACTTGACCTAGCGTCTCCTCAAAACTAAACCGTATATGCATAAAATATTTCCAAAATATATAAAGTAATATAAAATTATTTCATCTCGACAGAAAAGGTTGCTCCAAGTATTAATCATTTAAAACTAAAGAGTTAGTTATTTACCAACAGACGTTGGTCAAGAAATAAGAAGCAAATATATTTAATTATATAAATCTTTTGTTGAGATGGAACAAATTGGCATATAGTGATTTCATTTTTAAATAAGACATTTATCAGTCCTAAACAAATACACTAATAATAATAAATTTTCTGAACAGCTTTAAGAGAAAGTTTAGCATTAAGAGGCTAACTTTAAGACAGACAAAATAAGAGCAGAGGCATTAGATTTAAAGTGATAGCAAGTAAAAAATACAGAATTTTAGTTAAGAAGTTACATTAAATTAAAGGGGATTTTCTTTAAGAAGACACTAAAGGTAGCAAAATTACATTATCAGGTCAACTGGAGTTTTTAAGAACAAATTAGGTGGTTAGAAATAAACAGATTGTAACATATTACCTAATTTATTTTGAGTCCTTGTGGAAATTTGGATCCCATGATAAAATATGAATTTCCGCACAGACATAGCTAGCTATGTATTTTAATTTGAGAGTTCACAGTTCAGCAGTCCAACAATTACACATTTTGATGAGTTTCTCCAGCTTATGGTATTCTGGCGATAATTTAGGACAGTGGATAGACGGGCAGGTTAAAAGCCATCTAGTCAACTACCATGCTTCCAGATATCTCTATAATTATTTAAAAATTTGACCAACGTGGATTTGCCATGTACTCACTGACAAAAACTATGACTGGCTGACCTCTATTGTTCTCATGGGCTACTTATACCCTTTTCTGACTATTTTTGGGAAATTCCCTTTTTCATTCACTCAAGGCTAAATGGATATGTTGGAATTCCAGTAACCGCAATTATCGACCTAAAGTATTTTGCATTGTATTCTTGAGATCCACTCTCCCAATAAACCCAATGATTTTATTGTTTCAAATCTATTTTTAAGTTAATGTAGATTTGAAGAATTTATGTTTCAAATATCTCTTCCATTTTAATTTTTACTTTAATTAGAAAATTCCATTACCATTTTGTTAATGGATTTTCTTTTGTTTGATGCTATGGAATGTTAGTAGAGTTTATCACGAAAGTAAATTTTCAGAATAAAATACATCTGGATCTCGTTTTATGCGGATTATTTTAATGTGATTTTGAAGTTATGCAATTCATATTTCTTCTTAATATCTTTGATATTTCACTATATTTATTAGATATCAAGAAATTTAAATTATTAATAACTTTTTTTGACTGAAATACTTTTTTTTTTCAAAAATATAACATTATATTAGCAGCTAACGTGAATATGGTCTGAAGCTGTATTTAGAATCTTAGCTTCTATGTAAATAACCTACTTATACTAATGAGTAAATAATAATAATAGATTTATACTTACGTATAAAAATATTGCAATAAATATTCAAAAATTTTAAACTTTTAAACGTATTTTGTTAGATATAACAGAAATAATTTTTTAGATTGTTAAAATAAATAATGAAGATTTTATTGATTTTTTAAACTGAAAATAATCTTTCTAATGATAATGTATAATCTTTTTGTTTTGATTGCAATCTCATTTTTTAATATAGAAACAGAAAACCAATAACACAGCACAAGACTGAAAGTAGCACTAGTTGTACATCACATCATGAATCTGATTTCTTATCAGTTCACAAACGAATGTATATTGTCAAATAGTGGTAATGATTAAAATATGTATAAAAAAATGTAAAATTATATACTGGAGTTAATAAAAAAAGTTTGTCTTGTATTAATTTTTTTCAAATATTTGAAATTTTTTATTAGTCATACTTTATTTCCTTATTTTTTTAATGCAAATTTTAAAGTAATTTTTCCTTGTTGCTTTGCTTTTATACAATTTCTGAAAATTACTGGAACATATCCCCCATTTTTCAAGGTAAGTTAAGTCTATTTTTGTGTGATTTCTTTTGTACGCATTTTCTGAGGAACCTATCTACCGCATAAAACGAGACCCAGGTGTACTTAAAAAAAATAGCATATTAAAATTTATTTATTGATTTTTATAAAAGTTTCCATTTGTAATTATATATATATTTGTGCATATATACATATATCTGGGCCCCTCCAATATTTATAATAAAAACATTTTAAATAGAAAATTGATATTTTAATTACTTATTTGCTGGTCTAAAAATTAAATGTATATAAAATGGCAGATGGAAAGTTTTATAAATATCGTAACACGCGTGGATCTGGTTTGATCCTAGTCTAGCCATCTAGAAAGACGTGAAGCATGGATCTGACTTACAGATCCATTGCTTCAGTACACAATGCCAGATTATAATCTTATTAACTCTCTCAAAGTGGTTGTTTTTCTTTCAAAAACACAAACAAGCTATCCTCTTCATTACTGCTGGCTGAAGATATATAGTAAGATTTTCTATTAGTTTACTGTATGGTACAACTTCTGGAGTTTTGAAATCACATAATTGCTTAGCAATTTATAGAACACCACTACAAGCAAAAAAAAACCAGCATATCATCTTCAGTTTTACTTATCTTCATATAATGATCTGTGTGCTCCACATATATATTCCACTCCGGATTACTGACATCATATTCATGCAAATTATGAGTGGGAACATCTTTAACATAATTTTCTATACAAGTTCTTTTTAAAAACTGTCGTCAGCACCATTTGTCATGCCCATAAGGAGACAACCTCTGCCATGTAGGGGGAAATGAATAACAAATACACAACTTGAATATATACATCAGCAAGTTTATTTCTGTTTACTGAGGCATTAATTTAACAATATATCATTTACAATAAAATTTTATTACTGACAATAATTTATCCCGTTTACTTTTGAGAATTGCTATGGAATATATATATATACTGTGTGAAAATATCTTATTTCACACTCAGCTGATAATTATACAGTTCATTTATCTCCAAATGGTTTGTCTACTCGTCTAATTAAAATCTATGCGAACTTCTTTCCATTTGAACTTTAATACTAGTAATTTACTAAAAACTAAACTTCATTCAGCATTATCTTTTTTCCTTTCAAGAATCCATTGTTTTATTTTCGGTAGCTATTTCTCTTCTTGATTGTGACTGACCGCTTTTGACTGGTGTGCACTAAGAATCTCGGACTATTTTTATTAGCTATGCTAATTTACATAATTTATTTTATAAGTTCATTTTATAATATATTTTTTCTAGAGTAATCATTCTGTGAAAAAAAAAAAACAGTACTGTCAGTGCAATGTAAATGATTTAATCAAAACTTTATTTACATACAATTTATAATATTTCTAGCGTTAACAGATGTAAATAAATATTTTCTTGAATCTCTATTGGTTTGTTTCTCCTAAAATCTGAAAACAATCCTGACCTAGCAGAGATATTGAAGAAAAATAATTAAGATTTGGTTTGGTGGTTGGGGAATACATACATATAACATAGGACAGATATGAATTATTAATAAGGAATTGAGTATAGAAAATATAGAAAAATCAAACAAATCTTTCTAAAGTATAATTTGATCCTAAATTTCATGGAAGAAAATAATTTTTTCCCAGAAATAAAAAAATGAACTAAAGAAAAAGATTTAAATCCTATTCCTCGATGTTCAGATTCTGCTTCAAATCTTGTGATAGTAGATAATGACAGCATGGATTGAATGAATCAAATGTGGAAATTATTCAAATCCCACTTACCTCAAAACTGTACTCTTTGATAATTCCTACCTGAAAGTAAGATTTTACTAGAAAAAAAAAATTTCAAAGAGATTTATATATGTGTATAACAAACTTGATAACTCTTAGTTACATCAAATATGTATTTAAGTTACAACTAGCATACTGTAGATCAATTGTTATCAACAGCATATAAATAACAATCTGATATAATTACACATATCACTTGATTTTTCGTCTTACAACATTAAATACACATCCAAAAGTACTTCTGCCATCTATTGTAAGTACTACTATATGGTAATCATTGATTCCTCAAGATTACAATAGATGTCGCTAGAGAAGGGAAATATTTTTGCTTATATTACACACCTATAAATAAACTGTTTTGATATTAGTAAACTGTTGTTCAGATTCACCTTACACAATATATTTTGGTGGCCTAATAATAATAACATCTGATTATAGTATAAAATTCTACTGATTCATGAGTTTTTTTTTCCATTTTTAAATTCCTTGGGTAAAAATACCATAAAATAAGAGCAACTTGCAATTAAGAAAAATTTCTATTCAAACACTCACATAACAATGAATGAATTTATAAGAGTAATTAAATAACATAATAACAAATAAAGTGTATAAACAGTGGTAATTTTCTAAAACAAAGAAACAGAATGATAATAATGTAAATAGAGGGAATTTGTCCAAATTAGACATGAGTACATCTATATAAATGGCATATATTTGTTATAAATATATATATGTTCTATGTACCAAAATATATATTAAAATATTTGTATTGTATATAGAGAATATATCTTGAAAACAATTATATAATAAAAATAATGCAAACATTGGATTTGTATATATATGAAAATTGATTCAGAAATAATAAATAAGTTTTATCAAATTTTATGTGGTAATGATTATTATATTAACTTTAATGTGCAACTTATTAAAATAATTGTATTAAGATAGAGTAGAAATTAACAACAATCCTTTGCTAACCAAGTACTTTCTTATTTGTCTTCATCAGAGTGCTCTGTAATTATTTATTAAATCAATCACATTTTCCAGATGACACTGATATATGCAATTTATAATATATAAATAAAACAGCTTTTAAATAATTCTGTTTGTCATAGACTTCTCCAAAAACTCTTCCTGTAGGAACAGAAAACAAAAAAGCAGGATATACAAGGTTTAGCAGTTGTCTGATAATATTCCATCAGTTTTACCTTTTAGCTAAAAAGTTATTGATATTACTTTATTAACCAATATGGATGTTAAGCTGAACTGGTTATGAGACGGCATTCAGAAAGAAAAACCAAACCGTGATGAAAAAAATAGAGGTTATTTCGCCGCCTGGATTTAAAGCCAAAAGTTAGTTTTAACTTAAAATGAAATTATTGTCATAGTTCATTTTTAATTATATTATTTATAAACAGTACCTTAAAACTTGTCTTGGTTTATTAGATACTCTCAACTTCTGTTCAGACGGAGAACATTACATTTTTCGTATTGACAGTACAAATATATGTTTTAGTTTTAGAAGAAACTTTATTCAAGGAAATATATATGTACAGATATTTCGGTTTAAAGAAATATATATACAAAACTACATCAAAGAATACTGTTAAAAACATTTACAAAACATGCTATGATGTGTTGATATTATGTTTGTTGATAGCAAATAAGTTATTGGTAATGCGCATTGTGACAAGACATACAACACCTTGATCATCAACTATGAAAATGGGTCATTACTTTTCATTCAATCCATAAAAAGGTAAAAAGATACGACTAGTAAAGTATAAACGATTAATGTAACAAGATATAATTACATATATTAAAATTAAGCTTCTTTTTTTTATATAATTAATAAATTTAAAAAAAAAAAAAACTAGCTTATTTAAAAATAAATTTTAAATTAACTTAATTATTGCTGCTAATAAAAAAAAAAAGCATCCTTGGATACTTTAATAGATGGAGATACTTTAATACAACAAACCACGATTTAATTAATGTGTATTATTGTCGATAGCAACCATTCTTAAAAAGTTTTACGACCAGAATAGTTGTTGTAATACTTTTAAGAGCTAAAAATAACATATTTATTATTAGGTGAGTAACTTTTATCGCTTTAATTAAAATTACAAAATATTTATCTTACCCTCGGATGCTAGGGAGCTTTGCTTACGATTGCAGATATCGATTAAAAGATAAAACTGCAATATGAATCATGCTTAACAACAAATTAAAAAATCCGACGGCTTCAACTTACTCGCAGAAAAGCGCATGCTTCGACATATCGCCCCCTAGAACATTAACTAAAAGAATTTCTAAGACGTTCCTAGTTACCTGATGCCAAACATTCACTTTATACTCTCTATAAGGATTAATAATATAAAGCGACTCGGTTAAAAATAAATATGAAATTATGCTTAACGAGTGGAAATTTACAGTAAATAATCCAAAATCAATTGAAATAAAAAGTTCTACCAAAGGCAATCGCCGTCTTTCAGAAAATTAATGTTTACTAATAGGTAATAAAACAGATGTTATAAAATACATTTTGTACAATATCTGATTTTTGCTTTAACTAGTACGCTTTACATTTGTCTTCTGATATCCGAAAGCCCAAGTGGATACTATAATTATGATCTTAACATTTAACTTAATTAAGTTATTTTTAAAAGGGGGGGGGGGGTGCAACATATTGATCTTTTAATTTAAATATATATATATAGCACTAGCTGTACAGTAGATAATATTTAATAATCCGCAAAATTAATAATAAATATCTCATGAAAAGGTCCTTACTTATCCATGAAAAGGGAAGAGTATATTTCAATGACACAATTATCTCTAAGCCTTTATGCACATCGCTATTATTTTAAAACATTCACAATTACTTTTTTTAAAATTAATTATCTTGTTTTCTTTAATTCTGTTCTGCTCCAAAGACACTACATAGACATTGAATTTTATCAGCTAATTATATGCCTATCAATTTCTTCTTGTTCCATAAATAATCTTACATTCTCTTCATATTGTTGACATTATCGTTTCAGTTTATCTTTTTAATACTTTTCGAAATTCATTATATCACAACTTTTCTAATTATCCAAATATCTGCTATTTATATACCCACACTACACAAATTATTTAGGAAATCCTTTTTCTTAATTTCTACTCAAACCGATTGCTATACTAAATGCTCTTGTAACTATTTACATAATCAAACGATCAACTCCTTAAATATTTAGAATTTTTTTTCTGTCACTTCTAATTTATTCACCCACAACTGTAATCATTACTTTAAACTATCTTACATGGATTTTCATCTTCAAACTTTTTACAATTTTCATGTATCTTAAATAACATTTTGTAAAGTTCATTCTCATATCGCAATCAAATTGAAATAATGTTAACTTCATCATTATCAAAACACATTCCTTAAATTAATTCAAATAAAATAACAGACGATACTTTATCATAATCATCATTTATTACCATTATCAATCCACTGCAAGATCAAAGTTCATGTTTAATCCATTTTCTTTGATTCCTAATCTCATCTCCATAACAACCCAGCAAACTGCCTTATTTCATCCCTGTCATTTCACATGTGGTTTCTTTCTAGATCTTTTACAATGTCTTGGGATTCACTTAAGATTTCAGCAGATATAATAAACACCTCCATACCTACGGGGCAGAGAAAAGTGAATAATTCCGTGTGTGTAAAATTAAAAAATCAGATATATTAATCTTTAACTGAGGTTTAAAATTTATATATGTGCTAGAGATAGTCTCTAGTTTCGAAAATGATTAGTAATAATCATTAGTGTATTTATCTGAAATGGATGGCGCCAATTGTGAGTGGAGGGAGTTTGACAATGATAATTGAAAATGTAACAATTAAGATTTCAACTGTCCATCTCTTCTAACAATATGTCCAGCCCATTTCTATTTTAGTTTTTTTAATTTTTTTCAATGATGTGTGATACCTGTATTATTTCATTTAGTATTTTGATCTTTTCTTGTTATTCCTAATATATATATATCCGTACTACATTAAGTGGTCTGAAATCTCTGAATTATTCTTCCATGAAGTACCTAAGTCTCAGATCCATAAATAAAAACTGATAAAACATATTTATTAAAAATTTTCCATTTCAAACTCATAGGCATAAGTTATTTCTACCAAAACCACTCCAATCTAGTTTAATTCTATAATTAATTTCATCCGTTATGTTTTCATCTGTAGTAATAATATGACTAAGGTATTTGTAATTATTAATTTCTAATGCATGATTTCAATTTTTTTTCCCTTAAAAAAATTTATTGACTATTATTTGTCTTTTTAGCATTTGTTTTTAACTCTTATTTTCATCTGACAATTCTTTCAACATTTCCTGAAAACATTATTTGCAAACCAGCTACATCATCCACAAAGTCTAGATAACTTAAATAATCTCCATTTATGTTTACTCCTTTAGCTTCCCATTTTAATTCACAAAATACTTTTTGTAAAACTGCTATAAAACTTTTGGGAATGGAATTACCCTGTCATACATTCTTCTTTGTCATAAATATGAAAGATTTGAACTCAGACCTTCAAGCCCCTTCACTATTCACACTATCTCATACTACCGATACATATGACCACATACATGCAGAAAAGATAAATAATCACCAATATCCGTATTTTGTGCTAAACCAGCCCTCCTCAGTTGGTCCAGACTACCATCTCCCATATATATATATAATCAGTACTCAGTTTATATTAAGATAGCAAATCCTTACACTTTAATGGACAGGCTTCAACCCACTCCAACTCTTCAGCCATCCATACAATTGAAAATCATAATAGAATTCCCAAATCCCATGCTGATGACAATATTGTTGTCATGCCCATGTTGATCTCAAGTCACTCTGACCCCTCATATATAGGACATTATCCATTTAAATACATAGAAAAGGGATGGGCAGAATATAGGCATAATATGTAAAATATGAAATACCAGGCACTCTTATACCTGGAGCCTAATTGCAAATACTTAAATGGATAATGGGCATGCCAACGATATTGGCATCAGCATGGGATTTGGGAATTTCTATCATAAGATTTTCAATGGTATGGATGACTGAAGAGTTGGAGGTTAGAGTAGATTGAAGCCTGTCTATTAAAGTATAAAGATTTGCTATCTTAATATAAAATTGAGCACTGATTATATATATGTATAGGAGATGGTAGTCTGGACCAACTGATGAGTGTTGGTTTAGCACGAAATATGTATATTAGTTATTATTTATCTTTTCTGCATGTGTATCATTAGTAAGAGATAGTGAAGGGGCTTGAAAGTCCCCTATATTTACAATTACGCTCCAGGTATAAGAGTGCCTGGTATTTCAAATCTTTATCATGTAATTTAATCATTATTTTTGCATTTTGATATTCTTTAGAATATGACAATAATGTGAGCATATATATATATCATGATGATCTAATGCTTTAATTACTATAAAAGTGCTTATATAATTAAATGTCTTTCTATAATCTACAAATTCAAAGCATAACAATTCACCTGTCCTCTCTATTGCTTCTGACTTAATACTTGGGTATTTTGGTTGGTTAAAATCCAAGTTTTCAGTAAATGGGTTGTAATAATCTAGTTAAACATTTTGTATAGAATTGATAAATCTGTAACTTTTAATATCTTCTTTATCACCTTTCAGAAATATCAACATTACCATGACATTCTTCCAATCATCTCATACATCATTATCATTTAGACATTTTGTACACAACTTTGCCAAGAATTTTTTCTATTACTTCACTTTTTTAAAGATAGCAACACAATTCCATCAATTCCTGGAAATTTTTTCTTGCTTAATAAATTTTATTGCATGTCTCACTTCATTTAAAATGCTGTGCAATACTTTGTTTTCTTGCTCTTTATTGCTATATCATTCTTAATAGCATTCTTTCACCCATTTCACAATGCCATCTCTCTTTTTAATAATAATTCCATCTTTTAGTCTTATTGTGGAAATAAATTTCCTTCCAGACTTTTCTTCTATAGTTTTCCTTGCCAATTCAGAATTATATTTTCTTATATCATTGTTAACTGCTTCATATCACTTTATAAAACTCTAGATATTGAATTCTTAGTGAATTATTTTTTTATAATTTTCATATTACGTCTTTCTTTTCATTAGAAAATTTACTGTCGAACTTGCTTTTTTGTACAAACTGTCTTTGTTGCAGTTTTTAATAGTATATAAGTTATTTTCCTATTGATTTCATTCAAATCTAAATCATTTTCAAAATCTGATATTTTAAATTTTCGAGTTCAAACTTAAATTGTTTGGATTTTGTTTCTGAAGGTTAGGAAAATGAACTGTTAATACCATTTCTCTTAATTTTTGTCTCTGTAATTTGTATTGTATTATTATTATTATTATGCTAGTCTCAAGAGTTTTTTTAAAAAAAACCAATTATAAGAGTATTTTAATAAGAATCAATAACTTGATTCCCAAAAAATCATCCTCCTAATACTTGATTAAATTACTAAAGTTTGAAAGATAATCTTATTTGTATAAAATTGGATAAAGAATATGCTGTGTCCTGTGAGCAGCAAGTAAATAATTGACAAAGGCAGAATTGAGATGGTAATGTAATAGTTTAAATAACATATGAGCATATTTACAAATGTACATAGCCTATTTAAGGTGTAACTAGTCCTGCTTTTAGACTTACAGAGACGGGAGTCTTTGGTTTACATTAATATGAGAACATATAGACCAGGTTCCTTTTAAGACTTCTGGAATCTTTACAAACATTGGTTACCAAAGATGGCATTTTTTGCATAAACTTGGTATTTTTTAACCACCTCATCATATATCACATTTTTTACAGTTCTCTGATCTTAATATTGTATGTTAATTTATAATAGATGTGCCTGATATATGATTTGTAATTATTGTTTTATGTAGGGAAGAGATGATAAATTGGGTCTTAGATAATTTAGAATACCACTAATTAATAGCAGTTTATTATATTATTTTTTCGATTGATCTAGTTGGTATATTCAAGCACTGAGTTAATAGCTGTCATCCAGACAATGTTAGTGTAATGGTATGAAAAGTAGAGCTGCTTTAACTTAACCAAGAGATGCAGGTAGAGGGGGTTCGAACCTCACCTACTCCTCCAGATTGCTATTAAGCAACTTACTCTCCAAACCTCACTAGAATTTGTTCTTTATGTATGCCCAGTGGTCAGGGAGAGATGAAATCCCAAAGGGGAATTTTAACAAAGAAAAATCAGGTTTAAACTATATAATGACACAGACAAGATATTGATGAGATTAGTGAATGAATGTTTATTGTTTAATTAAAAGAAATGATAATTTAAAGAATCCAATTGACAAAAAAAAATGTTGCGAGTGTTTGAAAGTATGAAAACAGGGTTTATGGAACACGTGATGTTAGAATTCCCTGATTTTTCTAAGTCATTCATAATGCAGATGGACAGTAATGTGTGTGGCTTGGGAGTGACTTTGTCACAAGTGCAAAGAATGGTCAGATAGGGGTCTTGTATTTCACAAGCTAATTGTTCAAAGGACCTGAACTCCACTTTACTGCTACCGAAAAGAAAGCCCAGGCAATCATTTGAGCATTCCAAAAACTTTGTGCACTTTTGTTGCGATTAAAAGTAATCATGGTCATGGACCACAGAAGCTTGGAATTCACCAATTACAGTTACTTAACCAATAGCTGGCTGGTGTGCTGGAGTCTATACCTCCAAGAATATTACTATACTGTGAGGGACTGCAAAGGGTCAGAAAATATTGTGGCTGATATTCTCAGTCAGAACTCTGTGCATTCAGTCTCAACATTTGCAAATAGAAAATGTACACATTGCTGGAGTAGGCTTAGAAATAGATGAAGGGATTGAAAGAGATCTTAAATAGTTGGCACAGGCCAAAGAGAAGGCACCCAATTGAAACAAGTAATTAAGCGTTCGGAAGGGAGAGAGACTAAGATCGTTGGATGATATGAGCATAAAATTGAGCATTATAGACTAGACCAATTCATGCTTCAATAAAGAATTTGAGATGATCCAGAACAATGGAGACCAGTGATACCTCAGCTAATGGGAGATGCAGTTGTGGCTTATATATGGGCACTGTATTGTGGAAGATCAAACATTGGCTCAAGAAATGGTTTTATTGGTCTAGCATGCATAGTAAGATCATCGCTGTCATAAGCCAGTGTGAAATTTGTCTGAAAGACAAACCAGTAAATAGAAGTTACGTGGCCCCAATGACTTCCATGATACCAAAGAAACCACATGAGAGGATGGCAGTAAATTATTACGGTCCATTACTGGCATACAATAAGTATTTATTGGTGGTATACAATTTGTTTTCTAAATTCATGGCTGCCTACCCAATAGCTCAAGAAAATGTGAGAAATATGATATGAGTACTTAGTACATTGTTCTCTCAGATCATGGAACACCAATCTGGAGAATGGGGAAGATGGATCCAGAGATTAGGGATCCAGCATACATTGACAACCATTCATAATCCATAGTCAAACTCATGTGTAATGGATAATGCATAAGTTGAGGATACTGTTTAGAATCTATATCCCAACCAATCAGAGTTGTTTAGAACCTATATCCCAACCAATCATGAGTGGGTCTGAAAAGATTCAGACATACTCAATTACATTAATTGGTTAGTTTACAAATCAATGGGGTTTTCACCTGTGTAGTTAAACTTTAGCAAACATGCTCCTAGATTAATTCAGGATCTCTTACCAGGAATGGAAGAAAAGGCAATAGATAATGAAAGTGATCAAAAGCAGGCATATTACCTTTTCCCAAAAAGAAGCCAAGGATAGAATAGAGGGTTAATGGGAACATCATATAAGTTTAAGGTAGGGGACCAAGTTGCTGCAGGGGAGTGAACCAGGAATGTTATTATGTAGAAAAGTCTGTAATTTATATAAGGATCCTTTCCCAATCGTGAAGTGTCAGGAGGATCCTTTCCCAATTGTGAAGTGTCAGGAAGACATGTTTTGGATAGATACCAAGGATTTGAGCTATTCAAATACAAAAGCTGCATTTTTATTTTTTGAAGAAGTTTGGTGAAATTATAATGGATGGACTGGCATTTTTAAACTTATCTGCAATAGCAGGGCACCACTAGGCTATTAGAACTTAGAAAATTTATACAGCAGGCAGATACATATTGGTAAGATTCAACTTTTATTGACCATTAGCTCTTGTCACTAGCTCAAGAAATATCAGAGTTTTATAATATAATTGAACAATATATTTTAAAAGATAAAATAATAACTCACTGCCAATACTAACAAGACAAACATTTATTATGCACATATATTTATATAACAGATCTGAGGATTATGCACATATATGCACAGATGGAAGTTTTTATATAATTTAATATTTTTTAAGCATAAAAATAGACTGCATAGAATATGCATGTAAAGACTTAATCACTTAATCTCAGGCTAAAAATTTTTGCAGTTAAACCAATGTTAGCTTTCTGATAGACACAACCAACGCAACACGAAGATGTTAGCATAAAATCATGCTGACGGGAATGTGCATCTGTAGCATATTATTAAAGAAGTAATCCTTGTCCAGTTCAGGAATGTGCATCTGCTTGGTGAAGGAATCGTACATAAAAATATTGAGAAAACAAAATGCTCCAAATGGAGGGAGAGCATTCCTCACTGACTTATAGTCCCAATCCATAGAGCACAAGAGATCAAATGGTATAGGGAATACCTCAAACACCAATAATGTGATGGCTACTTTTTTGGGCCATGCATTCAGTTGGGTACTAAGCCCTGTACACTAACACACTTCAGGATTACTTCTGACATAACATGCCATGCATCCATCCCACTAGTATTGATTCAACTATGAATAAAAGTCCAAAATTAACCCTATATTATCTAATCTAAACTTAATGAATCTATACATCCATCAATACCTAACTTTCAATTCAATAATTTAGATAAAGAAAATGGAAATGATTGATAGAAAATGTTATACATAAAAAAAAAATTAAAGATTAAATTTAGAGTTCATTTGCTCATCAGATAAGAACTTATTTAAAAGTTACTCCTAGTTTACTAAATGAAAGCTTGTTAAAGAAATCTAAAAGTAAATATTGAATATCAAAGTTTATGCTTCCCATGGTAAGTCTTTATGAATCCTTTGGATTTTCAGCAGATTTATGGGAGTCCATCCTAGTCATCACATCTGTAGATCATTCTTCTCAGGGACAAAACCACTACTTGTTCATCCAGGGCCCATCACTCGGGAGGCCACTTCAGCCGACACATATAATTTTTTTAAGATATATCTTCCACAATTAATTAGTGTCAGGCTTGGAAACAGGTAGAGTTGTAATTATAGATCAGGTCAGATAAGGAACAGTGGATGAAAGAGCATAGTCATGAGTAGACAGAGGGGGGAAGTGAACATTCTAGTTATTGCAATTATTATTAGATTTAAGGAGAAATTAGAAATAAAGTTGTTAATTAATTATATAGAGGTAGACATCCTAGTTGTTGCTATTATTATATAAATTCAAAGAGATGTTAAAAATATAATTATCATTGAACCATATAGATTTAGAGAGAAATTTGGAAACATAGCCGAACTCATATGGACAAGAGCAGAGAAGCAGAGGTTGGGAATGAAAGGGATTGTGATGCCAACATCAGACCAAGTACCTCCACCACAAAATAAAAACCTGATTGCCATGCCCCAAAGTATAATGGCCCAGAACCAAAGGAATGCAGAGAAAATGGAATTTAGGATGCTGGAGTCAAACCAAAGGAATGCAGAGAAAATGGAATTTAGATTGCTGGAGACAAACCAAAGGAATGCAGTGGAGTTGCAAGCACAAAATCAAAGAAATGACAAAGAGTGCAGAAAGGCAATTCAAAGGATCAAAATGATGTTGGAACAGAAAAGGGGACAAGCTCCAAAAACGATCGAGGAAAGTGAAAGACAGCTTTCACCAATAATAGATGGGGAAAAAAAAGAGGAACAAGAGATGGTAGAAGCTGTAAGTGCAGAAGAAATCACTGAGCCTATTGAACCAGAGTCAGAAGTTAAACCAGTAGAAAATATCATGACAGTGGAAGAAGACAGGATCCCCATTTGAAATAAGATTGAAAGAAATAGCTGGCATTTTTATACCTAAACTGTTTGAGCAAAGAATTGAGTCAGAGGTTATAGAAGAGAAATATTGCAAGTTGATGGTCAGAAAGAGGTGTTAGAAATGATTGAGATATATTGGTAAGGGAATATGTTAAATTAAAAAGGGCATTCAGAGAAGGCCAGGATGATAAGCCAAGAGATGAAAACTTATGCTGTAAAAGAGGAAGATTCAAAAGCCTTGATGTTATAAAAGATTTAGACATGGATTGTCATTATTGTGAAAAAGGAATAAAGTTATCAGATCCAAAAGATGGTCTCCAAGAAACTGAACCTGCTAAACCTGCAGATCCTTATCAGACCATGAATATGCTAAAAGAATGTAATTGTAGAGAAGAATGTTAAAAGAGAGAAGGAACCAGAAGATATTGCTGAAGTAGAGCCAATTGAAGAAACTTTAGAACTTTCAAAGATATTCCAAAATGAAACTACAAATTGAATATTATATTACAGAAAAGGGGAAAATTGAAGAACATATTACAGAACCCAGTGTAAAGGAAGATGAAGAAAATGCAGAGTGCGTTAAAAGAGTAGAAATTGAAGTTACAAAAGATATTGAGATTGTCAATTCACCTTCAGAAAAACTGTTAATTGTTAAAGATTCTTCTAAACTTGCATTAGAAATAATATACAAAGAAAGTAAGACTGGTATAGCATTAGTTACTGAGATAGAATTTACAAAAATGAAAGTACCAGAAGAAAAGATTGAATCAAAAGACATTGAAGAGAAGATTGAGCCAACTGATGTCGAAGAAATAGAAATTGGTAGTAAGAAGGAAGAGATAGTTATTAATAAACAAATTAGTCAAGTAATTCCATTGCTTGAGGAAGAAATAATACTTTATTGAGGCCTTTACAAATAAGCGAAAAGATGGCAAATATAGAGTGGAAAAAATGAAAGTTGATTTAGAAATGATTGAAGAAAGAAACTGCTTTCAGAAATAATTACAGAAGTGAAATATATTACAACCAAAGTGTGAGATAAAGGAAAAGACAGGCAGTGGAGTAAAAGAAAAAGAATGTAAAAGGGATACAGATCAGAAAGGTGGTAATAATGCCATCTTAGTTGACAATGGAGTGATAAAAGGAATGTTTGATGCACATCTAAAGCCATATTATGACTCCCAGACCCTGGGAAAATAGATTATTCTCAGACTCAGAGGACTATTTGGAATGACCTCATGGAACTGAATATTCACCTAGATTAAGTTTGTTGTAATGTTTGTTTTTAATTATAGACATAATGAAGCAGTCGGATCTAAGTTCGATCCTAGCTTCATGATCTTTCACATGTAGCCAACTTCAAACCCTTGTACTAACCTTGAATTTCTGATGCAATGGGGCTTTATACGTTCAGTCCACGCTAGTTTCCTTAAAGAAAAACTATTATAAATGTGTGTTAAAATTAATTCATTTGAGATTTAAACTAATCATTTCTATTAATAAATTCATGTTAGAATTATTCATGAATTTATATATATTATAACTGCGTGGATTGTGCGTATATATATTTATAAATGTTTAAATATATATAATTGTTCGAAAGTTTCATTGCGTCGGGAATGTTTATTTTACTTTTAAATAATATGTTAAATTTTTAGTGATTAATAGCTACATTCTTTCGATAAGCTTTCAGATTTTCTCTTTCCAAAACAATGGTTAAAGTTTTTATTAATTAGAAATAGATAAGTCTTTAAAATGTTAGGACGGTCCTAATTAAAATCATTTTCCGAACGTTGCTGACGCGAGCCATCTCCTGATTCATAGGCTTGTCCTTGGTGATATTTCTATTTAGTTTAAATTTGATCAATTCTCTAAATAAATTCATGATAAAATATTCATGAATTTATATATATTAAATTGCGTGGATTGTGTATATATATATATTTGTAAGTATTAAAAATATATAATTGTTCGAAAGTTTCATTGCGTCAGGAATACTTGTTTTTTTCACCTTTAAATAATTTGTAAAGTTTTGTGATTAAAAGCTACATTCCTTCCATAGGCTTTCAAATTCTCAAAAACAACAGTAAAGTTTTATTAATTAAAAAAGATAAGAATTCAATTTCTAATTAAAATCATTTCAGATTTTAAGAATTCATTTTCTAATTAGGAAAGGAATTCAAAAATTAATTTGAAAGCCTTATCGAAGGAATGTATCTGAAAACAACTAATTATAAAAAAACACATTGATAATAAAATGAGTGCTAGCCGGAGGCATCAGTGAACAGTATATATATAGCCCTGAAAAGTCAAAAAAAAAAAGCTAGCTTTGTTGTAGAGTAGTGCAGTGAACTCTGTGCATATAAAAATTGTATTTCATCATGATAGAGGCTAGAACATCAGGAATCTGACTACAGTTCCCAAAGTCCTAGAAATCTTCAATGGAGCTGCTGAACCTTTTCCGGACCGATCATTCTGCTAAAATTATGGAGACTACTAGGCTGTTCCAATAATCAATCAATGGTGCCTACATTTTCAACAACTTGGAGGAGTAACTTAAGGACAAGCACGGAAGGGTAATATATTTCTCTAATGAACGTTAAACTTTCTGGCCAGTTCGAACTTTTATTTTACACTCCTTATTAAGAGCCTCCTTTATTCTTTAATGTAAAAATCTTTATAAAATGCTACTATAAATTTATAGTTGTAATTCTTTCAATCTCTAGTCTTTAAACCTTTTCTTTTCTTACCTAGCGGTTCATTTAATATATATATTTGTATGCTTTATTAATGTCGCTTATTTTAAAATTATATGCCAATAATCTTTCAACTCGATGAGCTCCTTTGTTCCATTTGCACTCACGCAAATAAGATAATATAAATTTTAAATAGTTATTCTCGCCCATTAGAACTAAATTTATAAGTTCTATTAATCATCTGAGTCAAGTTGAAAATATTTGGCATGTTTATATCATTTTTATAATTGGCGAATAATCAATTATTAGCCCGGCTTCTCACCTATGTCTTACCTAGCTCCTAGTTTGAAGCGGTTTATATACTCACAAAATGTTAAAATATTGGATTTCTTGTTCCACTAATATATATTTATTCGAATATAATCCTTAAATGACTTTATTGCATAGAGTGGTTGATAGAAGTGCTAAAGGTATTTTAATTTACTTTTGTTATTTTATATTTAATATCCATTAAAGGCACTATATTGTGATAGGGCATATCATATATATTTATAAACGTTTTTAAATATCTCGATAAAAGCTCGTTATGAATTGAATCAATAATTATCAAGTCATCACTTGAGAGCATCTCGACATGGGGTTTTATTTTTCAACGATGACTATTTAGTTTACATCATCATCAAATGCGTTTATGATGTAGGGGACATCTTCGGCTTCCATTAGGATGGTCGTGGTGATCTCATTCTCTCTATTTAAATTTTCGAGGGATGGTACCTCCTTTCCTATTCATTGTCGGTATGGGCGTAAGACTTGATAAATGTAGTCGTCACATAGGACTCCGATCATCGATCAGTCGATCATCTTTCAATTTTACTCTCCGGTCTTGTAAGTACGTGCATCACCAGGCACCTTTATCCCGGGCCTCATCTACGTCATACTTGTGGCAGCTGATTTTAAGTGAAGTCGCAACCAATTCTCAATATATTTAGTTTAATCAGTTTTCAAATCAAGATTAAAGTTTGCCTTAAGCACGCTTTCTTGCTCTTCATGACTTTCAATGCGAAAATAAATCTCACATTCCACCGTAATAAAATTAGACAATCATTTCCGTTTAAGAAATACCTTTATCTGCCCTTATATTTCTTGTTGGGGGTATTAGACACAGATTCTCATGTTGTGTAATACTTGTTGGCATATGATAAGGGACCGCCACTCTTATTATATTTATTAATTCATTTAAAGACTAGAGGTATTTAATGCATTTGTATATTATTGATTGAAACCAACAACAAATATTCTTCTAAATATTTAACATACTGGTTTTCTCAGTTCATCATTCTTTTATAATTATTTAAATGTTAATACTCGCTGTCTAAGTTAAAAAATTACACCATCATATGATCCGATTTAAAAGTAGGCAAAGCTAACTGATATTTTCACAAGTCAAAAGGGTTCCTAGTCCTCACTAACGCTGAGCTAGCTCCCATAGTATAGCACTGTGCCGTTGATTTCTGCTATCTGAGCTGTTGAGTTTGAATTCAGTTTTGGAACCATCTGAGCTTGAATCCGATTTGGACTCACGCGTGGTAGTGGGTCTCGACCGGCACAATACGTTTTATGATTCGCCAAATGGAATCCAAATGAATACTCAATGTGGTAGATGTTTAAGGGCTTATCTATTTACTAATATGGGAAATGTCTGTTCACAAATGTTAGCATTCTCTATCACCACTGGAAAATACAGCAAGTAAATTTTTTTTTATTATCTCTGATTGAGGGTAGAACCCTTGAAATTTGTTTTGTAGATTTAGGCTTCACCTAGTGATGATTATATAAGCACTTAGATGTAACTGAAGTTTAGACCAAATATAATAAGTAATAGTATATGAGTTATATGGATACATCAGAGTCATTTTACTTTGTCTACCCCATTTAACGAGTATATGTTTGTGAGCATGAGAATTAATATTTGTTATAAATTCGTGTAAATTAGATCTCACTAATTCTCTATCTATTATTTATATGTAAGACTAACTTAAGTATAATATATATTTAATTTATAATAGTTCATCATGTTTATATTTTGTAATTTATTAATGTATCTAATTTGTATAAGTATAATTTGATTCATTTAAGATTGTCAAATATGTAATCAGTTAATTTAAAATTATTACTTTGTGTAATTCTAAAAATGTATGGAATGTTTTGATAAACACTCAGATTCCTTAATTAAATGTGATATGACCGTTGATTAGCTCTTTTATTATTTACAGATGAAAATTAAGATCAGTGCTCTAACCTCAACCAAGTGTGTATAAGCTTGAAACAACGGCCAACATTCTTTTAAATATTTGGATTGTGTAGGTAAGTAGAAATTCTGGTTATCAAAAATTCTTATTTTGTTCCATTTTGATATCAGAGTTAGTATATTTCATATAAGTTTGTGTTGTGAAGTTTAAATCAAGGTCAGGGTAAAGGGGAGTTTGCTTCCTCAATACTCTGGAAGCTCATGTAGCTCACTAAGTGCCAAAGTCTAGACAGAATTGTGATCCGTTTAATGATATGTTTTCCTGAAAGTAAATCTTGAATCTCTACTAGCTGTTTCCAGTCAAACCTACTTCACGATCATTATGATCCGATTACCTACATCATGTTCTCAAGCCCAAGGTAATATCTACATTAAAGCCATCTGCTAATGAATTATTCTAATTATAAGTATATTGTGCTTCTTTCATTTAAAGTTCTTAAAGTCAGCATATAAATGTTACTGTACCTGCAATAATTTATTTTAATATCGTATAAATTCTGTTTTAAGCATGAAATTTAAAATTTTATTTTCTCTTAATTTGTTATTTTAATTAGTTTGATATTGCAAGAAAATATAAATCGATATTGGAAAATAATCATAATTATCAATAGTTTTCTCCTATTAAATATTTATAAGGAGTAGTTATTATAAATTGATCATTTTACCATCCATTTTAGAAAGGGGTTAATGTTTGAATTATCTTTAACTGAAAAATAACAAGTATCTAACTATTAGGGGGGGGGGGGCAATTAGCTAGGGGGGGGGATGAATTTTACCTGTGGTCGATCAGAAAAGATAATATCTAGAATTTATTTCTTGTAAATTAATTTGCAAGTAATGATAACTGGTAGAAATTGTTAATATTTTAGAAATGTGAAGAAAGGGAATTTATATATTTTTAGTTTAGTCTGATCATTTCGTGAATTTATTAATCATTGTCATAATGAATAAAATATTATTATGTTTTAGCATTCTATGATAAATATATATTATCAGATATTAGTCAGATGTTCATTACCTCAACATTATTTCGCCAGTGGCATGAATCCATTAATATAGTTTTAGGTGTCATAGAGTATGCCTTTGCAATCGCTATTTATAATTTTCTTGCGTTTTTGCAGTGTATTTAGGATCTTTTGATTTATCTTTCAACTACTTCGAAATCCTCTCAAAAAGAATGAATATTTCAAAAATTAGTAACCAATAACAAGAAAGTGCAGCGAAACATTGCTTGATGTATTCATTCTAATTAGTTCACATGTTGTGAGATATAATCTGGTTTATCGCGTATAGCATATTTCCTTGGCAGGAATATGATAAAATTAATCAAGGGAAAAAGCGATGCCAAAATAAATATTTATTATTATTAATTATTTGACAATCTAGTAAAATATACCACGAATTGCATAAGTTATTTAAAATTAAAAAATATGTCAGATTATAAGAATTATTTTTTATTTATACAAATTATACATCAGAAACTTTACTCATATATATAAAGAATAATGAAATTTATTAGTGTGAATCTATTTTAAATGAGGTATTTAGCTACAATGTATCATTGATTACTTCCAATTACATTGTTTGTCTCAAGGCAAATGGCCCATAGCCACTCATAAAAAAAACCACAAACTACTCATTTTATGCGTAGTAGTTGCATTAACCAACATTGTGTAATAAATAATACAAATATTTTAGCCTTTTCGGTAATTCCCTTGCACGATCTATGGGACGAACCATGAAAATGTGTTAATAAATTTGGAAATTATCAAATATAGAAACATTACATAATATTTTATAAACATTTTGTTTTTATTTTATAATCCTATAATGACATATTTATCATTTAATAACATTAATATTTCTGTATTTATCATCATTACTCTAAAACATCTCACTGAAATATTTATTATATTGTTAATATTCAATCACTGCTCTTTTCAATCTATCGTTAAATTAAATATGATCCATTACATTATTGGCATTAGCTCACGTTTTCATATTTGTGTGTCATATTGATTAAGAAATATTGTTATTCGCATTTCACTTTCGTTAAGATGAGTTCAAAGCTTGTTAGAATGTTCTTGTTTGATGTTATCGATATACTATATTAACTAGACCTGGCACAGTAAATTTGCTTCTGACTTAAGGTTGAATGAATCACGTAATACTCAGCTAAATATATTAGGAAGTGACGAAAGAAATTCAGCATCACATCTTTCTCAGATTTTAAAAAAGTTCACAACTAATTTAGCATGACGACATCTAATCGTTTTTACCATATCGATAGTATTTATTTCCATTATATTATTAAGAAAATGAACAACTTATTTAAAATGCTTTGGATGCATTAAACTTTGTTTCACCATCAACATATCAGCTAGAGACAGTCCCACAGGAATCGAATTGTCAGGAAAATTCTACATATTAGCCAAAGTGATGGAAATCAAATCTTAATTTAGTTCATTATATCAAAATTTTTGAATTTATATACTTTACATTTTCAAATGTATATATTGCTAAAATTCATTTTGGAAAGGCAGAGTGTTTGATTTCTTGAAAAGTAGAAATGTCTGTTCATGAATAATAATTGGTTTCTTCTATATCTATATATGGAAATGTACATTTTTAGTATACTGCGCATTCAATTTTGATGCTGGAATGATCATTTCTAACAATACTATGCTCACTTATCTTATTATAGAGGGTATGTCAAATATCCTTATGTGATTGAACATGATCTTCAACATGGGATTGAATAGTTGTATGATTATCAAATATATAAGTTTGGATTATAGAGTTGTATTTGATATTCAAAATCCAGAAACTTACATATTTGATCATGCCACAACAGCAGCATGAAGAAGATCGCATATTCAATCACATAAAAGTAGAAGCTGTACTCTACGTCATGACTAATGTTTGACACCTTTTTCTATGGCAGAATAAGTCACATGGGTATTGTTAGAAAAATGATACTTCAAAGCCAGATTATTGAATACACAGTATACTAAAAATGTACATTTCAATATAGATATAGAAGAAACAATTATTATTGATCATAGTTTGTCTGAAACATTTCTAAAAAATTTTCAAGAAATCAAACACTCTGCCTTTCCAAAATGAAATTTTAGCAATATATTACCACATTTAGAAAATGTAAACTCTTCTTTTCAGATTCAGAGAGATTGATAATGACTAAACCAGCAAGATTTTGATTTCCATCACTTTGGCTAATATATGGGAATTTTCCTGGTAATTCCAATTCCTGTGGGACTGTCTCCTAGCTGATATGCTGATGGTGAAACAAAGTCTATTACGCCCAAAGCATTTTTTAGAAGAAATAAGTTGTTTATTTTTCTTGAGAAATGTTACTAATAGGAAATAAACCATTATGTGATAATAATTAAAAAAACAATAGGAATGTGATAAGTCATGCTCATGCAATTCTTGAACATCTAGGTAATGATGCTAATTCTTCATCACTTCTAATACATTTAAAGCAAGGTGTACCAGTCAAAATCGTGTGTTCATTCAACAAGATCTAGAATCCAAGCAAACTATAGCAATCTAGCATGTGCAAAATAGACAGGTCTGGAACAATACTAAACGCTAACCTATTTATCTGTGCTCCAGGGTCTCTGACTAGGAACAACGCTTTTGAGGATTCTAGCAAGCTTTTCCAGACCCGACAATGAGATCAGGGTGAGGAAAGTGACTTGGGAATCAATAATATTCAAATAATTAACTAATCAGTACTACAAAATATAATAATTAAAGAACGGTACAGACTATTGCTTAATTTATTAATAATCGGATCCATAATGTTTAAGGCAACGTTAAACTAAGGGAGTTAATTAATAATACTAAATAAAATATTTCAATTAGGAACAATTTAACTTAGAGCAATGAATGACAAATGCAGAGAAATGATATGTTATTAAATGATAAAGTATGGTAATTTATGATTATAAATAAAACAAAGAAGGTGCATAAAATGTCATACAATGATTACACATTTGATTATGGTTAAATTACAAACACATTTCCATGGATTCATTAAATAGGTCATTCAGGAAATTACAGAAAAACTAAAATATTTGTATTATTACACAATATTGGTTAGTGCAACTACTACACATAAAATGAGTAGTTTGTGTGGTTAATCATATATGGTGGTTTATGCGGTTAATATGCCAAGGATAAAATAATGTAATTAGGTAATCAATGATACATTGTAGCTTAATCCTCATTTAAAATAGATTCACACTAATAAGTTTCATTATTCTTTATATATATGAGTAAGAGTTTACGATGTATGATTTGTGGGAGTAAAAAAAGCTGTTCTTCATAATCTGACCTAGAGAATTCAATCGCAAACAACATGCAATTACGATGGACAGTGTTGCAGGTTGATAAATAACTCAATAATAATAAAGGCGGTATTGCATACAGGAAGGGGGTCACTTAAAACACTCTTGAGTGGCTTTGTCATATTCATACCAAAGGAGTATGCCTGCACGATGGCCAAGGTCATATCTCTAACATGTCGCTTGTTAGAATGGTTTATCCATATGTTTCCCATACACTTACTCATTGGAGGTGCCTGAAGATTCCTAGTAGGAAATGCATCCACTTTGAGAGGGATAAGGAAGAGTAGGATTGGTCATTCCGAAGATCCTAAAATACACTGCAAAGCAAGAAAATTGTAAATAACGATTGCAAGGGTACCTCTATGACACCTAAAACATATTAATAGTTCATGCCACTAATGAGTATGATTAATTAATGAACATCTGATTATTATACGATGCTCTTCTGCATAATGGAATGCTTAAACATAAACCATCCCAGGCACTTGACTAATGATTAATAAATGCACAAAAGGATCAGGATTTAAAACTAAAAAAGAATAAATTGCTTTCTTCCACATTTCTAAAATATTTACATTTCTACCAGTTATCATTGCACAGAACATTAATTTACAAAATAAAATTCTAGATCATATGTGCACCTGATCGATTACAGATTAAATTCACTTGGTGAGAATTAGATAAATTGGTAAAACAATTTTAATGGTTAGATAAGGGTTAATTTTCAGTTAGAATAATTAAACATTAAGACTTGCTGATCATTTATAGAGTAAAATAATTGGTATAAAACTGAGCAAGTTTATAATAACTATATCTCCGTAATTTAATAGGAGAAAACTATTGGTGGTGGGTTTAAATTCAACTCGCTGGATTGTATATTTTCTTGGCATATCAAAATAAATTAGAATAACAAATTAAGAGAAAATAAAATTTTAAATTTCCGTACCCAAAACAAGAATTTATACGGTATTAGAATAAATTGTACAGACATTAACATTTATATAACGGCTTTAAGAACTAAATGAAAGAAAGGCTTACAATATAGTTTATAATTAGAATAATTCATTAGCAGATGGCAATGTAGATGTTACCTTGGGCTTGAGAACATGATGTAGGTAATCGGATCATAATCGTAAGTCGGTTTGGGTTGGAAACACTGGTAGAGATTCAAGATTTACTTTCAGGAAAGCATATCATTAAACAGTTCACATATTCTGTCTAAGTGTTCCAGACTTTGGCATAGTGAGCTACATGAGCTTCCCAGAAGTATGGAGGAAGCAAACTCCCCTTTACCCTGACATGATTTACTTCACAACACAAACTTGTATGAAATATACTAACTCTGATATCAAAATGGAACAAAACAAGAATAATTTTGATAGCCAAAATTTAACTACTTATACACAAATCAAATATTTAAAGAATGTTGGCCGTTGTTTCAAACTTATACACTTGGTTGAGATTCGACACTGATCTTAATTTTCATCTATGGTAATAAAAAAGGCTGAACAACGGTCACATAAAATTTAATTAAAGAATCTAGTGTTTATAACATTCCATACATTTTTTAGAATGACACAATGTAAAATTTTAAGATCAACTGATTACATTGTTTGACTCTTAAATGTCAAATTTACTTTTATACAAATTTATCAGTAATAAAATTACAAAATATAAACATGATGAACTATTATAAATTAGATATATATTATACATTGGTTAGTCTTGCATATAAATAACTAGTAAAGTTATTGAAATATAAAATTACACAATTTTATAACAAATATTAATTCTCATGCACACAAACATATGCAAGTTGAATAGGTAGACAAAAGTAAATGTCTGTGTATCCATATATCTCTATATACTATTGCCATTATATATAATTTGGATTCAACCCCATTCTAGTGCTTATATAATCAGCACTAGGTGAAGCACAAATCTGCAAAACAAATTTCCAGTTTCATATCCCTCAATTCAGGGAATAATAAAAAAAAATTTACTTGCTGTATTTTCCAGTGGTGATAGAGAATGACTAACAGCCTTCGGACAGACATTTCCCATATTAATAAATAGATAAGCCCTTAACATCTACCACATTAATTATTCATTTGGATTCCATTTGACGAATCATAAAATGATATTGTACCGGTCGAAACCCACCACCACCGCAAGTCAAATCAGATTCAAACTCAGGTGGTTCAAAACTGAATTCAAACTCAACAGCTCAGATAGCAGAAATCGACGGCACAGTGCTATGCGCCAAGAACTAGCTCAACGGTTGGTGAGGACTAGAGACCCTTTTACTGACACGAATATCAATTAACTTTGACTACTTTTAAATCGAATCATATGTATGTTCGGGTTGCCAACACAGACAGCGAGTATTAACATTTAAATAATTATAAAAGAATGATGAACTGAGAAACCAAGTATGTTAGAAAATATTTAATAATAATAATAATTTGTTTTGTTTCAATCAAAATATAGAATGCATTAATTACCTCTAGTCTTTAAAAGAATTGATAAATATAATAAGAGTGGCGGTCCTTATCATATGCCAACAAGTATTACACAACATGGGATTCTATGTCTATGCCCCCAACGAGAAATATAAGGGCAGATAAAGGTATTCATTAAGAACGGAAATGATTGTTCTAATTTTATTACGGTGGAATGTGAGATTTATTTTCACATTCGGAAATCTATTCATGAAGAGCAAAACGTATTTTAAGGCATAACTTTAATCTTGATTTGAAAACTGATTTAAACTAAATATATTTGAGAATTGGTTCGACTTTAATTTAAATCACTTCATCACGAATTACGAGCACGGAGCGGGTTTTACGGGACAAAGATGCAACGGTACTGACGAATTACAAGGCAGAGAGTAAAATTGAAAGATGATCGCTAGTCGATGATCGAAGTCCTATGGCGGCTTGCATTTGGCAAGTCTTATGCCCTTTGACTAATGAATAGGAAAGGAAGTACTGTCTTCCTCGAGAAATTTAAATAAGAGAATATGATCACCGACCAGCCTATCGGACGGAAGATGGCCCTACATCAGCAACGTTTGATGATGATGACTTGATAGTCATCGTTGAAAAATAAAACCCATGTAGAATGCTCTACGTGATGACTTGACCAATTAATTAAAGTCAAACGAGCTTTTATCGAACTATTTTAAAACATTTATAAACTATATTAATTATGCCCTAATATCGTGCCCTTCCTGAATATTAATATAAAATAACAAAAGTGGAATTAAAATACATTTAACCCTTTATCGACCCTTTTTGCAATAAAAACATTTAAGGTTATATTCGAATAAATATATATTAGTGGAACAAGAAATCAATATTTTAACATTTTGTGAGTATATAAACACTTGTAACTTAGGAGCTGGGGACATAGGTGAAAAACGGAGCTAATAATTGATTATTAGCCAATTATAAAAATAGTAAACATGTAATATTTTCTTTCGACTCGATGATTAATAGAACTTATAAATTTAGTTCTAATGGGCGAGAATAACTATTTAAAATTTATATTATCTTATTTGCGTGAGGCAAATGGAACAAAGGAGCTCATCGAGTTGAAAGATTATTGGCATATAATTTTAAATAAACGACATTAATAAAGCATACAAATATATATATTAAATGAACCGCCAGGTAAGAAAAGAAAAGTTTAAAGACTAGAGATTGAAAGAATTACAATATAAATTTATAGTAGCATTTTATAAAGATTTTTACATTAAAGAATAAAGGAGCTCTTAATAAGGAGTGTAAAATAAAGTTCGAACTGGCCAGAAAGTTTAACGTTCATTAGAGAAATATATTACCCTTCCGTGCTTGTCCTTAAGTTACTCCTCCAAGTTGTTGAAAATGTAGGCACCATTGATTGATTATTGGAACAGCATTTTAGTAGCCTCCATAATTTTAGCAGAATGATCGGTCCGGAAAAGATTCAGCAGCTCCATTGAAGATTTCTAGGGACTTTAGGAACCGTAGCCAGATTCCTGATGTTCTAGCCCTCTATCATGATGAAATACAATTTTTATATGCACAGAGTTCACTGCACTACTCTACAACAAAGCTAGCCTTTTTTTTTTGACTTTTCAGGGCTATATATATACTGTTCACTGATGCCTCCGGCTAGCGCTCATTTTATTATCAATGTGTTTTTTTATAATTAGTTGTTTTCAGATACATTCCTTCGATAAGGCTTTCAAACTAATTTTTGAATTCCTTTCCTAATTAGAAAATGAATTCTTAAAATCTGAAATGATTTTAATTAGAAATTGAATTCTTATCTTTTTTAATTAATAAAACTTTACTGTTGTTTTTGAGAATTTGAAAGTATGGAAGGAATGTAGCTTTTAATCACAAAACTTTACAAATTATTTAAAGGTGAAAAAAACAAGTATTCCGACGCAATGAAACTTTCAACAATTATATATATTTAATACTTAAAATATATATATATAAAATCCACAATTTAATATATATAAATTCATGAATATTTTATCATGAATTTATTTAGAGAATTGATCAAATTTAAACTAAATAGAATTCAAAGGAAAGTATGAATCAGGAGATGGCTCAGAGTGGAAAATGATTTTTTAGGATTAACATTTTAAAGATTATCTATTTCTAATTAATAAAAATTTAAATTGTTTTGGAAAGAGAAAATTGAAAGTTATGAAAGAATGTAGTATTAATACTAAAAATTTAAATATTATTTAAAAAAAATAAAATTGAATAATTTAAAATTATATATATTTAAAATTTATAAATATATATAATAAGTTATAATATATATAAATTAGAATAATTAAATGAATTTATTAATAGAAATGATTAGTAAATCTAAAGAATTAATAAATTTAAATAGTTTTTTAAGGATAGGGAGAAAAAGAAATAGGTTAGAGGGTTGGGGTAAGATTTGACGAATCATAAAATGATATGTCTATAATTAAAAACAAACTTAATCTAGGTGAATATTCAGTTCCATGAGGTCATTCCAAATAGGCCTCTGAGTCTGAGAATCTATTTTCCCAGGGTCTGGGAGTCATAATATGGCTTCAGATGTGCATCAAACATTCATTTTATCACTCCATTGTCAACTAAAATGGCATTATTACCACCTTTCTGATCTGTATCCCTTTTACATTCTTTTTCTTTTACTCCACTGCCTGTCTTTTCCTTTATCTCACACTTTGGTTGTAATATATTCCACTTCTGTAATTATTTCTGAAAGCAGTTTCTTCAATCATTTCTAAATCAACTTTCATTTTTTTCCACTCTATATTTGCCATCTTTTCTGCTTTTTGTAAAGGCTCAATAAGTATTATTTCTTCCTCAAGCAATGGAATTACTTGACTAATTTGTTTATTAATAACTATCTCTTCCTTCTTACTACCAATTTCTGCTATTTCTTCGACATCAGTTGGCTCAATCTTCTCTTCAATGTCTTTTGATTCAATCTTTTCTTCTGGTACTTTCATTTTTGTAAATTCTATCTCAGTAACTAATGCTATACCAGTCTTACTTTCTTTGTATATTATTTCTATTGCAAGTTTAGAAGAATCTAACAATTAACAGTTTTTCTGAAGGTGAATTGACAATCTCAATATCTTTTGTAACTTCAATTTCTACCCTTTTAACACACTCTGCATCTTCTTCAACTTCCTTTACACTGGGTTCTGTAATATGTTCTTCAATTTTCTCCTTTTCTGTAATATAATATTTAATTTGTAGTTTCATTTTGGAATATCTTTGAAAGTTCTAAAGTTTCTTCAATTGGCTCTATTTCAGCAATATCTTCTGGTTCCTTCTCTCTTTTAACATTCTTCTCTACAATTACATTCTTTTTAGCATATACATGGTCTGATAAGGATCTGCAGGTTTAGCAGGTTTGGTTTCTTGGAGACCATCTTTTGGATCTGATAACTTTATTTTTTTTTCACAATAATGACAATCCATGTCTAAATCTTTTATAACATTAAGGCTTTTGAATCTTCCTCTTTTACAGCATAAGTTTTCATCTCTTGGCTTATCATCCTGGCCTTCATCTCTTGGCTTGCCATCATCCTGGCCTTCTCTGAATGCCCTTTTTAATTTAACATATTCCCTTACCAATATATCTCAATCATTTCTAACACCTCTTTCTGACCATCAACTTGCAATATTTCTCTTCTATAACCTCTGACTCAATTCTTTGCTCAAACAGTTTAGGTATAAAAATGCCAGCTATTTCTTTCAATCTTATTTCAAATGGGGATCCTGTCTTCTTCCACTGTCATGATATTTTCTACTGGTTTAACTTCTGACTCTGGTTCAATAAGCTCAGTGATTTCTTCTGCATTTACAGCTTCCTTAGGTGAAATTACAATGTCAGTTATTTTTTCATGAGCATCAACTTCTACCATCTCTTGTTCCTCTTTTTTTCCCCAACTATTATTGGTGAAAACCGTCTTTCACTTTCCTCTATCATTTTTGGAGCTTGTCCCCTTTTCTGTTCCAACATCATTTTGATCCTTTGAATTGCCTTTCTGCACTCTTTGGCATTTCTTTGATTTTGTGCTTGCAACTCCACTGCATTCCTTTGGTTTGTCTCCAGCAATCTAAATTCCATTTTCTCTGCATTCCTTTGGTTTGACTCCAGCAGCCTAAATTCCATTTTCTCTGCATTCCTTTGGTTCTGGGCCATTATACTTTGGGGCATGGCAATCGGGTTTTTATTTTGTGGTGGAGGTACTTGGTCTGATGCTGGCATCACAATCCCTTTCATTCCCAACCTCTTCTTCTCTGCTCTTGTCCATATGAGTTTGGCTATGTTTCCAAATTTCTCTCTAAATCTATATGGTTCAATGATAATTATATTTATATGGTTCAATGATAATTATATTTCTAAGTTCTCTTTGAATTTATATAATAATAGCAACAACTAGGATGTCTACCTCTATATAATTAATTAACAACTCTATTTCTAATTTCTCCTTAAATCTAATAATAATTGCAATAACTAGAATGTTCACTTCCCCCCTCTGTCTACTCATGACTATGCTCTTTCATCCACTGTTCCTTATCTGACCTGATCTATAATTACAACTCTACCTGTTTCCAAGCCTGACACTAATTAATTGTGGAAGATATATCTAAAAAAAATTATATGTGTCGGCTGAAGTGGCCTCCCGAGTGATGGGCCCTGGATGAACAAGTAGTGGTTTTGTCCCTGAGAAGAATGATCTACAGATGTGATGACTAGGATGGACTTTCATAAATCGGCTGAAAATCCAAAGGATTCATAAAGACTTACCATGGGAAGCATAAACTTTGATATTCAATATGAATTTTTAGATTTCTTTAACAAGCTTTCATTTAGTAAGCTAGGAGTAACTTTTAAATAAGTTCTTATCTGATGAGCAAATGAACTCTAAATTTAATCTTTAATTTTTCTTTTATGTATAACATTTTCTATCAATCATTTCCATTTTCTTTATCTAAATTATTGAATTGAAAGTTATGTATTGATGGATGTATAGATTCATTAAGTTTAGATTAGATAATATAGGGTTAATTTTGGACTTTTATTCATAGTTGAATCAATACTAGTGGGATGGATGCATGGCATGTTATGTCAGAAGTAATCCTGAAGTGTGTTAGTGTACAGGGCTTAGTACCGAACTGAATGCATGGCCCAAAAAAGTAGCCATCACATTATTGGTGTTTGAGGTATTCCCTAAGTCAGTGAGGAATGCTCTCCATTTGGAGTATTTTGTTTTCTCAATATTTTTATGTACGATTCCTTCACCAAGCAGATGCACATTCCTGAACTGGACAAGGATTACTTCTTTAATAATATGCTACAGATGCACATTCCTGTCAGCATGATTTTATGCTAACATCTTCGTGTTGCATTGGTTGTGTCTATCAGAAAGCTAACATTGGTTTAACTGCAAAATTTTTTATCCTGAGATTAAGTGATTAAGTCTTTACATGCATATTCTATGCAGTCTATTTTTATGCTTAAAAAATATTAAATTATATAAAAACTTCCATCTGTGCATATATGTGCATAATCCTCAGATCTGTTATATAAATATATGTGCATGATAAATGTTTATCTTGTTAGTACTGGCAGTGAGTTATTATTTTATCTTTTAAAATATATTGTTCAATTATATTATAAAACTCTGCTATTTCTTGAGCTAGTCACAAGAGCTAATGGTCAATAAAAGTTGAATCTTACCAATATGTATCTGCCTGCTGTATAAATTTTCTAAGTTCTAATAGCCTAGTGGTGCCCTGCTATTGCAGATAGGTTTAAAAATGCCAGCCCATCCATTATAATTTCACCAAACTTCCTCAAAAGATAAAAATGCAGCTTTTGTATTTGAATAGCTCAAATCCTTGGTATCTATCCAAAACATGTCTTCCTGACACTTCACAATTGGGAAATGATCCTCCTGACACTTCACGATTGGGAAAGGATCCTTATATAAATTACAGACTTTTCTACATAATAACATTCCTGGTTCACTCCCCTGCAGCATCTTTATGATAACTTGGTCCCCTACCTTAAATTTATATGATGTTCCCATTAACCTTCTATTCTATCTTTGGCTTCTTTTTGGGAAAAGGTAATATGCCTGCTTTTGATCACTTTCATTATCTATTGCCTTTTCTTCCATTCCTGGTAAGAGATCCTGAATTAATCTAGGAGCATGTTTGCTACAGTTTAACTACACAGGTGAAAACCCCATTGATTTGTAAACTAACCAATTAATGTAATTGAGTATGTCTGAATCTTTTCAGACCCACTCATGATTGGTTGGGATATAGGTTCTAAACAACTCTGATTGGTTGGGATATAGGTTCTAAACAGTATCCTCAACTTATGCATTATCCATTACACATGAGTTTGACTATGGATTATGAATGGTTGTCAATGTATGCTGGATCCCTAATCTCTGGATCCATCTTCCCCATTCTCCAGATATAAATGGTGTTCCATGATCTGAGAGAACAATGTACTAAGTACTCATATCATATTTCTCACATTTTCTTGAGCTATTGGGTAGGCAGCCATGAATTTAGAAAACAAATCGTATACCACCAATAAATACTTATTGTATGCCAGTAGTGGACCGTAATAATTTACTGCCATCATCTCATGTGGTTTCTTTGGTATCATGGAAGTCATTGGGGCCACGTAACTTCTATTTACTGGTTTGTCTTTCAGACAAATTTCACACTGGCTTATGACAGCGATGATCTTACTATGCATGCTAGACCAATAAAAACATTTCTTGAGCCAATGTTTGATCTTCCACAATACAGTGCCCATATATAAGCCACAACTGCATCTCCCATTAGCTGAGATATCACTGGTCTCCATTGTTCTGAATCATCTCAAATTCTTTATTGAAGCATGAATTGGTCTAGTCTGTAATGCCCAATTTTATGCTCATATCATCCAACGATCTTAGTCTCTCTCCCTTCCGAACGCTTAATTACTTGTTTCAATTGGGTGCCTTCTCTTTGGCCTGTGCCAACTATTTAAGATCTCTTTCAATCCCTTCATCTATTTCTAAGCCTACTCCAGCAATGTGTAAATTTTCTATTTTCAAATGTTGAGACTGAATGCACAGGGTTCTGACTGAGAATATCAGCCACAATATTTTCTGACCCTTTGCAGTCCCTCACAGTATAGTAATATTCTTTGGAGGTATAGACTCCAGCACACCAGCCAGCTATTGGTTAAGTAACTGTAATTGGTGAATTCCAAGCTTCTGTGGTCCATGACCATAATTACTTTTGATCGCAACAAAAGTGCACAAAGTTTTTGGAATGCTGAAAGGATTGCCTGGGCTTTCTTTTCGGTAGCAGTAAAATGGAGTTCAGGTCCTTTGAACAATTAGCTTGTGAAATACAAGACCCCTATCTGACCATTCTTTGCACTTGTGACAAAGTCACTCCCAAGCCACACACACTACTGTCCATCTGCATTAAACCCTGTTTTCATACTTTCAAACACTCGCAACATTTTTTTTTGTCAATTGGATTCTTTAAATTATCATTTCTTTTAATTAAACAATAAACATTCATTCACTAATCTCATCAATATCTTGTCTGTGTCATTATATAGTTTAAACCTGATTTTTCTTTGTTAAAATTCCCCTTTGGGATTTCATCTCTCCCTGACCACTGGGCATACATAAAGAACAAATTCTAGTGAGGTTTGGAGAGTAAGTTGCTTAATAGCAATCTGGAGGAGTAGGTGAGGTTCGAACCCCCTCTACCTGCATCTCTTGGTTAAGTTAAAGCAGCTCTACTTTTCATACCATTACACTAACATATTCTGGATGACAGCTATTAACTCAGTGCCTGAATATACTAACTAGATCAATCGAAAAAATAATATAATAAACTGCTATTAATTAGTGGTATTCTAAATTATCTAAGACCCAATTTATCATCTCTTCCCTACATAAAACAATAATTACAAATCATATATCAGGCACATCTATTATAAATTAACATACAATATTAAGATCAGAGAACTGTAAAAAATGTGATATATGATGAGGTGGTTAAAAAATACCAAGTTTATGCAAAAAATGCCATCTTTGGTAACCAATGTTTGTAAAGATTCCAGAAGTCTTAAAAGGAACCTGGTCTATATGTTCTCATATTAATGTAAACCAAAGACTCCCGTCTCTGTAAGTCTAAAAGCAGGACTAGTTACACCTTAAATAGGCTATGTACATTTGTAAATATGCTCATATGTTATTTAAACTATTACATTACCATCTCAATTCTGCCTTTGTCAATTATTTACTTGCTGCTCACAGGACACAGCATATTCTTTATCCAATTTTATACAAATAAGATTATCTTTCAAACTTTAGTAATTTAATCAAGTATTAGGAGGATGATTTTTGGGAATCAAGTTATTGATTCTTATTAAAATACTCTTATAATTGGTTTTTTTTAAAAAAACTCTTGAGACTAGCATAATAATAATAATAATACAATACAAATTACAGAGACAAAAATTAAGAGAAATGGTTTTAACAGTTCATTTTCCTAACCTTCAGAAACAAAATCCAAACAATTTAAGTTTGAACTCGAAAATTTAAAATATCAGATTTTGAAAATGATTTAGATTTGAATGAAATCAATAGGAAAATAACTTATATACTATTAAAAACTGCAACAAAGACAGTTTGTACAAAAAAGCAAGTTCGACAGTAAATTTTCTAATGAAAAGAAAGACGTAATATGAAAATTATAAAAAAATAATTCACTAAGAATTCAATATCTAGAGTTTTATAAAGTGATATGAAGCAGTTAACAATGATATAAGAAAATATAATTCTGAATTGGCAAGGAAAACTATAGAAGAAAAGTCTCAAAATTGTAAACATTTTGGTATTGGAAGGAAATTTATTTCCACAATAAGACTAAAAGATGGAATTATTATTAAAAAGAGAGATGGCATTGTGAAATGGGTGAAAGAATGCTATTAAGAATGATATAGCAATAAAGAGCAAGAAAACAAAGTATTGCACAGCATTTTAAATGAAGTGAGACATGCAATAAAATTTATTAAGCAAGAAAAAATTTCCAGGAATTGATGGAATTGTGTTGCTATCTTTAAAAAAGTGAAGTAATAGAAAAAATTCTTGGCAAAGTTGTGTACAAAATGTCTAAATGATAATGATGTATGAGATGATTGGAAGAATGTCATGGTAATGTTGATATTTCTGAAAGGTGATAAAGAAGATATTAAAAGTTACAGATTTATCAATTCTATACAAAATGTTTAACTAGATTATTACAACCCATTTACTGAAAACTTGGATTTTAACCAACCAAAATACCCAAGTATTAAGTCAGAAGCAATAGAGAGGACAGGTGAATTGTTATGCTTTGAATTTGTAGATTATAGAAAGACATTTAATTATATAAGCACTTTTATAGTAATTAAAGCATTAGATCATCATGATATATATATATGCTCACATTATTGTCATATTCTAAAGAATATCAAAATGCAAAAATAATGATTAAATTACATGATAAAGATTTGAAATACCAGGCACTCTTATACCTGGAGCGTAATTGTAAATATAGGGGACTTTCAAGCCCCTTCACTATCTCTTACTAATGATACACATGCAGAAAAGATAAATAATAACTAATATACATATTTCGTGCTAAACCAACACTCATCAGTTGGTCCAGACTACCATCTCCTATACATATATATAATCAGTGCTCAATTTTATATTAAGATAGCAAATCTTTATACTTTAATAGACAGGCTTCAATCTACTCTAACCTCCAACTCTTCAGTCATCCATACCATTGAAAATCTTATGATAGAAATTCCCAAATCCCATGCTGATGCCAATATCGTTGGCATGCCCATTATCCATTTAAGTATTTGCAATTAGGCTCCAGGTATAAGAGTGCCTGGTATTTCATATCTTACATATTATGCCTATATTCTGCCCATCCCTTTTCTATGTATTTAAATGGATAATGTCCTATATGTGAGGGGACAGAGTGACTTGAGATCAACATGGGCATGACAACAATATTGTCATCAGCATGGGATTTGGGAATTCTATTATGATTTTCAATTGTATGGATGGCTGAAGAGTTGGAGTGGGTTGAAGCCTGTCCATTAAAGTGTAAGGATTTTCTATCTTAATATAAACTGAGTACTGATTATATATATATATATATATGGGAGATGGTAGTCTGGACCAACTGAGGAGGGCTGGTTTAGCACAAAATACGGATATTGGTGATTATTTATCTTTTCTGCATGTATGTGGTCATATGTATCAGTAGTATGAGATAGTGTGAATAGTGAAGGGGCTTGAAGGTCTGAGTTCAAATCTTTCATATTTATGACAAAGAAGAATGTATGACAGGGTAATTCCATTCCCAAAAGTTTTATAGCAGTTTTACAAAAAGTATTTTGTGAATTAAAATGGGAAGCTAAAGGAGTAAACATAAATGGAGATTATTTAAGTTATCTAGACTTTGTGGATGATGTAGCTGGTTTGCAAATAATGTTTTCAGGAAATGTTGAAAGAATTGTCAGATGAAAATAAGAGCTAAAAACAAATGCTAAAAAGACAAATAATATTCAATAAATTTTTTTAAGGGAAAAAAAATTGAAATCATGTATTAGAAATTAATAATTACAAATACCTTAGTCATATTATTACTACAGATGAAAACATAACGGATGAAATTAATTATAGAATTAAACTAGATTGGAGTGGTTTTGGTAGAAATAACTTATGCCTATGAGTTTGAAATGGAAAATTTTTAATAAATATGTTTTATCAGTTTTTATTTATGGATCTGAGACTTAGGTACTTCATGGAAGAATAATTCAGAGATTTCAGACCACTTAATGTAGTACGGATATATATATATATTAGGAATAACAAGAAAAGATCAAAATACTAAATGAAATAATACAGGTATCACACATCATTGAAAAAAATTAAAAAAACTAAAATAGAAATGGGCTGGACATATTGTTAGAAGAGATGGACAGTTGAAATCTTAATTGTTACATTTTCAATTATCATTGTCAAACTCCCTCCACTCACAATTGGCGCCATCCATTTCAGATAAATACACTAATGATTATTACTAATCATTTTCGAAACTAGAGACTATCTCTAGCACATATATAAATTTTAAACCTCAGTTAAAGATTAATATATCTGATTTTTTAATTTTACACACACGGAATTATTCACTTTTCTCTGCCCCGTAGGTATGGAGGTGTTTATTATATCTGCTGAAATCTTAAGTGAATCCCAAGACATTGTAAAAGATCTAGAAAGAAACCACATGTGAAATGACAGGGATGAAATAAGGCAGTTTGCTGGGTTGTTATGGAGATGAGATTAGGAATCAAAGAAAATGGATTAAACATGAACTTTGATCTTGCAGTGGATTGATAATGGTCATAAATGATGATTATGATAAAGTATCGTCTGTTATTTTATTTGAATTAATTTAAGGAATGTGTTTTGATAATGATGAAGTTAACATTATTTCAATTTGATTGCGATATGAGAATGAACTTTACAAAATGTTATTTAAGATACATGAAAATTGTAAAAAGTTTGAAGATGAAAATCCATGTAAGATAGTTTAAAGTAATGATTACAGTTGTGGGTGAATAAATTAGAAGTGACAGAAAAAAAATTCTAAATATTTAAGGAGTTGATCTTTGATTATGTAAATAGTTACAAGAGCATTTAGTATAGCAATCGGTTTGAGTAGAAATTAAGAAAAAGGATTTCCTAAATAATTTGTGTAGTGTGGGTATATAAATAGCAGATATTTGGATAATTAGAAAAGTTGTGATATAATGAATTTCGAAAAGTATTAAAAAGATAAATTGAAACGATAATGTCAACAATATGAAGAGAATGTAAGATTATTTATGGAACAAGAAGAAATTGATAGGCATATAATTAGCTGATAAAATTCAATGTCTATGTAGTGTCTTTGGAGCAGAACAGAATTAAAGAAAACAAGATAATTAATTTTAAAAAAAGTAATTGTGAATGTTTTAAAATAATAGCGATGTGCATAAAGGCTTAGAGATAATTGTGTCATTGAAATATACTCTTCCCTTTTCATGGATAAGTAAGGACCTTTTCATGAGATATTTATTATTAATTTTGCGGATTATTAAATATTATCTACTGTACAGCTAGTGCTATATATATATATTTAAATTAAAAGATCAATATGTTGCACCCCCCCCCCTTTTAAAAATAACTTAATTAAGTTAAATGTTAAGATCTTAATTATAGTATCCACTTGGGCTTTCGGATATCAGAAGACAAATGTAAAGCGTACTAGTTAAAGCAAAAATCAGATATTGTACAAAATTTATTTTATAACATCTGTTTTATTACCTATTAGTAAACATTAATTTTCTGAAAGACGGCGATTGCCTTTGGTAGAACTTTTTATTTCAATTGATTTTGGATTATTTACTGTAAATTTCCACTCGTTAAGCATAATTTCATATTTATTTTTAACCGAGTCGCTTTATATTATTAATCCTTATAGAGAGTATAAAGTGAATGTTTGGCATCAGGTAACTAGGAACGTCTTAGAAATTCTTTTAGTTAATGTTCTAGGGGGCGATATGTCGAAGCATGCGCTTTTCTGCGAGTAAGTTGAAGCCGTCGGATTTTTTAATTTGTTGTTAAGCATGATTCATATTGCAGTTTTATCTTTTAATCGATATCTGCAATCGTAAGCAAAGCTCCCTAGCATCCGAGGGTAAGATAAATATTTTGTAATTTTAATTAAAGCGATAAAAGTTACTCACCTAATAATAAATATGTTATTTTTAGCTCTTAAAAGTATTACAACAACTATTCTGGTCGTAAAACTTTTTAAGAATGGTTGCTATCGACAATAATACACATTAATTAAATCGTGGTTTGTTGTATTAAAGTATCTCCATCTATTAAAGTATCCAAGGATGCTTTTTTTTTTTATTAGCAGCAATAATTAAGTTAATTTAAAATTTATTTTTAAATAAGCTAGTTTTTTTTTTTTTTAAATTTATAAATTATAAAAAAAAAAGAAGCTTAATTTTAATATATGTAATTATATCTTGTTACATTAATCGTTTATACTTTACTAGTCGTATCTTTTTACCTTTTTATGGATTGAATGAAAAGTAATGACCCATTTTCATAGTTGATGATCAAGGTGTTGTATGTCTTGTCACAATGCGCATTACCAATAACTTATTTGCTATCAACAAACATAATATCAACACATAATATCAACACATCATAGCATGTTTTGTAAATGTTTTTAACAGTATTCTTTGATGTAGTTTTGTATATATATTTCTTTAAACCGAAATATCTGTACATATATATTTCCTTGAATAAAGTTTCTTCTAAAACTAAAACATATATTTGTACTGTCAATACGAAAAATGTAATGTTCTCCGTCTCAACAGAAGTTGAGAGTATCTAATAAACCAAGACAAGTTTTAAGGTACTGTTTATGAATAATATAATTAAAAATGAACTATGACAATAATTTCATTTTAAGTTAAAACTAACTTTTGGCTTTAAATCCAGGCGGCGAAATAACCTCTATTTTTTTCATCACGGTTTGGTTTTTCTTTCTGAATGCCGTCTCATAACCAGTTCAGCTTAACATCCCATATTGGTTAATAAAGTAATATCAATAACTTTTTAGCTAAAAGGTAAAACTGATGGAATATTATCAGACAACTGCTAAACCTTTTATATCCTGCTTTTTTGTTTTCTGTTCCTACAGGAAGAGTTTTTGGAGAAGTCTATGACAAACAGAATTATTTAAAAGCTGTTTTATTTATATATTATAAATTGCATATATCAGTGTCATCTGGAAAATGTGATTGATTTAATAAATAATTACAGAGCACTCTGATGAAGACAACCTACCCTGACACCTCTCTGAGGAGTGCCAAAGCACGAAACCATGGTCAGGGGTTTGGGGAAGGGTTCCTGACAGGGATATTTTAAGTGCTGGCTCTGGCTAAGCATTTATCATAAAGCTTGTAGAGGAATTGGCAATCCTCACTGTTTATAACTTACAAGCTTAAGAGATAGGGTCATGTGATCTATGAATTGATCTATGACTTTTATTTTGACTAAGAAAGTACTTGGTTAGCAAAGGATTGTTGTTAATTTCTACTCTATCTTAATACAATTATTTTAATAAGTTGCACATTAAAGTTAATATAATAATCACTACCACATAAAATTTGATAAAACTTATTTATTATTTCTGAATCAATTTTCATATATATACAAATCCAATGTTTGCATTATTTTTATTATGTAATTGTTTTCAAGATATATTCTCTATATACAATACAAATATTTTAATATATATTTTGGTACATAGAACATATATATATTTATAACAAATATATGTCATTTATATAGATGTACTCATCTCTAATTTGGACAAATTCCCTCTATTTACATTATTATCATTCTGTTTCTTTGTTTTAGAAAATTACCACTGTTTATACACTTTATTTGTTATTTAATTACTCTTATAAATTCATTCATTGTTATGTGAGTGTTTGAATAGAAATTTTTCTTAATTACAAGTTGCTCTTATTTCATGGTATTTTTACCCAAGGAATTTAAAAATGGAAAAAAAAACTCATGAATCAGTAGAATTTTATACTATAATCAGATGTTATTATTATTAGGCCACCAAAATATATTGTGTATGGTGAATCTGAACAACAGTTTACTAATATCAAAACAGTTTATTTATAGGTGTGTAATATAAGCAAAAATATTTCCCTCCTCTAGCGACATCTATTGTAAGCTTGAGGAATCAATGATTACCATATAGTAGTACTTACAATAGATGGCAGAAGTACTTTTGGATGTGTATTTAATGTTGTAAGATGAAAAATCAAGTGATATGTGTAATTATATCAGATTGTTATTTATATGCTGTTGATAATAATTGATCTACAGTATGCTACTTGTAACTTAAATACATATTTGATGTAACTAAGAGTTATCATCAAGTTTGTTATACACATATATTGTAGCAGTCAGCTTCATTTCAGAAAAAAACAATTTCAAAGAGATTTATATAAGTAAAATCTTACTTTCAGGTAGGAATTATCAAAGAGTACAGTTTTGAGGTAAGTGGGATTTGAATAATTTCCACATTTGATTCATTCAATCCATGCTATCATTATCTACTACCACAAGATTTGAAGCAGAATCTGAACATCGAGGAATAGGATTTAAATCTTTTTCTTTAGTTCATTTTCTTATTTCTGGGAAAAAACTATTTTCTTCATGAAATTTAGGATCAAATTATACTTTAGAAAGATTTGTTTGATTTTTTTATATTTTCTATACTCAATTCCTTATTAATAATTCATATCTGTCCTATGTTATATGTATGTATTCCCCAACCCCCAAACCAAATCTTAATTATTTTTCTTCAATATCTCTGCTAGGTCAGGATTTACACAAGCCTGTGTTTGTTTTTCAGATCTTAGGAGAAACAAACCAATAGAGATTCAAGAAAATATTTATTTACACCTGTTAATGTTAGAAATATTATAAATTGTATGTAAATAAAGTTTTGATTAAATCATTTACATTGCACTGACAGTACTGTTTTTTTTTTTTCACAGAATGATTACTCTAGAAAAAATATATTATAAAACGAACTTATAAAATAAATTATGTAAATTAGCATAGCTAATAAAAATAGTCCGAGATTCTTAGTGCACACCAGTCAAAAGCGGTCAGTCACAATCAAGAAGAGAAATAGCTACCCAAAATAAAACAATGGATTCTTGAAAGGGAGAAAATATAATGCTGAATGAAGTTTAGTTTTTAGTAAATTAGTAGTATTAAAGTTCAAATGGAAAGAAGTTCGCATAGATTTTAATTAGATGAGTAGACAAACCATTTGGAGGTAAATGAACTGTATACTTATCAGCTGTGTGTGAAATAAGATATTTTCACACAGTATATATATTCCATAGCAATTCCCAAAAGTAAACGGGATAAATTATTGTCAGTAATAACATTTTATTGTAAATGATATATTGTTAAATTAATGCCTCAATAAACAGAAATAAACTTGCTGATGTATATATTCAAGTTGTGTATTTGTTATTCATTTCCCCCTACATGGCAGAGGTTGTCTCCTTATGGGCATGACAAATGGTGCTGACGACAGTTTTTAAAAAGAACTTGTATAGAAAATTATGTTAAAGATGTTCCCACTCATAATTTGCATGAATATGATGTCAGTAATCCGGAGTGGAATATATATGTGGAGCACACAGATCATTATATGAAGATAAGTAAAACTGAAGATGATATGCTGGTTTTTTTTTGCTTGTAGTGGTGTTCTATAAATTGCTAAGCAATTATGTGATTTCAAAACTCCAGAAGTTGTACCATACAGTAAACTAATAGAAAATCTTACTATATATCTTCAGCCAGCAGTAATGAAGAGGATAGCTTGTTTGTGTTTTTGAAAGAAAAACAACCACTTTGAGAGAGTTAATAAGATTATAATCTGGCATTGTGTACTGAAGCAATGGATCTGTAAGTCAGATCCATGCTTCACGTCTTTCTAGATGGCTAGACTAGGATCAAACCAGATCCACGCGACGATATTTATAAAACTTTCCATCTGCCATTTTATATACATTTAATTTTTAGACCAGCAAATAAGTAATTAAAATATCAATTTTCTATTTAAAATGTTTTTATTATAAATATTGGAGGGGCCCAGATATATGTATATATGCACAAATATATATATAATTACAAATGGAAACTTTTATAAAAATCAATAAATAAATTTTAATATGCTATTTTTTTTAAGTACACCTGGGTCTCGTTTTATGCGGTAGATAGGTTCCTCAGAAAATGCGTACAAAAGAAATCACACAAAAATAGACTTAACTTACCTTGAAAAATGGGGGATATGTTCCCGTAATTTTCAGAAATTGTATAAAAGCAAAGCAACAAGGAAAAATTATTTTAAAATTTGCATTAAAAAAATAAAGAAATAAAGTATGGCTAATAAAAAATTTCAAATATTTGAAAAAAATTAATACAAGACAAACTTTTTTTATTAATTCCAGTATATAATTTTACATTTTTTTATACATATTTTAATCATTACCACTATTTGACAATATACATTCGTTTGTGAACTGATAAGAAATCAGATTCATGATGTGATGTACAACTAGTGCTACTTTCAGTCTTGTGCTGTGTTATTGGTTTTCTGTTTCTATATTAAAAAATGAGATTGCAATCAAAACAAAAAGATTATACATTATCATTAGAACGATTATTTTTAATTTAAAAAATCAATAAAATCTTCATTATTTATTTTAACAATCTAAAAAATTATTTCTGTTATATCTAACAAAATACGTTTAAAAGTTTAAAATTTTTGAATATTTATTGCAATATTTTTATACGTAAGTATAATCTATTATTATTATTTACTCATTAGTATAAGTAGATTATTTACATAGAAGCTAAGATTCTAAATACAGCTTCAGACCATATTCACGTTAGCTGCTAATATAATGTTATATTTTTGAAAAAAAAAAGTATTTCAGTCAAAAAAAGTTATTAATAATTTAAATTTCTTGATATCTAATAAATATAGTGAAATATCAAAGATATTAAGAAGAAATATGAATTGCATAACTTCAAAATCACATTGAAATAATCCGCATAAAACGAGATCCAGCTGTATTTTATTCTGAAAATTTACTTTCGTGATAAACTCTACTAACATTCCATAGCATCAAACAAAAGAAAATCCATTAACAAAATGGTAATGGAATTTTCTAATTAAAGTAAAAATTAAAATGGAAGAGATATTTGAAACATAAATTCTTCAAATCTACATTAACTTAAAAATAGATTTGAAACAATAAAATCATTGGGTTTATTGGGAGAGTGGATCTCAAGAATACAATGCAAAATACTTTAGGTCGATAATTCGGTTACTGGAATTCCAACATATCCATTTAGCCTTGAGTGAATGAAAAAGGGAATTTCCCAAAAATAGTCAGAAAAGGGTATAAGTAGCCCATGAGAACAATAGAGGTCAGCCAGTCATAGTTTTTGTCAGTGAGTACATGGCAAATCCACGTTGGTCAAATTTTTAAATAATTATAGAGATATCTGGAAGCATGGTAGTTGACTAGATGGCTTTTAACCTGCCCGTCTATCCACTGTCCTAAATTATCGCCAGAATACCATAAGCTGGAGAAACTCATCAAAATGTGTAATTGTTGGACTGCTGAACTGTGAACTCTCAAATTAAAATACATAGCTAGCTATGCCTGTGCGGAAATTCATATTTTATCATGGGATCCAAATTTCCACAAGGACTCAAAATAAATTAGGTAATATGTTACAATCTGTTTATTTCTAACCACCTAATTTGTTCTTAAAAACTCCAGTTGACCTGATAATGTAATTTTGCTACCTTTAGTGTCTTCTTAAAGAAAATCCTCTTTAATTTAATGTAACTTCTTAACTAAAATTCTGTATTTTTTACTTGCTATCACTTTAAATCTAATGCCTCTGCTCTTATTTTGTCTGTCTTAAAGTTAGCCTCTTAATGCTAAACTTTCTCTTAAAGCTGTTCAGAAAATTTATTATTATTGTGTATTTGTTTAGGACTGATAAATGTCTTATTTAAAAATGAAATCACTATATGCCAATTTGTTCCATCTCAACAAAAGATTTATATAATTAAATATATTTGCTTCTTATTTCTTGACCAACGTCTGTTGGTAAATAACTAACTCTTTAGTTCTAAATGATTAATACTTGGAGCAACCTTTTCTGTCGAGATGAAATAATTTTATATTACTTTATATATTTTGGAAATATTTTATGCATATACGGTTTAGTTTTGAGGAGACGCTAGGTCAAGTATGATATTTTATTTACTTATATTATTTCATGTTATAAGAATGAAGGGGAGGGGGTTAGAAAGTATATTCTTGCAAAACTGTAAGAGAGAGTAATAAATGTTTTAATATAAATATTGGTGGGATTTTGTTTTGAAGGGAGAGATATGTCACCCAGAAAATGATATTCGTAATAATATTTAATGTTTATTTATTTTATGTTGGTCCGATCTTGGTCAATCTGTATAACATTTGTGTAATCTTTAATAGCTCAGTACAATTTTATATTTAAATTCTAAAAATATATTCTTCAGTATTTGTATTTTGCCTTGTCAGCATTTTGCTTGATTACTTGTCTTTTGTTCTTTGTGATTGCTAAATCAGAATTAGACCACATGATAATTTCACTGGCCATGAATTTTCTTATCAGGATCTGAAAGACAAATTGGGAAGACTCGGGGTAAGCTGATGTTAGGTAACCTTGGCGATTCCCATCCTTTCACCAGAAACATTTTAGGTTTGCTAATTGCGCAGACCATTAGTTTTATTTCTTGGCATCACTGGAACAGGGCAGGTGAATTGAGTCAATGCTGGTGATGCAATACCAAATGCTGGGTCTGTTTAATTTCTTTTGTTCTGAGCATACCTTGGTGGATTGATTACAGTCTGGTGTTTTACAACCTTAAAATATTTAATTGCGAGTATCGCAATCCGTTTACATTTTAAACGTGTCACTCTCTTAGAAACCAATTCCTAAAATATGATTCCATTATTTCTCTCTTAAAATAATTTCACTTATAATAAAGTTATATTTAAAATAGGGTTATTTAAAATATTTGTCTCATACATCTCAGACTTGAGTGGGCATCTACCATAAAACTCTAATCATTACATTTGTAAAATTGGCATAGGAATTATACCGCTCTTTTACTCGTGTCATAATTAATGACAGGATAGAAATTTATATTAACAAATTTATGAAATAAAACAGGGAGACATTAGAAAAGTTATACAAATGTTTTATTAAATATATATGTGAATTTAAACTACCCGTGGTTCGTCTCCATTCATTTTATTGTAAAATTAATGTTTCTAATTAATTATTGTGCTACTATCTGATGACTCTAGGTCACATACATACTATTCCTATATTTAAGTTAATGAATAGGTCTAATTAGAATCAATATTAGAGTTAGACATTAGAATTAGTTGAGAGTTGAGGCTCATGCTCTACCATTGATGCTAGTGGGCCGGAGTGTAAAAAAGATGTATTGCTTACCTCGAAAATGTTGAAATGTTATTAATTAATTGACAGATTTAGATAGTGGGTGAACAGGGCAGAATCCATAAGTATTCTTTATCTTTGATCTAGTGTATGGTTGGATTCGAGGTACTTTTACCCAGGCTGTGAATCGTGTTGAGCTAACATACAATTTTGACCGATACAGTGAATTAACCAAATATGAATTTATGATTAATTTAGAGGACATACTCCTGGATCAACTTCTATATGGGATGTTGGACCACAATTTTAGAAAAACTAAGTGAAGTGGATATAACATTATGTGCTAACAACAGATAATGTTTCCAAATATCAAATGGTAACAAATGAATTAAAAAATACCACAAGCATATACAGAGCTAAGATGAATAAATTACCTAAAAACTCTATAAGAAATGAATAATGTGCTATTGCTATGGAATTGTAAGACACACAAAAAGGGTGTGCAAATTCAAATCAGAAAAATGCCATATTTGTAGCATTAAATGACACTTAGGTCATGTTTGTAGAAAAAATGAAAAAGACAAGCCACACCCAGACTTTTAATCAGACGAAGGCAGAGTTTGTAGAAAGTTAAATGACCCAAACAATAGCTGAATTACTTTGAATATAACCATTTGTAAGATTAAAATCAATATGGAGGTTGACTGCAGTGGTGAATTATTGATTTCATTTGAAGGAGTGGAATAAAATTATTGTTAAATCTAACCAGAATTGAATAAGACAAATGTAATGGCCATGGATGTAAATGGAAACAGAATACAAATATGTAGAAAAATCTTATCACTTTATTGTAAAGAAAATTATTAGTCCATTGCTCAGTCAAAACTGGTTCCATCCATTAGAAATCTGTCTTAAAATTATTAAGGTCAAACTAGAAACAAGTTAGAACAAAATTTCCTCAGCTGTTTAAACAGGAAATAGTTGAATTAAAAATGAAATCAGTAGACATGGAATTAGCTAAAGATGCGCAACCTACAGTGTGTAAACCCCAGAAAGTTCCCTATGCTTTGAAGTCAAAGATTGAAGAGACAATAGGAGATATGGTAAAAAAAAGACATACTATCACCTATAGAAGACTCATCAAGGGCTATACCTGTGGTTGCAATTATTAAACTGGGTGGGTCTATTTATCTCTACAGAGATTACCAAGTTATTGTAAATTAATATATAAATAAAGGTGCTAACCTTGTGCCAAATGTACATGAAGTGTTAGCATCTTTACAGAAAGCTTCGCGAAGATAGATTTATCGGATACTGATCACAGATAAAAACTGCAAAATTGTTAATGTTATGTATCCATGTCAGTCTATTTAAATGTGATACTTTGTCTAATGGGATAACAGTCACCCCAAACATTACTGCCCAGTCAGAAGAAGAGCTGGAAAAATGAGAGTTGGAAGTTTGTTCAAAGATTAACAAAGTGGGGGCTAGATTAAATGCCGTCAGGTGCATTTGGGTAACTTCGGAAATAAAATTTCTGGGACGTGATAAATAAGGATGGAAAGTACCCCAATCCTGAGAAAATGAGAGCTGTAAAAGAAGCTGCCATTTCTAAGAATGCAAAAGATTTATAAGCTTTTCTGGGACTGTTAAATTTCTACAAAAGTTTTTTTATAAGTTTACATCACAGCTATTAACATTATTGTGTGATTTATTACATAAGGGAAAACTCTGGAAATGGAATGAAGAGACATAATTGCATTCCAGACAGCCAAGGACTTATTAATGTCAGAAAAACTCTTATTGCTTTTTAGGAGTGATTTGGAAGTGACGATTAATACCGATGCTTCAGATTTTGTGTGAAACTGTCATTTCACATCGGTATGGTCAAGACAAGCTTCTGATCACTTATGCCTCTAGAATGTTATTGTTAGCTGGAAAAAAATTTAGTCTATTAGATAAGGAAGTCCTGGTTATAATATTTGCAATAAATTCCATCAATACATATATGGATATTGTTTTACAGTAAGTATTGGTCATCGCTCTTTACTTCAAATTTTTGGAAAGGATAAAAAATGCCTGATTATGCAATCCAGAGACTTTGAAGGTGGATTACATGACTATGAATTAGTTTACAAGCCAGGAAAAGAGATTATGCATGCAAATGCATTACCACGGCTCTCTCTAAAAGACAGAGTTCAGTGGAAGTTTACAAAAGTAAAACCAATAAAACACAATAAATATTATAGAAAATTTAAATAGATATGAAGTCACTGAATGAACAAATAGAGACCCTGGATATAGTAAGCTAAAAAATTGAATTCAAGAAGGATGGCCAAAAAGTCAAACAAATTTCATAGATATACCAATTTGGAATGCTCATCATAGTTTGTCAATCTGTAATGGCTGTATCCTGATGATTGATCAATTACTCATACCAGTGGAAAGACAGAAATAAATGCTAAAGTTGGTACATAAAGGTCATCCAGTAGTTGTGCGGTTGAAGACACTCACACATTCATATGTGTGGGGGCCTAAAATGAATAGGAATTGAACAAATGGTAAAAACCCGTTGTAATTGCCAATCTGCAGTTGATTTATTGAAGAAAGCTTATAAACTGTGGCTAGAGGCCCAGAAACCACGAGAGCATATCCATATAGATTAAGCAAGACCTTTGGTTGGACATTTAATATTAATTATCATAGACTCATACAACAGATGGGCCAAGTATTAACTCGCTAAAACTATGAGTACTACATATACCATAAAAGCCTTATAGTAAGTGTTTGCCACTCATGGATATCCTGAGATCCTGGTATCCGATAATGGAACAAGGTTTACTTCTGCAGATTTTGAAAACTGTTTAACAGTTAAAGACATTTGTCATGCTCTTACTCCAGCCTGCTACCTTGCTTCTAATGGACTTGCCGACAAGGCAATCCAAAGTCTGAAATCTGCCTTGAACAAAGTAGAAGTTACAAATATGGAAGAAGCACTGATAGAAATCATGCTCTACTTGCATTTTATTCTTAGTGCGACAAACTGTCAAACACTTGCAGAGTGCTGCTTGATAGAAAATGTCATACTCATTTATCTAAACTTTTATCTGTACAAAAGCGCAGAAAAAAAATTCTTCTGGTGAAGATACATACAATGCAAAAATGTTATTAAAACAGGCAAAACTCTCCATACAGTAGTGCCACTCAGTGCGAGCCAGAGTAATCAATGGATGCCAGAAGGCTTGTGCATAAAATCCCTACACAGTGCCTTCTCGGATATCCAATATCCCCAGACTAATTTCTAGCTTGTGGCTTTCTTCGGTGAGGAGTCTTGGATCTGAGAGCAATGCACTTAGATCTTAGGATCTAATGCAACCCTCCAGCAGCCACCTTTTATCTCTAATTAACTACAAAACTATGAGAATAAAATTGAAAACCCAATAGTATTTTCAATCCAAGCTCATTAGCTTATATAGTCATGTAGGTCTGAACTCAGTTCAGTACCTATACATTTTGAGTAGGCACTAGATAGAGATTTATGCACAAGTTTTCTGGCATCCATTAATTACTCTGGCATTTACAGAGTCGCACTACTGTGTGAAGAGTTTTGCCTGTTTTAATAACAGTTATGAGCAAGCATAAAAATAATGATCACGTGATAATTAGTGGTTTAATGCAAATTGTATGAAATTTAGAATTCGCGAAACTGTATGCGTTTGAGGCATATTAAAAAAAAAGGATATCTGGCACCATAGTTGACAAAGTATCTGAAGTCATACGAGTAATTAAACTTGCAAGTAAATCATTCAATTCTCTAATGCATCGATTGTGATAAATAAAAGACCTGTAGCAGCCAATCCTTAAACAGAAATTTTTGAAAAATAATGAACTTGAAAAATTTCCCTCTATTGAATGAGATAAAGGAAATGAAGTTAGGGCAGATCAAGATGATGACTCAAGTAAAGATGAACAGTTACCTAGATCTGGAAAGTCACCTCATGTAAACTCCGATCCTGATGAGAATAGAAATACTACTCCACACAGTCAGACAAATCAGAGAATATAGATTATTTTCTAGAGTGAGGGCAGGTGTAGTAATGGCACAAATATGTAAATAAAGTTTTAATTAAATCATGTACATTGCCCCAACAGTACTGTTTTTTTTCCCCTAGAATGATTACTCTAGAAAAAATGTATTATAAAAATAACTTTTAAAATAAATTATGTAAATTAGCATAGCTAATAAAAAAAGAGTCCGAGATTCTTAGTGGTATTAGTCAAAAGCAGTCTGTCAGCCAAGAGGAGAAAACGGCTGCCGAAAGTGAAACAATGCTTCCTCGAAAAAGAAAAGATAATGCTGAATGAAGTTAGTTTTAGAGAATTCTTGCTACTAAAGTTCAAGTGGACAGAAGTTTGCCTAGACATTAATTAGATGAATAAACAAACCATTTGAAGATAAATTAAGTGTATAATTATCGGATGCATGTGAAATAAGATATTTTCACACATTGAATATATTCCATAGCATTTCCCAAAGGTAAACAGGATAAATTATTGTCAGTAATATAATTTTATTGTAAATGTTATATTGTTAAATTAATGCCTCAGCAAACAGAAATAAACTTGCTGATATTCGAGTTGTGTGTACTATTATTAATTTTCACCTACTTTGTGAGATTGTATCCTCATGGACATGGCAATAATATAAATTAACAATATAAAAGAATGCTTACAATAATAAATGAGTTTCTTAATTAAATAAATTACCTTTTTTTCCTGGATTAAATATAGTTATATGACTTATTGGTATGATTCTAGTTTGCAATAATATTTATTGGACCTAAAATTAATTCAAGTATTACCAGATTCTAAGACTTATGAGTTTAAATAAGATTATTTTAGCTTATCCAATTTATTTATTTATTATTAAATCAATTTACCTATGTTTAACTTTTCTAATTTGATATACCCATCTATCCGTATTGTATGTGACAAAGTGATATGAAATAACATTTAGGATTGGGAACATAAAATGATCAATATTCATAGTATTTATATGAATAGTATTCAAGGAAGAGCATTTATTCAAAAAGTAAAAAGCTGATATTAACTAAGGAAATATTCAGGCGCATTGTTTTAGATTATGCATTTTAATGATGTAGCCCTAAAAATTGAAATGCTGGTCCAATAAATCATGTTAGGAGTAACAAACAATGTTAAGTTGTCGCTGATTGCAGTGAAGTATCCATACCATATCTCTTTTATTTTTACATAGCACTTTTTATTAAATTAAAGTAATTCATTTATACTTTTTTTTTAATATACTAAAAATTTTTTCACTTATCTATATTTGTCAGTGGCTTTATGATAGCATTAAAACTTTTATTTTTGTTTCGCCTTAAGCATACATTTACCTTCATTTATTGGTCCTTGAAGTTTAATCAGTTTCTAAGTTCCATGCTCTCTAATGATGAATTATGACTTTTTTTTTGATTTAAAGTGTTCGTAATATTTTAAGAAATAAAAAAATTTAAAGTGAAATTTAAAATTAATATAAATAAATTAGTAGCAAAATGTGTTATGAATTGAATAGACATATTTTATAAAGTTGTAGATATTTTAAGAAACCTCATTTTATTATACATTATATATGACATGCATTTTGATGATATAGGGATTCATTAAAGTTTCTGAAACTGATATAAATTTGAGATTGTAGAATAAATTATATTAAGAGAGCGGCAGGTTGTGGCAAACTTCACCTGTAATGATCAAGTGTAGTCACTTGGACATAATATCGATTGCCTGGTTTCTCTACCAATTAATTACATTACTTTTTAGAACTATTTTAAAATTGATTTATTTTAATTGGCATTTATGAAATTTTTCCAATTTACACATTGCCAATACTGACTCAAGGAGTGGAATATTTAAATCCAAGATATTGCCCATAATTAATATTAATATATTGAAATTAATACTCAACTACTAGTTTATTAAATAAATGAACTGCTCTCAATACAAAGCATAAGATAAACTTTTTTAGAGAAAGAATAGGCCATTTTCTCTCTTTATCTCCTGAGGCAGTATTGACAATGTGTAAATTGGAAAATTTTCACAAATATTAATTAAAGTAGTATAAATCAATTTAAAAATAGCTCTAAAAAGTAATATGATTGATTTAAAAACTCATTTCCAAAGTACTTCAGATAAGACTATATGTAAGAAAATGAGAGAAGCTAGACCGTTTTTTTTTTCTATAAAAAAGTTTTGTTGTGCTTTCGATTGAGGGGTATTTCATTTAATTAATAAACCAGTAGTTTGAGTATTAATCTTGATATATTACACTGGCAATATCATGTATTTATTATATATAAAGCAGCAAACCATTTTCTCTTAGGTTGTGAATAAATAACATTTTGTATGTAAAATGGTCAAGAATAGCATAAATCCAAATATAGTGAATCCATCTATTCTTTAAATTTTGATGTTTATAACCTTAGTATGCTCAGTACAAGTCAAAATTCTGAGTGAAATTAATATTTGAGCCAAATCAAAACTTGACATTGATAATTATTAAGCAAAAAGTCTGCTGTATAAGGATGAAGACAAAATCTCTCTTTTAATAATCTTGTTTTATTCATTAAGTAGAAGTTAATAAATATAAATCTTTTCCTCTTTTTTTTGACTCCTATTACTAATAGTTACTTGGTCTATCGAACTTTTTAAACGAAAATCCAAAAAATCATTTATCAACATAAATGAAATTGATAGTTTGTCTAGAAGAATTGGAAATCACTCCTCTTCAAGTTTTTTCCTGTTCATAGGGAGATGCCAAGACTATCTGCACCAAAAGAAATGATTCTAAATGCAAGGTCAAAGAAGCCTGCTATATATTAAGCGACCCCACAACTATAAACAGAAGAGAAGCTTGCTTCTCCATTTCCAAAAAAAAAAAAAAATGGACGCTATAATCAGTTTGCATAAATTTACCAGGCTTTATTACAACTATTTCTCAATTGGGTAACAAGCTATGATTATGAGAACTTAGACTTCCCAAAAGCATTCAGATGATTAATTAAGATTATTAATTACTACACTATATAGCTTCATTACATGTGTTAAAGCACAATTATAGTTATAAATTGTTAATGATGTAAAACCTCAATTAATATGAATTTTGTAATTGAAAAATCAGTGTGAGTTGTATAACATTGCACTTACATTTAGTAATCAATAGATGCTAGAAGATTGTGTATCATTAGCCCTATCCAGTGTCTTCCCTTCTAATATCCTCAGATTAGTTTCTAGCTTATAGCTTTCATCAAGGTGAAGCCTTGGATTTAGGAACAGTGCATCTGAATCTTTGAATCTTATTGACTCCTGGCAGCCACCTTTTACCTTTTTGGTTAACTATAAAGCTATCAACCCAAATTGAAAACAATGTTTTCAATCCAAGCTAATTTTCCTGTATAATCATACACATCTGAATTCAGATCACCATAACAACAGGCTCCTCTTTTCTTTGGCTATTATTTAAACATCACATGATCACTATTTCTTTATGCTTACACAAGCTGTTTAAACCATAGCAAAAGTTTTTCTAATCAGTAGTAGCACCCAGTATAAGCTCTAGTAATTGATAGATGCTAGAAGGTTAGCATCATAATCACTAGCCAGGGTCTTACCATCCAATATCCTCAGATTAGTTTCTAACTCATAGCTTTCAATAGTGAAGAGCCTTGGATCTGGGACCAGTGCATCTAGATTTTGGTTTATTGTTTGGGAATATTTGCTATTGGTTAACAGTTTGTGTAGGCATAAGAAAAAATGATTATATGTTTTAATGGTTTAATACTAATGATTGTCGTTATAAAAAAATACCAAAGACATAAAAATATATATATGTTGAGTTGGATTCAAGTCTATATGACTATATAAATGAATTATCTTGGATTCAAAATATTGTGATTTCAATTTGGGCTGATAGTTTTATACTTAACCAATGAAGTAAACTGTGGGTGCTGGATGGGAAATGCACCAGAAGCTCTGCTTCCAGATCCATAGCCCCTCACTGATGAAAGCCTTTAGCTGAAGCTAATCTGGAGATATTGGATGGTAAGGCACTGGATAAGGATTATGATGCATTATCTTTTAACATCTATCGATTACCAGAACTTGGTGTGTAAAATTTGCTATTGTTTTAACGACTTATGTAAGTATATGAAAAGATGATTGTGTGATATTTTAATGGATTAATACCAATCTTAGCCAAAGATTAATGATGACTTTGATTATTAAAAACCAAAGATACCAAAATAGTTAGATACTGAACTGGATTCAGATCAATATGTCTATACAAGTAAAATTTAATTTAGCTTTACATTATTGTGTTTTCAGTTTGGGTTGACCAAAACAGTAAAAGGTGGGTGCTTGCATTAGATTCAAAGATCAAGGTACCTGACTCCTAGATTCAAAGCTCCTCACTGTTAAAAGCCTAAGCTAGAAACTAATCTGGGAATATTGGATAGAAGTCACTGGATAAGGATTATGATACATGAATCTTTTAGCATCTACTGATTATTAGATCTTGCACTGATGGCACTATTGTGAAAAATCTGAATTCAGCTTGAATTTATAGATGCATTTTAAGATTTTTTCAGTCTTAGCTTAGATATTTTCATTCAATAATTTCTGGATATCATATTGCATCACATGACAAAATAGCATCAATAATGGCTTATCATATAGTTGCCTAGGCAATTCAATATTTTTTTGTGTGTAAACCAAATAACTCATAGATGAAGTATTACCATAAGATTTATTAAGGAAGCTAAAATATAGACCAATAATAAATAATCAAATGATTTATTGCTCAGGAGTTTTATATGAAGTTCAAGCACAAAAGCCGCATTGCTGACACCATGATTCGAGAATATTGATCTCTGGATTTTATTTTTTTACTACTATATTAAAACCTGCAGGGAAGCTAATAATCAATCCAAATATTGAAATACCTGAAGTTCATGATATATTCGATCTTTTGCTTATTCCTCAAGTGAAAGGCAGAAGGTTGAATGCCCTTAATCTAGTAAATATGTGCATATGAAACAGAGAACTTAATAGCTTGGATTAAAGCTTTCCAATTTTAAATAATCCAAGGACCATATAAAAAGACTTTATTCAAGGGCTGCATTCAAAATAATAAATAAGAGAATCAACCGTGCTCATGTTTGCCATAAACGCTCAGTTCATACGTATTGTATTAAAACAGTTTAAGACCACTCAATTGACTCATATTTGAAAAATATATGGGTAAGCAGTAATTAATATATCTAATAAGCATTTGATACAAATTATTGTTATATCTCAACACACCTTTAACTAATGGACTATACAGATCCCATCTTATCTTGGTCAGTTTGAGCAATTATCACCCCAGACTAATAGATGTATGAGTAGATAAACGATGATGCTCAGAGAATCTGATTGTTTCTGTTATGGAAAGAGATCTGGCTATAAATTGTCAATCCAGTTAAAGTCAGACAACATTAATTTACTGTCAAACCTGAACATCAGTACAAATATTATCTACTATATGGTTAAAGCTGTAAGACAAATTCATGTTAAAACTGGAAACTCCTAGGATCTAGATCAGGCATGAGAAAGGTTGTCAGAGTACAGCTGGAAACATCATCGTAACTACTCATGAGGCAAGCTATCACAGAACAGTCAGAAGTGTGACCAATCTACCAATAGGGCAAGCTTTTATGTTATAGTTGGAAATGGTAGGTAAATGTAGAAGGGTGCCTGAAATCCCTTATATTAATTATTGCATGATAACTAAATGCTATACCAACCAATGGTATCAGGCAAAGGTATAACAGTTATCTATATTAGAAATTATCTATATTAGAAATATGCATTGTATATTTGTTTAATTAATAAATATATAAATGTATTTTTACAAGTTTATTTATGTATAACCTCAAATAAACACAACAGTTGGCATTTGACAGCTAACAAATTTGCAGTCAATAAAAAATTAAAAAAACATGATTAGTTGCTCATTAACTATAAAGAAGAGTCAGAAATCTCATGGAAGTGAGAAAAAAAATTAAAATGGCTAAAATTGGCTCATTAGAAGAGCTCAATCATGCCTATCCTGAAAATTGGCCACCCTACAGGGATCAAGTGCTTTTCTATATGCAGGCTAATCAAAATAAAAAAAATGCTGAATTAAAATTTAGCCACATTTTTGTCTATGTATGAATCTCAGATCTATGAGCTATTGTTTGCACAGGCAGCCCCCATGCTGCCAACTGAGTTTGATTTAAATAAAGCACTATCTACTGCCAAAACCTTAACGATAATACAGAGATATTGTTTCAATTTCTATCAACAGGTAAAGGGGAAGAAAGTGAGATTTGTTATTAAACTCAGAAAGCTAGTAAATAACTGCAACTTTAAAGACTTCCTCAATGAACCCTTGAGAGATTGTTTTCTTTGTGGAATGAAAGACCACAATCTAAGGGTCAAGTTGTTAATAGACCCTAATATACCATTTGATTCAGCTGTTCTCAGACAACTTTAGCTGAGTCCATAGCAATTCAGACTACTCCATTAAATAGAAGTAAAGATGGGGATCAGAGAATCAGATCATTAAAAGAGTTTCCCAACTGAATGAGCTTATGGGATCTATTATTAGTAGTCATGTTGCTAAATTTTGTTATGGACATGACAAAGTAAAACAAGCACATGTCTACATTAGTATACAGTATGCAAATATTGCAAGGGTGTCATTCACACAGAAACTGCTTATTTTAAAAAGAGAAAAATCTATCTGATAGAAGAGAAGGGCAATATAAATCAAATAATATCAATGCCTAGCATAAAAATGTGAGATGCATTGACAATATTTACATAAGAAAAAGTATTATTAATAGTATACTAATAACATTGGAACTGGATATGGGTCTGCATTGTCTATGGCAAAAAATATATGGGTTATCATTATTAATCAAAAAATAATTATCTTTACAGTCTAGTAGGAGAGTGATTATCGATTATTAAAGCAATCAAATATCACTCTTGGGTCAGACAAGAGTTAAAGTTAGTATAACTATTAAAATTATATATCTATCTCTTGTTGTTTTATTGGTAAATGTAGCAATTTATTAGACCATTACTGGTTCAATCTCATGGATTTTTATAGTGACTAAAATGAACTAGCTCACAAACAAAATCAACAGGGATCTACCCAAAAGTGATTTATAATAAACTGGGTTGAATCCTAGGACAATCCTTCAAAAAAATGCTAAAAGATGGATAAGGGCTCAAGTCTTATTCTGTATGTTAAAGGGAATCACCAATTGTCTTACAGAATTTGTGATCAAATTAAAAGGATTACCAACTAGTTGTTCAAACAGCTGATGAACAGCAATACCACAAACACAGAAACTAGTAAAGTTGAGCTAATCACAGTCACTAGTGAAAAGTCACCAACAAACAGTGATTAGCCTACAAGGTTCAAAGTTTCCAGTTCTACAAATTAAGATGTTGGACCTGCTGATGAAGTCACTGAGTCTGATGAACCCAGAGAGCAACAAATCCATCCATCAAAGCATCTGAATATCTCCATTGTCCAGGGCTAATTTTAACCAGAAGGACCGAATATTAAATCTCAACTTAGCTTCAACTAATAGATTATTCCAGATTTCATCTTATCTTGATTGGATTACAGCACAGTTGGAAGTGACAGGTGAACTTAGAAGAATATATGAAATTCCTTACATTGATAGTTACATGGCAACTAAACACTATACTATACCAAGCCAATGATATTAACAGTTATATATATATTATAAACACACATTTGTTTATTTTTGTTTAACTAATAAATATATAAGCGTATTTTGCGAATTTGTGTTTATCATAATTCACACAATAAACACAACGATAAAGATATGTATAAGAGACTGTGGTCTGGTCCAACTGATGAGTTCTGCTTCAGCATCTTGGGGATTATGAATCTTTTTCACGTCTTTGGTCATATATTTATGATTACATCCCTCCACAAGATGTCAAAAGCGATAGAGACCAATCCCTACTTTGCCTGAGAGCGATGTAATGAAAATTACACTATACAAATATTATTCAGTAAAGCAACAGTTATTTTAATTTTTGACTCGAAAAAGTCAAACCCTCTAGGCATGTCATGAACTCGCTTCAGTCTATCAAAATTTTGGACAGCTCTGGCTTGGAAGATCATTTTTATTGAAGAATAAATATACATTATTTATATGAATATAATTAATTTTTAAAAATAATGATGCTCTCTCTAAAATAGTTAATTATTCATACACAAATTAGTTGTGATTTATTCTCATTAAAGCTCTGTTACACAGCAGGATATCTTTTTTAACTAAATGATTGTTATAATTATTATTTTTTATCTCTGAGAATTAGTGATGCGAATATAATCTGACAGATACACCCAATCTTTGTGAAGTTTCAAGAATATTAACTGAAATTTTGAAAATCAAAGGCAATTTTATTTATCATATATATGTATGTGTACTCGCACTTTTCTTTGAATTTGCTCAAATATATATATCTGATTTCTATTAAAAACATTCTTTCTTCAAACTCAGACACTTTTCTACATTATTAATGGATTATTTAAATGGGGTAACATAATCATGGTATTATAGCTAGTAAATAGTAAATGTAATCTTTTTCATTTAATTATTCTATTTTTTTTTTCAATGTGTTAAAGCGTTGTCCGGAAAGCGAACCCGTAAGGCAGCTGTGCTAACCACTCGGCTTATAATGAACTTTATACCACTTCATCTTCTTCTAAGTTCTATAAGGATATTTTTTTTATTGTCTTTTTTTCCCTTTTCCTCCTCTTTAGTGTCTTATTATTAATAACCGTGTTTGGTAATATTGATTAAGCGTAATGTTCGCAGCAGTTAATCACTGGTATGTTGAGAGCAAAACATCGTTGGAGAACATCAATATATATTTCTCTGGTGTACTATAAAATCAAAAACATCACATGACTTCAGCCCAGTTCTACCACCTATTGTAAACTTGAGTAATCAATAAAAATAAATGCTCGACAGCAGTCTTGATTAGTAATATTTTTGAACCTCGATATAATGCATATGGATCTTTAGGATCTATTGTATTTTTCAGCTAGTAGTCATCTCACTGACAAAATCCTTAAGTCAGAAACTAAAAGAGATATGAATAGGACTGCATTTGTATATTTAATATACCTATAAACTACCTCTGTATTGATTACCATATAACATAAGATCGATTTGAAATAAAAAAAAATCTTTGCAATATATTCATTGTTTATAGTTAGGCAAAATGCCATTTATATAACTCACTGGAAGTTGATAGCAACATGACGTGTCTAATAACAATGATGTTTTAATTATAGGACTTCCAAGTAGCAAAACAATGTAGGGTTGTATATTTTAAATAACAGTAAATTTTAGATTTTAACATTTAAAGTAAGACTGTCCCAGCAACCAATTATAATATTTCACTATGGTTCAAGTTGACAAAAAATAAAAATCTAACTATTTTCAATTTTTTTTAATGATGATTTTAAAGATGAAACAACATCATGAGTTGTTAAGACTGGACACACAATGAAAAAAAGTATTATCATGCACAAAAATGATTTGTAATACATTGCTGGTCTACCCAAGAAAGCAAGATGTTGAGAATATGCAAAGAATTAAAAAAGCAAAATGCATTCAATAAAGAGTATTTGAAATTAGAATGGGATCACTTAAAGGTTATGTGAATAAAATAAGAGAAAAATTAAATATTGCAGGAAGTGGAAACATTTAAGAATTTTTTTTTTCTTTTCTACAGATAACTCCATGAATCCAGGTTTGTTTGTTTTTGTGTGTGTGTGAATATACAGATTTAGCATTTATGCATTATAATTTTTAGTTTCAGTATAAATTACCTAAGAAGTCATGGAACCAAAACATCAAGTTAAGCATGGTAGTTTCATGGAGTTTACCATTCTGAGATCTTTTTTTTTTTTTTTACTTTACTCATTCTGAAAATTAATTGAGTAACTCTTGATTTAATCATTGCATTAAAGTGCACAGAAAAAAAATCACTTTGAAACATAACTTGAATTTCATGTTTATGTCTATTAATTGATTTGCCTGTAGAAAGCAAATCTCCAATTGTAAAGTGGGTCATCAAGCAAAAAATTAACTCTTGATCATTTTGTTGATGAAACTATTCTAATTAGATATCACTGACATCAACTCCAGATGGTTGTCTGAATGAATCTGATCGTAACAGTTTGAGCATCTTCACAGAATATGGAAATAGTAATAATTAATAATAAAATTACCTATTTCAAGGTGGGCAAGTTCTTCAGTAATAAGAACCTCATGTGATTATTTTTCACATATCTGAATATCCAAGATTGGCAAATCATCAAATGTTGAAACTTTTACCAAAACAAATATGATAATAAAATCCATATTAATAAACTGTTTTGACTGATACCATTTAAAATACAAAAATTTAAAGTTTTAAAATATCTTTTTTTTTCATCAATCTTAAATAATTTACAGAATAAAATATTCTAATATTGGTATATAGTATATTACTATAGATTATTAATATAAAAGTTTAGTAATTGACATATATATTTATCTTAAGGGTTAATTTTCTTAAATAATTATATAAATTACACTAATTATTTAAATTTAAAAAATCAAATTGTTTTCAAATTTTGAATTTTTGGGTTAATCAACAAAAAAATGTTTAATAAATTCAAGTCTGTATCTTCAGAAATGTGCTATGATAAACGAGTATGTTATAGTTAGTTCTTTTATTCTGTCATTATGTATGATGTAAACTCCAAGAGAATGGTGTTTAGTCTGTACTTTATAATATTTATTATTGCTTACATAGGCTTTGAGCAATTTGTCAACCACAATAATAATCAACTGAATTCCCCATAAGTTGATCTTAAATTTTTTACAGTATATATTTATTTTATAAGCAGTTAGCTTGTATATTCCATCCGGAATGAGATTTCTCTCTTAATATTAAATTCACAGAGAAGGTACATTTATTCCAGATGGAATATACATTTTTTATGTAGATAACCATAGAAGAGATGAATAGTTATCATTAAAAATGAGAGCATGTTATTAAAATGTAATATGTTATACATAATCAAATTTTGAATCATTAACTGTCAATAGAAGATTCATAGAATTTGTTTCAAACAAAGGCAAAACTCCCCATACAGTAGTGCCACCCTGTGCCAAACAGAGTAATCAATGGATGCCAGAAGGCTTATGCATAAAATCCCTATCTAGTGCCTACTCATCCAATATCCCCAGACTAGTTTCTGGCTTGTGGCCATCATCAGTGAGGAGCCTTGGATCTGAGAGCACTGCACCTAGATCTTAGGATCTAATGCAACCCTCCAGCAGCCACCTTTTAACTCTACTTTACTACAAAACTATGAGAATGAAATTGAAAACATTGTTAATATCTTCAATCTAAGCTCAATAGCTCATATAGTCATATGGGTCTGAACTCAATTCAGCACCCATACATTTTGGTGTCTTTGGCTCTTAAATAACCATAGCCACCACTATCCTATTAGGCAGGATTGGTGTTAAACCATCAAACATCACATGATCACCATCTCTATGCTAGCACATAATTTGTTGTAAACAAAGGCAAACTCCCCATACAGTAGTGCCACCCTGTGCCAAACAGAGTAATCAATGGCTGCCAGAAGGCTTGTGCATAAAATCCCTATCTAGTGCCTACTCATCCAATATCCCCAGACTAGTTTCTGGCTTGTGGCCATCATCAGTGAGGAGCCTTGGATTATGTGCTAGTATAGAGATGGTGATCATGTGATGTGATGGTTTAACACCAATCCTGCCTAATAGGATAGTGGTGGCTATGGTTGTTTAAGAGCCAAAGACACTAAAATGTATGGGTGCTGAATTGAGTTCAGACCCATATGACTATATGAGCTATTGAGCTTAGATTGAAGATATTAACAATGTTTTCAATTTCATTCTCATAGTTTTGTAGTAAAGTAGAGTTAAAAGGTGGCTGCTGGAGGGTTGCATTAGATCCTAAGATCTAGGTGCAGTGCTCTCAGATCCAAGGCTCCTCACTGATGATGTCCACAAGCCAGAAACTAGTCTGGGGATATTGGATGAGTAGGCACTAGATAGGGATTTTATGCACAAGCCTTCTGGCATCCATTGATTACTCTGTTTGGCACAGGGTGCACTACGGTATGGGGAGTTTTGCCTTTGTTTACAACAAATTAGGTGCTAGTATAGAGATGGTGATCATGTGATGTTTGAGAATTTGTTTCAATGTAATCCTCTTTATCAGTTATATCAAGCCCTAATATCACTGATCACAAGTTAGAATAGGCTTGAATCTTATTTATATTAAGCAAGTTTTCACGAGTTTTTTAATAAGTTGTTACTTTGATTATCTTCAATATTATGCACGATGTTATTTAATTTTTTTAGTCCATTTTTTAGAATCTGTTTTAAAAAAAAGAAATTAGCACTGCTGTCTGTATTCATTTATAAAATTTTTCAAAGTTTAGTTGACATATCTATGTTCTTTTCTGTAGTTCTGGGAATTTCTATTTCCACATATAAGTTACACTATCAAGATTATTGTCGCTTACAACGGTTTTCTTTTTTTATATTAATTTTTACTCAAGCTTTTATTAGTTGTTTTATATTCAGTAATACTTTTTCTTACATATAATTTCTCATCGTTACACAGTTTAATTCTCAAAACTGTTTTCCCTAAATACATCACTATTACCATACTTTGTAGAGAACTATAGAAATTTTTAGTAAATAAAATTGCGGATGTTTTTTATATATTTCAAAGTTATTGCTTACAATTGAAAATGAATATTAGCAGTGTGGGTCTTTATGACATCAAAATACCAAATTATTGGTAGTATAAATTGTAAGATAATTTACCCTGTTCGCAAAGATAATCGCTATTGAAAGACGTATTCCTTATGAAAATATCCTGTGCCTGAAAACAAACAAAATTAGTTTTTTTTCTTATCTTTATTATTGCATCTTATATAAAAAATGAAATAACTCAACATTTCATTTTGAAATGTTTTCTTTTTTAATACTATAGCAGAAATCCGCCATTGAATTCTCTTTGTAGTACAATTATAGCAGGAATCTTAATAAAATTTAATTTTTTGATTTTATTTATAACAATTTTTATTATGGCTGCTGGAAAACTGCCTTTTGGTAGAGTGTTTTTATTCTTTAATCCCAGTGTCTTTTATTCTATAGAATCATAAAACCTGGTCTTCAGCAATATTTTAATGTAGATACATATAGCATTCTTAAAATTCTTGATATATTTTGGCTAATAATGATAAGGATTTCTGCTGTAAGTAGGCTTAATAATAGTATATTACTTTAATGATTATGCTAAATATTTGAATAGTTAAAGGATATACTTCACCCCCCCCCCCAACAAACAACAAATCAAACAAATAAAAATAAATTAAACAATTTCCTATTTTCTTTTTGTTATTGTATACATTTTTTTTTTTTTTAAGGATCGGTTGAAAAATTTGAAACGAGAACAGGGGTCTTAATAGTGTTGTTTCATTGATTTCTCATTTTCTTATATTTAGCTTAATTTTCAATTATTCTCAAAAATTAAGTTTTAAAATCTCAGAAAATGAAACAGGATTTGAGCTTTCTGCACATAGTTAGCGAATTAGCAAGAAAAAAGAAAATTATTCTAGTCCAGAATAAAATTAAAGATTGATTTTGAATCATTGTTTTAATATTTGATTTATTAATAACTTAGCTTAAATTTAAAAAAAAAAAAAAACAAATAATTATTTGAATTAATATTTACAAAAAAAAAAAGTTTCTAATATTTTAAAAATATAATCTTACTCAATTAATAAGAATTGACAATGTGAAAGTTAATAAATAAAAACTGTTGCATGTATGTAATAAGCTGTGTCTCGTATGTTATTAATATGTTAATTATATTTTTTTAATTACAACAATTTCTTTCCTTCCATGTGTGTTTCTTAAAATAGTCAAGTTTAGTAATAAACTTTTTTTATTGGTTTCATTCACAGCTTAAATTTACTAAAAATCTCATAGCATTATAACTTTAATTATTTATATGATTATTACATTTAAAAAATATTTACAGTATATATATATTGCTGACATTAGATATATTATATCAATCATAAAATCAAAAGACATTATGACCCTATACTTTATAGTAGCAAACCAGTTATTCTATTCCTCTGCTGCCATCTATTGTAAGAATAAACATCACATGACTACTTCCTCTTATGCTTGTGTATAACTGTTGTTAAAACGGGCAAAACTCACTATATACATTGCCACATACAACAAGCTAGAGTAATCAATGGACGCCAGAAGGCTTCTGCATAAAATCCCCATCTAGTGCCTACTCATCCAATATCCCCAGACTAGTTTCTGGCTTATGGCCTTCGTCAGTGAGGAGCCTTGGATTTGAGAGCACTGCATGTAGATCTTAGGATCTAATGCAACCCTCCAGCATCCACCTTTTATCTCCATTTAACTACAAAACTATGAGTCCTAAATTGAAAATGACTTAATGTTTTCAATCCAAGCCGATTAGCTTATATAATCATATGGTCTGAACCCAGTTCAGTACCCATGCATCTTGGTATCTTTGGTTCTTTAATAACCATAGCCACCATTATCCTATTAGGCAGGATTGGTGTTGGGCCAATAAACATCACATGACCACCTCCTCTTATGCTTGTGTATAACTGTTATTAAAACAGGAAAAATTCACTATATATATTCCACACACAGCAAGCTAGAGTAATCAATGGACGCCAGAAGGCTTGTGCATAAAATCCCCATCTAGTGCCTACTCATCCAACATCCCCAGACTAGTTTCTGGTTATAGCCTTCGTCAGTGAGGAGCCTTGGATCTGAGAGCACTGCATCTAGATCTTAAGATCTAATGCAACCCTTCAGCAACCACCTTTTATCTCCATTTAACTACAAAACTATGAGTCCTAAATTGAAAACACTTTTTAATGTTTTTAATCCAAGCCCATTAGCTTATATAGTCACATGGGAGAGTAGGCACTAGATGGGCACTTTATGCACAAGCCATCTGGTGTCAATTGATTACTCTAGCTTGCTGTGTGTGGCAATATATATAGTGAGTTTTGCCTGTTTTAACAACAGTTATACACAAGCATAAGAGGAGGTAGTCATTATGATGTTTATTGGCTTAAAACCAATCCTGCCTAATAGGATAGTGGTGGTTATGGTTATTAAAGAACCAAAGACACCAAAATGTATGGGTACTGAACTGGGTTCAGACCCTATGACTATATAGCTAATGAGCTTGGAATGAAAACATTAAGGTGTTTTCAATTTAAGACTCATAGTTTTTTTTTTTTTTTTTTTAAAGTCTCATAGTTTTGTAGTTAAATGGAGATAAAAGGTGGTTGCTGGGTTGCATTAGATCTCAAGATCTAGATGCAGTGCTCTCAGATCCAAGGCTCTTCACTGACGAAGGCCATAAGCCAGAAACTAGTCTGGGGATATTGGATGAGTAGGCACTAGATGGGATTTTATGCACAAGCCTTCTGGTGTCCATTGATTACTCTTGCTTGCTGTGTGTGGCAATATATATTATGAGTTTTGCCTGTTTTATCTATTGTAAGAGTGAGTAATCAATAAAAATTGGGTGCAATAATCTAATTCCAAGGTCCTAATTGACAAATCTATAATTCTAAAATTAATCTGGGATTATGGATAGAATAGCATTGGATATGGATTCATATAGCATCTGTTGATTACTTTGTCTTACTACAGATGACAGCAGTAGAATAGAGTAATATAATCATCTAATTTTTTTAAAAAGTTGCTCTCATGTTTATTTTAAAATATTGTTTTTATCGCACCATAACTATATTTATTTACAATACAGTATATTGTCTTTAAAAATGTACAAGTTTTTAAAATATTATTTATTAATTCACAATTTGAACTCTTAATAAACCTTTCTTACACAGATCAACATATTGTTGGTTCTTAGTGAATAAAGTGATTAGAAATTCATTAAGTAATAATACATTTAAATGCAATGCTCAGTTTTAAAGGTGAAACTAAAGTGCTAAGTCATTTTAAGGGAAGTTTACATTTCCATTATTATTAAAGAAGTAATAATAAAACAAATAAGTTTATAAACAAATATTGCCTAACTTATACACTTTCAAATTACATGATAAACAGTTTTACACGATATTTTTACATGATTGAAAATTTGGAGTCAGTAGGGGAAAAAGGCTATGGGTTATTTTTCATATGTGTTTTCAAGTAGCATCTGAGAAGGATTTTATATTCATTGATAATTTTGAGTTGCATGGTATCCTACAGAATACAGTAATTGCATAAATTAGAATCGAAATACTGGTGAATATTTAGAATGTTATGATGTACAGAATGATATTAGCATATAACGTTAACATAAACACATTGACTTCTTTCTTTGGCACATTAAAATTATAATAACCCAACATGATAATAGCATGGCAGTAATTATTACCATTTAAGACTGATAAATTAATCCAAAATAATTGATACCTTAATCTAATAATAGAGCATAAAATAAAAACAGGACCAGATAGGTGGTCAATTCTGAAATTCCTTTAGAAGAATTTCCCACCCCAAATTGTGATAACATTCTAATAGGACAGATTAGTCACAGAGTTTCATTCTCACTTATATACCTATATAAAAATATATTACATTTAACTGGAAAGCTCCTTCTCAAAAATCCTGTTAGGAATCACTTTAAGTTGCAAATGTTTGGGACTGATTTTGTTTTTAAAACTAATGAATGTCAAATACATAATTACTTACTAAATGTCAATGTATTTATTATGGCTTTATGTAAAATTTACAGAATCTAACTATAAAAATGGTTAAGGTTGAATATAAGAATTAGATGAAATATTTAAAATGTGCTTATTACTCATGATCCGCTACTTTGGGTGTGTTTATAAAAACAATTATGGGCTGTTCAAACAAGCAATGAATTAAATGTGCATAACCAAGCCAATCAGCTTCAGTGTTAACTGATCAGAGATAAAAGTCTGTCACAAATATGCTATCTGTACAAGCAGAAGTAACTATTCAGTATTCATAGAAAAATACTCCCTCTACAGGAGAAAAATATAATGAAATATACTCAATCTTTTAATGGGAACAATCCTTATCATAATATCTGAGCCTAAAGTGCAACAATTATTGGAATAAAATTTGTGAAGTCGATCTTCCAATCAACACAACACCCATTTGATTATTGTCATTTGTGTATCATAGAACCATTTGGAAAAAACCGCATCAGGATGTATGAATTATGCATCTCCCAAAGAGGAAATATTGAGTTATAATTATATCCAAATATGAGAAGAGGAAATTTGAGATTATTTATAAAAAGATTTCTACCTGAGAAATCTGTATGTATATAAATTAGACCAATAATATCCTTGAATAATGTATTGTACCAGAAAAATAATAGAAACTAACAAATACAAGGCTATTTTGATTTTTCTTCAGTTGCACTCTTTATTTCCTCTTTTCCCCAAATGCATTTTTCTCAATTAGCCAAAGATGTTAACAAGGAAAAACATTTGAATGTTTCACTGATCCCCCTAACAGACATTCAAAAAGAAATTACATCAGAAAAAGATCTTTAGAAGAAAAAAGTCTATTAGTCTAATTTGGTTCTTTATATGTATGGTGTACATTTTCAAATATTGTAACACATTTCCATTGTCTCTTACAAAACATTTATTTTAAGCCAAACATCACATGACCACCACCATGTCTTATGCTTGAGTATGAGAATCCAAGAACAAAGTTGGACAACTTGTTTGAACCCTTGATCTGAAGCAAAGATTATGCTACTAAAAGGATGAACTTTGACATTTTTTCACATTCACTTAATACCTACAACCAGACAGTGCTTCACAGTTGCTGTAACGATGTATCTATGAGTAGACTATAGCGCCACTACAATTATTGTTAGTCTGCATTCTGACAAGGAAGACAAAAATCGAACTCTGATAAAGTTATAAAATAAATCTGTACCAATCAAATACTCATTGTGATCTGATGATAATATTGATAAGAGAATAAAATGGAAATTATTTTGATTTAAGAGTTTTTTGGATATTAAATTAATTTTAGAGGTAGTAATTAAAATTTATGTGGTATCTCGAAGGATTGCAATTATTGTTTTATGAGTTGTACATCTTAATGATTCACTCAATAATTATTAAGTTACATTTTGCTTCGATTTCTTCTACGTAATGTATGATTAAAGTTGTTGTTTTTTTTATATTATTTCTAACTAATTATTTAATTTCAAATAACTTATGTTTGTGAACATTGAAAATATTGTACAGTGATTTAAAATGTACAGCCTATATGTATAGAATCATATATGGACTAATATATTTTTTTAGTTGAAGTATTTTCCAGTAATATTATTTTTGATTGATGTAAAAAAAGCATTATTAACATTTCTACTTTTTCACTTTTTTGTTCCACATTTATCTTTATTGGTTAATTCACTCATCAAAATAGGTTACTTTCCCCAAACCTTTCCATCTATTATCTTCCTTAAAATTATCGATTAACTTTTTTCCTTTAATTTTTTTTCTATTACCCATTGCAGTTTTTTTTTTTTCAATATATCTTTCACAATTCCTTTGCTTCAAACTATGTGCTCAATCCAATTCTTCTTTCTTGTCATAATTACCTCAATAAATAATATTTTTTAATGACAAGACTACTAAATGGGTAATCATTGTCAAGCGTTGGTGGCCGAGTGGTTAGCATAGCTACTTTACAAGCAGTTGTTCCAGGATTCGCTTCCCGGCCGACCCTTTGACACACATAAAAAAAAAAGTGTAATCATTATTTATCTAGCTTATAACTTTTATTCTCTTCTAAATCATATGATTAAATTCTCTAATTTTTTCTTTCTTTCTAAATGTTCTTATTTTGGACTAGTATAAACTTTAATAATCAACAGATGCCAAATGATAATAACTTAATAAATCTCTGATCCACATTTGTCATCCTATACTACATCTCCAATTTCTAGTTTATGGTTTTCATCAATGAGGAGCTTTAGAACTTGGAGTAGTGTACCTGGATCTGTTGGAGCCATCTTTTACATGTTGTATTATCAATTTACTAGCCTCAATTGAAAAATATATTAATGTTTTTAATCGAAGCTAACATGATTATATAATTGTTTAGATCTGAAGCCAATCCAGTATCCACATCTTATAGTGTTCTTAGTTTTTTAACAGCTATGGTCACATACATTTCCTGGCCAGAATTGATATAAACTTAACAAAACATCACATGATATAATAAACAAAAGAATTTGCTTCCCAACAGCATATGTGTAAGCCTTTGACTTGTGCTTTTTTGTTAGTAAATGTCCTTATCTCTTTTGCTAATAAACTTTTGAAATAAATATCTATTAAGCTCTTAAATTTAATTTCAGTGAAATATAAAGTAATTCATCCTTATTAAATGCCTGATTACCTAATGTAATTTGTTTCTAATTTCTTCATTATTACTTATATAATCAGTTATTCCGCTTTTATATGTTTAAAAGCATTTGCCTACTCTATAATTTTCTGATCCTTGCTTACTCTTAATGTTTTCATTTCATCACATTTCTGTTGGTTTATCTTTATTTACACTTATCTTTCAATAACTATATATTATATGTTTAATATGGAGCACATTATTTTCATTGTGTTGAAGGATGTCTATTAAGAGAATGCTTCCACGCTGTATTTCATTTACATTGTTTCTAAATTTATTAAAATATTCTTTATCAGCACTTTCAGCTAAAGGGCTATTTCTAATTTTCTCTGAGTGTCACACAGTTCATTAAATGTCTCAGCATTTCCTTTTTCTAGAAGTGATACACCTGAAGTAGCATATATAGCACACACATTTTTGGATTCATTATTGTGAAGACAAATTGGTCTTTTAATTCTGTATTAAAATTACATGTCTTCCTTTTCTTTGCAGTTATTTCAGACATTACACCTCTTTTAAAATATGAAAAAATGCTACATTTTTCATGATAAATTAATTAAATGTGTGCATCTGTCACAACAAAAACACAGTTATCAGTTTTGCGACTGAAGGAAATCATTCAATGCTTCTGGTTACTTCTCAGTCTGATATGGTAAATGTATTTGAACTATTGAATTTATAATTGATGTATGCATCTTCATGCATTTTGAACAAAGGCATGTGACTCATCTGATCTATTCACCTACAAATGCTGACTAAACATAGTTTGATTGTGAAGAATCTATTTTCATCTATAGTAGCCATACATATGTGAAAAATATATTTCTTTTATGTATAACTATCCAATCAAACATAATATAGCATGATTTACATTGCTTTTAATGTATGCAGTCACTACAAAATTTCTTGGGCATCCATTAGAGGGCCACAATCAATGTCTTGCCTACTTCTATTCTATATATTAGATAATTATTGGTTGAAACATTTATCAAACTCTTTTAAAGATTAATTTATTCAATAAAATGTTACCTGACAAATTATTTTTCTTACATTATAGTTTATGACAGTTATTGATGTTTGAATATAATAATTTGTTATGTAAAGCAGATGAGACAATATTAATAGAAAAAAAAAATCAATACTTCTTACATGTTCTCTGTTAATAGAATTATTGGAGATGGAATAATGAATGCTGTATTTAAAATGAATTAAAACTGGTAAATTTTAGATAGTGAATCATTTTGAAACTTTAATCAAAATTGCTTTAACAATTGATTAATTATTTCTGTAAATTTTACTGCTTAACTTTAATTGTGAAGATTATATAGGGCTATACTTTCACTTTTTAGGATCTAAGGTGGTAATATGTTTCAAGGCAACATTCTTGAAATTTTTTTGTTATATTTTACTTTTGGAAGCCATTTTTATCTAAAGTGCCTATAAACACATTGTATTTTTTCATTTGAAATGTATTATTTTTTTATTTTAAATTCTAAATTATGATTTATGTAATCAATGCACGTAGTTTGTTGATGCATCAGGTTGTTTTGCTTATTTTTAAATAAAAACTTTTTTTAGAGCTAACAAGATAATATGCAGCCAACCCATTCTGTACAATCTAGACCATCGTACAAACTTAAATCTATAAATTTGCCTTTCTACACACTTCCACAAACTAAAAAAAATAGTGCCAAAATCATCCAAGAAGCTCGGGCTTCAATAAGAGCCCTTGACACCAAGAGGCCATTTACTCCTAAAGATGAACAGAGAACATTTTTTAGCCATACATCAAGACCTCCTGACAGCAGACCTCCAAGCACGTTCAGGTAAAGTACCCATAATAGTTTTTTTTTGTATTGGTATTAAATGAAATTTACATTTTATTTATTTATTCTCTTCTGTGATAACTCTTCTATTAATGTTAAAATGAGGAATGAAGTTAGGAAATATTTAAAGATTTTAATTTTAGTGTATGTATTGTCAAATTATGTACTGTAATCAGCTATAGTAATAAATATTGTGCTATGCATAAATTTTAATTTAAAAAAATCTTTTGTGTTATAGTAACAGTGTTCATTTAAGCCCACTAAATAATTTACATGAAAAATAAACTTTTTTTTTTAGTCATAAATCGCAAGTTGCTAATTTATGAGAAACTGGTCCTGCAAACTTCTCTGATAATAAGACAATTAATAAAAATGAAGACATTAGAAATGAATATCTTATTTTGTAATTTGACATTTGTTCAATAAAAATTTTAAATTTTGATATAAAAAAAAAAGATATTGAATGACACAGTAGTGATGATAAATAACGTTAAAGGGATTATATCACACATAAATTTAACATTGTTGCCTACCATAAAGATTTGAGCATTTCTGAAGAAGGGAAAAAGTCAAATTATTTCAAGATTTTGGAATTCTAATGCCAATAGTCTACCCACTTAGTTATCTCTCAATAAAATGAAATAATGTTAATGCTACTGAAAGGGTTTTGGTTTTTCTTTAAACATTTTTATCAAGACATATATTTATCAAGTAACAATACAATGTTATATAGCAACTTAAAGAAAGTTTCTTAAATGAGTCTTTTGCACTGAAGTACATGATGCCTTTAGATGATTTCCACTGTGAGCATACTTGTGTATGATCGCCTGAATAGGAAAACAGTGATGTAAATAATGTTTTTTAAGAATAATAATGTAAAATTTTTGCTTAAAAAAAGTATTCAACAAAGGATGCGATATAAGTTTTTTTAAAAAATCGTACCTTGTCTTCATTTAGATGAAAGAATTAAAGAAAGATGAAATTCATTAATAGTCGAGCAATATTTCAGTTACCATAAAGATGAAATCAATGCTTTTATAATTAAAATAAATCTCTTTTAACTGAAAATATTATACTAAAATAATATAATCATCATTTTCAATGATTATCGATTCACTCCAGGATGATCTTCAAGTTTAGATCAGTTTCTCCAATTCATAGCATTTCTTCTCTATGTCAACAACCTTTTGGGATTTAGTTTAAATCTTCAATTGTCTGTTATCATCTTTTCTGACAATATGTCCAGACCAGTTCCATTTTAGTCTCTTAATACTTTCATTGGTGTTACTTGTACCTACTTCGTCTTTCATCTTTGTATTTCTTTTATTCTCTTTTTGCTACTTTTAATATAAATTTCTTTATGCTTCATTAAGTAGTTTGAAATCTGTATTGGTTTTCTCTTAAGTATCCAAGTCTCAGAACCATAAAATGCGTAGAAAAATTAAATGTAAACTAATTACTTATAATGATGTAGTGATTTTTTTTTTTTGAGTTTTTGGAGAATGAATATTAGAAGAAAAACTATGGGATAAGTATCTAATCTCTCCCATTAGTTCTTTTATGTTTAGCCTAACACTCATCTCATCAATATAAATTAATGTGAGGCCTATAGCAGATTTTCATTCGGATCTAGTTGGCTATAGGCTTGATTGTATGAAGGAAAAATTCTATGTCTGTTTGTGAGCAGAAAAGATGTCCAGAGTTTTTTAGGCTTATATTCAAACTCCCAGTTACAAGAATGTTGTCAGAACTACTAACTATCATACATCAGTAGGTTCTTATAATGAATACTGAGAATTTTTTGTAATACAGAATGGAAATAAAAATTTTTGCTTGTAAGAATCTGATAGATCAAAAACAAATAGAAAAAAAAACAGAAGAGAATCATTCCTAATGATGATAAAAATATTTCAAAAAGATAATGAGAAGTAAATAATTTTATTGCATCAAATGAATCACTGACAAAGTCAGGAAATAAAATGAATTAATAAATAAACGATTTTTAAGGTTTTGTAATGAAGATTTTTTAAAAATAAACAGATAATTAAATATTATTAATGTTAATTTCTTCTTTATCTTTATTAATTTTATTTCAATGAATATGAAATTAATTTTATTTCAATGAATATGAAAATAATTATATTTTACTTGAGTACAGATCAAAAACTATTAATTTTTTTTTTTTAATTTTTGATCCCTTTCCAGTTCTATAAAATGTGTTATTCTTTATGAATAGTTTCTTAATATTTTGTCTTCAAATATGTTTTATCTACACATGGCTAAATGATCACTGGAAAAAAATTGATTGGATTTGAGAGAAATATCTAAAAATCTTTAAATTTCCCTCTGCTTTTGAAAACAGATATGGTCTTAGGTTAAAAATAATTATTCACTTTAACTATACATACAAATTTTTTTTAGCTCCATAACTTATGTTTGGCTTCAGAAAGGAGTTTACTTTTAATTGAAAAGATATCCTTTAATCTTTCAAGCCTTAAAGGAATTCAGTAGGAAGATATCTAATGTCCACTTCATACGCTCTTATCATTGCAGCTGCCCTTACTATGTGATTATTCATTTGGTAAATGAATATGGATGGGTTGCTAACAAAAACTTAGCAACCAGTATGGTAAGTTAATGGGGCTTTTACTTTTGTATTGAACGTCAATAAACACTGTCGTCATTTTTTTCAGTTCTAATTGAAATATCAGTTGAGTTTTCTTGAAGGCAGAACGAATGTGTGTGTGAATGGATATTTACAGTCATGACAGATACAACTAAATTATGGCCCTTATTTCCTAGAGACTATAAAGTTGTCAACTAAGGCAGAGATTATTTTAGGTTGGTGAGAAACTCCTGATTATGGACTAAGCTGCCATTCAATAAGAACCTGTTATTTAGTTACTTACAATTGGAAACCATTTTTAAATGAAGGAAAGATTGTATGAATTGGTAGAATTATCTAATATAAATGGTCATCACTGGCCTTATACGAAGTTAGAAGAAAATGTGAAGAGAATGGATATAAAAAGTGGACATATATAAAAGCACAAACAGTGGAAGCACAAGTAGATTGGGATTTATTACTTATATAAGGCTAAAACCTTAATACAAATCATAACGCAAGATTCGACTTTATAAAGATAAGAGGGACCCTCTTATCTCTGACCCTGTTTTTTTAATTATATAGGCAAATCTAAAGCATATTGATTTGGGAGCATGAAGCTAATAAATTATTCACTGATTAAGTCTACTATTTCTGTTAAACATTAACGTTCATGAAATCTTTCGATTTACAACAAGTCAATATTCAGATATTAAATTTAGAAATATTTTGCATCAATTTAAAGTTGTAAGTATTAATTCTTATTAAGCATGATGTCAGCACGTAATACTTATAGAAGGCTAAAACCTTTGTACATGCGCCTTGAGTGCTTAATTTTAACAAGAGAGACCTCTACAAATCATAACGCAAGATTCGGCTTTATAAAGATAAGAGGGACACTCTTATCTCTGAACCTATTTTTTTAATTATATAGGCAAATCTGAAGCATATTGATTTGGGAGCATGAAGCTAATAAATTCTTCACTGATTAAGTCCACTATTTCTGTTAAACATTAACGTTTGCGAAATCTTTCGATTTATAATGAGTCAATATTCAGATATTAAATTTAGAAATATTTTGAATCAATTTAAAGTTGTAAATATTAATTCTTATTAAGCGTGATGTCAGCACGTAATACTTTGTAAATAATAACTGGAAATATAACTTTGTAGAGATTGATAATATATCAGTGTGGCAAGTTTAATTATTTGCCTTAATTGAAAATACGAAATGCAGATAGTTTAAGTTTATTCCCCAACAAATTCTCATTGTAATGAAGGAGTAGGGGATTTTGGTATTGATGTACAAAATGCTTTGATCAGATGAAACAACATTTTAAAATTGCCATGGGAAACTTTAATGCTAGAATTGGCAATGATTGTTCACAGAAATGAGGGAGGTCACAGACTTACGGAGTTCATAGAAATATATATATTTATTCTTTCTTTGAAAAAAATCATAAATAAAAATGGACATGAAGATACAGCGGAATTAGATTATATTTTGACTAAAAAAAAAAAATGCATTTCAAGATTGTAATATTCTTAATAGATCAATATAGAAATATTCATTGATTAGTGAGATGTAAAGTATGTGTTAAGCAGACAGTATTGATAGGTGATATCAGTAATCTTAATAAACACTCCAGCAAACTTAAATTATAATTTACAAATTATTTTAAAATATTAACAGATTTTCAAGATTATTTTGACTTTATTAAAATCAGTAAAAAGATAGTATTAAAAACTGCAACAGATAAAGATGCAGCCTTCCAGCAGCCACCTTTCACCTTTTTATTTTTTAGCAATTTATCAGGTTTAGGAATGTAGTTTTAAGATGGGTTTTAGATAAAATTTAAAGAAAGGGGGAGGTTTTTGGAAATTAGAGTTGGTATTTAAATTTGTATAGAAAGTTTCTTGGATGATTTTAAGATATATTTGTAATTAAACAATGTAAAAGAAAGAGTAATAAAATATAGCAGTGGGAGAAAGATGTAAGTAAAATATATTTCTATATGTTTAATATGTTTGTTATTGTTTATGTTAATGTAAGAGAAAGTTTTTATGTAATTGAAGTTTATTTGGTGATATGTATTTAATATTGTTGCAGATCCTTGAAAATGACTGTATGAGATAAAACAGTTGAAACGTTGGAGTTTTGTATTATATAAATGTATATATATCTTCAGTATTGAGATAAAAAAATAAAGTTTTTGAAAAGAAAACGGAGAAGGATTTTTAATTTGTTGATATTTTTTTTTTTCTGAAACAAGACAATAATGAAGAAAAGAAGGAACATGAAAAATTTAAAGATGATCTATTAAAAAGAATTGATTATCTATAAATGATAACAAATCAACCCTTGAGCTATCAACAATCTCAACCTGTAGTCAAGACAATCTCCTTGAGATGGTACTGCAAAGATTGCAACTTGACCAAGGAATGTGAGGTCAGGGGTTTGGGGAGGGGTTCCTGACAGAGATATTTTAAGTGCTGGCTCTGGCTAAGCATTTATCATAAAGCTTGTGGAGGAATTGGCAATCCTCACTGTTTAATAATGCAAGAGTTTAAACAAACCCCATTAATCAGGCAAATATAACTTGTTCTGAAAGCAGACTAATAAACAGTCAACTATAACTTCCAGATTCTGAAATCAGACAAATAAATAATCATTTATAACTTCCAAATACTATATAAAGTATATGTTTACTAAGACAATAAAGTCATTTACTCAAGGCTTTAATAGGTTCATAAATGTAGATGATAACAATTAATTCTTAAGCTATCAACAATCTTAATCTGTAGTCAAGGCAATCTCCTTTAACAATAAAGGTGGTAATTAGCTTTATTGTCTTAGTGAATATCTATAATTCTGTAAAATAATACAAAAGAGTTAATAATAATGTAAGAAAATAAAATTGTGAATTAGCAATAAAAAGTATAGAGAAGAATAAGTCTCAAAATTATAAAGGAATATCTTGGTATGAAAAGAAATGTTGTTCCAGTAATAAGAAGAAAAAATGAAACTATTACTAAAAATAAGAATGATATGAAATATATGGAAGTGTTTTTATAAAGAATTGTATGGTAATGAAGAACAAGAAAACAAAATATCTTTTCAATTGTTTAAATGAAGAAGTGGAACATGCAATTAAATCTATGAAGGGAAGAGATGATTATTGATATGATAAATGAAATAGATGAAGAAGTAGAACTAAATGTCAATATGATAGAGATATACCAGATGATTGGAAGAATAAAAAAAGTGGTAAAGAAGAAATTAGAAATTGTAGATCTATGAGTCTTCTATCATTTCTATACAAAGTCTTTACCAAGACAATTACAACTTGTTTACAGTGAACTTTGGTGAATAACCAACCAAAAAAACTGGATTGAAAAGTGATTTTAGCACAGTGAATCATATCCAAATAATGAGAGAAGTTATACAAAGCACCATTAAATATGAGTTGGTGGCCGAGTGGTCAGCACAGTTGTCTTACAAGCAGTTGTCCCGGGTTCATGGGTTCGCTTTTCAGCCGATGCTTTGACACATGGAAAAAAAATATATGAGTTGCCGTTATGCTTTGGATTTGTAGATTATAAAAAATCATTTGATTCTATAAGCATTTATACAGTAATCAAAATGTTGAATCTTCAAGATGCAGACCCAGAATATGGTCATATTCTGAAAAATATTTATCAAAATGTAATTGAAGTCATTAGATTACATGGTAGATTAACATTGAAAATGGGATATAACAGTATAATTCCATATCTAAAAAATTTTAAGCAATTTTACAAAAAGTATTTTATGGATTAAAATAATACATTAAAGAAGTAAAAGTAAATGGGATTAACTCATCTAGATTTTGCAAGTGATGTGGTCATTTTTGCAAATAATGTTTCAGAACTTTAGGAAATATTGCAAGATTGATTAGATGAAATTAAGAAAATAGCCCTAAAGATAAATGCTAAAAAGACTAACATTATGTTTAATGGATTATCTGAGAAGAAAATAAAGTAATATTTACAACTACAAATACCTTGGTCAGATTATTAATATAGATGGAAATATAATAAATGAAATTTAATTTGGATGAAGAGCTTTTGGAAGAAATCATTTATATATTTGAAATGGAAGGTTTTTAATATATCTGCTTTACCAATTCTTACTTATATCTTATTAAATAATCACCATCTTCTTACACCTTTAAGCAAAGAATGTTTATTATTATAATAACAGTTTCGACTGTTCCTTGCAGTCTTCTTCAGATCTACAAAAATTCAAATATTATAACAATACAACCAAAACTTAATAATATTTGAATTTTTGTAGATCTGAAGAAGACTGCGAGGAACAATTGAAACTGTTATTATAATAATAAATATTATTTGCTTAAAAGTGTAAGAAGATGGTGATTATTTAATAAGGTATATAGTTGTATATGAATAAGCAAAATTATTGAAGAAGGAAGAAGTATATGTAGAATTATATAGAATTCTTACTTATGTATATAGAAGAGCAATACAGATATTTCAGACCACTCAATGAAGTAGACAGACATAAGTTAAGAGTAATAAGAAGAGACTGAAAGCACAATACATGAGTGGAAAAACAAACAGGTATCACTGACATTACTGGAAGTATTAAATGAAACGAAGTTGGGCTGGATATATTATTAGAAAAGATGATAATAGATAAATGGTTGAAGCTTAAAATTGTCTTCCAAGAGATTGTAAAAAGACCTAGAAAAGAACAGGTAGGATGGATGAAATAAGGAAGTTTGCTCATGAAGGGAACCTATGGATTAGAAAAACTGGATCAAACTTGGAGAAACTTTCATCTTGCAGTGGTTCAATAATGATTGCAAATGACAGCCTTTTTAAATTCCAAATTTTACCAATTTTCTTACTATTTTATTTAGTTCACTGTCATTACCTACAAGATTATCATGTCATCAATAAAGTGAAACAATTAAATCTTCTTCCTTTACTACTAATTTCCAGTCTTTAAAACAATATCTATTTAGCATTACATCTAAATGAATGTGAAAAAGATTATGAGTAACAAGAAACTACAATTAATATTTAAAGAGTGAAAATTTAATATTTGCTTAGTCAGTTGTCTAATGAAGCCATGTTACTCAGGAATCTTTACATTTTGAGCCAGCCATTCACCCTACCGAAATCAATTATTCAGGATATGAATAATAATTTCACCACTGATATTTACAACACAAACATTTTAAAGGAATTTTATTTTAAGCTAATCCAATGTTTGTAATTTTATTATTTGAATGAAATCTTCTGAAAGTATAAAAGTAATATATCTAATTTTTCCATGTGATTTACTTTTCATCTTTTAATGTCTACTTAAATTTTTTTATATATTTTATTGAATAATTAAACTGTATATAATAAAAAAATTATTGACCCACTTTTGTATATGTATCTATATTTGTATCCATGCACAGATATAAAAGCTGCAATAAATATTTATATATTTTTTGATAGTTTGAATACCAATGATTTTCAGAAGTCTCATTCCCGGCCAGAATCCGACACCCACACAACTGTACCCGAACCAGTAAGTTTTTATATCATAGTTTATTTTTTTAAAAGATAAAACTCCTTTTATTTATTTATTTGTATTCCCAAATATTTATTACTGTTTAAATTGTAGTAATTTCTTTCATTAAGTAATACTTACACAGTCTAATTTAAACATCATTATCAATAATAATACGATTTTTTTGTCTCCCTGTCTAACATGCTCACACACACAAACTTTAAAAGGAAATATTTACAAAAAACGTTCTCAGATTTTTTTAAATTTCTAATTCTCGGCCATTTTTCCATTTCCAAAACTTTTATAGTTTTACATTTGTAGTATACTGCTTATGTATAACTATTTATTATTACTTATCATCATAAAATAAGACCATTAACAATACTTAAAAACAGAAGAAAACGGAAAATACCTTTTTCTTTTTCGTTTTTTATGTTGTACTAATCCTTCGAAATCAAATAAAATGTTATAAAAACATATTTATAAACAACAAAACATAACACTTATATTAATTATATAAAAAGCCTTTTTCGGCAAATTTATTTTTTGCCCTTTTCAAACATGTCTTCCAAAAATACTACGACTACATATACATAGCGACATCTATGTTAATACATGATAAGTAAAAAATAAAAGACAAAAGAATAAAAGAAATATACAATTAGTATAAACAATTCAGCTGTTCTATATGAATTGTTTATACTAATTGTATATTTCTTTTATTCTTTTGTCTTTTATTTTTTACTTATCATGTATTAACATAGATGTCGCTATGTATATGTAGTCGTAGTATTTTTGGAAGACATGTTTGAAAAGGGCAAAAAATAAATTTGCCGAAAAAGGCTTTTTATATAATTAATATAAGTGTTATGTTTTGTTGTTTATAAATATGTTTTTATAACATTTTATTTGATTTCAATAAGACCATTCTAAATTCAAGTGGGGGGGGGGGGGTAAATACAAAGAGATTGAAAAAAAAGAAAAGATTGTAATAAAATTTGCTATATGTCTAAGTAAAGGATAGATCTTTTTCACATGTTTTTGAGCATATGTTTATGATTACATCCCTCCACAGTGTATTAAAAGTGGATAGAAACCAGTCCCTACTTTGCATGAAATTAGTATAGTGAAAAATTACACTACAGAAATATTATTCATTATTGGATAATCTCTAGTCTAATGATTATCTAATAAGAATTATAAATACCCACTCTCTTAGTATTAGAGTTATTGCAGAAAGATGTTTGAAAGTTGAGAGTGTAGAGGCTCCTGACAATAGGATCTAAGTGATCAAAGTCTTAAGTTAAAAGAAAATGGAAACAGAATGAGAAAAAATAATGATTAATCAATTGTAGATGTTAAAGTAATTGTTAATGAATTAAGTTAAAAAGTTGATAACTTTTATTCCTTTTTTATTTGATCATGTTTTTTTATTATACATATAATTCAAAATTAAGTACTCCATATTATAAAGATTAAACACCAATATAAACTTAACGCAGAATGACAACAATTTTCTAAATCCTCTCACTGCATGTTATTTCCTTCAACCACATGCTACACTACCCTGATTTATGATTTAACATCCTCTGATGAAACAGTAATATTACTTTTTATATTTTCTGTAATAAGTGAATAAAACACACATCAATAAGTACAGTCAAAAAAATTACAACTGTTTACTTGGTCAAAAACTGTTCTTACTTCTAAAAATGAAGAAACGATATAGTCCCTTTTTGGTCTCTACCTCACAAGTGAATTCTAGTAAACTCACCAAACTGGTCAATGTACATTGGTAAGTGATTCAACCATGTTTGACTAAGATGTGAATATCTAATACCAACTGAAATGACAAGAAGGTGTAAAACAGACATTAGAAATTTTCTACTGTTTGGCTGTTTTATGATCCAAGTGAGAATCAGAAAGTTCCTTTCCATTTAACACTTATTGCTATATTTATATATTGTAATGATACAGATTCTTGAGGATGAACCTGGAACTCATCATCATCAACCTCAGTTAATGAACTAATCTAAAATTAAAAATAATATGCATATATATGAGGAATGAGAAGCATGAGAGATCAGCACAGAACTAACTATAAATTCACCAGCATTATACGAAAGTAAGATCATTCATCATCATGAATGATCAACAATAAAAATAAATCAATCTTGTGACTGGATTTGAAATGTGTCTACTATAGAACAGGCTAATTATTTAGCCCTTGTTAAACTTAAGGCAGCAATACATCGTAATAATTTGGATGCACAAACTTAAGTGCTAATCCATAAGAATATAACAATTAAAAAAATAATGCTGGGATACTAAAACATGCTGATCATCATCAGTGCTCTGGCCACGTAGTACCCTTAATACTGTAAACTTAATTTCTAAATAAATAATTAAAATGAAATTTAGTGCTTGGACTTTAAAGGATATCCCCTTTGTGCCAATCAAGATCATCATCAACTGGATGTCCATAAATAATAAATATAAACCCCTTTTATATAACAGACCATTATGCACAAATCCAGCTCAGAGAGCAAAACCTCTACAACTGTTGCTGTGAACAGGAAATACAATGTAAACATATAATACTTTAAATCTGTTCTATGATTGAATAAATTCACTGGAATAATTCAAACAATGAAATATTAATTTATTAATAACAATTAAATTAAAATGAAATTAAGGTCGCTGAGTATGCCATAAATATAAATTCGGCATTCTGATTTTTATTAATACCATAACCTATCACATTGTGATTTACAAATACTTTATAATAGGTTTACATAAAATATTATATCAGCACACAAATGTACCTGTATAAAAAATTATATAATTAATGACTGATTTAACATGAATGTGTGTGTGCATGGAAATGTGTGCACACACTGGCGTTTATTAAAAAAATATAAAACTCATAAACCATATTATATTTTTTCAATACATAATTCAATGTTAAAAAACAAAATTCATATACATATAACACTCAGATGTGCTGTATAATATATGGGAGTTGTCATATAATAATAATAAAAAATAAGCTATCACATTTTAATGGTACATAATTAATAACTGTTTAATATTCAGATGTGAGCACACACTGATGTTTATATACTAATGATATTTCAGTAGTTAAAATAAAGTTATTAAATATTATTTTCATCAAACATAATTAATTCAATGTCAAAAACATATATATATAACCAGTGCACATATTAGATATTTTCTTATTACTCTAAGTCTTTGGCTTATTATTTTCAATTGTAAATAAGTTTTTTTTTCTCTTTCTAAAAAAAAAAAAAAAATTACTTTGACAGTCCTTCATAAAAGTTTTCTTTTTAACAGATTACTCCTAATTAAATATTCTAGCAAGTTCTTTTGTTTCCTAATCTAAAAATATTTTTGGAGTTTCCTTTTTTTTTTTTCAGAATAAAATAATCTATGATTCAATCCTCCACCATTAGACCCTCACTTTAACTTATTGACTGCTGATGCGGCCATATTGAATATTTAAAAAATTATGTTAAACCACAAATTTTATAATAATTTAAGTTTGTGTTGTTGGAAAATGACATAATATATATTATTTGAAACATAGAACATAAAACAATGTAGTGAAGTTGAAAAAGTATAGCCATTGATATTCAAGGTAATAAAAAAAGGGGAAAAATTAATATTTCTAAAAATTATTTTCATATTATTTCATAAATTCAAAATTTTCATGCTTAAATGTTAAATCTATGCTTTTGTTAATAACTCCATTGCATTCCTCATTAAATTTCCAAAAGATTAATATATAATATGACTTATCTAAAGTAATCCATCACTTCAATACCATCACTTCAATACTTCAAGAAATAAGGACATTGTAACTTTCAATTTTTTTTGATAGCCTCTCAAAGTGTTTTTCCATACAGGGGTTTGCAACGAATATGTCATCCCTAATAACAAGTAGTTAATGTTGATCAATAAATAATGTTATTTAAATATTATAGTAAAGAACTTCAATAAAGTTTGTAATTTATTAAAAAATTAGTCATTAATTTTTATATTAGAGGAAAATATGGGAATTTTTTTAAAAAAAAAAACATTTTTTATTGTAAATATTTTTATTTATTTATTAATGATGCAGTAATCAATATATATACAAAAATAAATTAATAAAACAAAACAATAAAAACAACATAGATAAACTAAAAAGGATATACATAAAATTATTTTGAGACTGCTAAGAAGATAAATCATTGGCTGATAGATGACTTAGGATTTGGAGAGTTTACTATTAAATCTTCTTTCGAGTTTGTAGAGCGAATCAAGAACGCGCTAATAAGGCCAGAGTTTAAAATTGCTGTGTTAGATATTTCAGAGTTATATGGGTCTGTTAATAGAAAGAAGTCTATCGATATTATACAACAAGAACTTGTAAATAAAAATGTAGCTCAGGCTTGCGTTAGTTTCATAACAGAATTTCTGAGATTGTTAGATGTAAATATTATGGCAACGTTTGAAGGCAAGTGGTACCCTATGAAAGATGGGTGGCCTATGGGATTGCCCATGAGCGGCATCATGGCTAGCATCTATTTGAATTTTTACGAAAGATAAGTATTATCTGAATACAACATAGTAGATAATAATATAATATATACGAGATATGTGGACGAATTATTTGTTGCTGCTCCAGTAAATATTATTGAGCACATCAAAAATCGGATATAAGCGAACACATCTTTAAATTTAAATATTACATGGGAAGATATGGGGCAAGAGGTAATATATTTAGATATCAAGGTACACAGAGAAGGAAGTATGCTTAATTATGCAATGGTTATGAAGCCACCAGAAGTTCGTGGACAGATTCACCCTGAGTCATACACACCTATGACTCACAAGTTTGCTGGATTGACATCATTTCTTTTCAGAAATTACTATTTGTGCAAGTTTGAGGCAGACAAAAGGTCTAACTTAATTAATTATACTAACAACTTAATCAAATCAGGATACAGGTGCAATATGGTATATAGCAAAATTAGACGTTTTGTAAATAATATTGGAAAACACAGAGATGAAGACAACAGGCCTTGGATATTGTTGCCCTACATGCATTCTTTACATAAAACATTTTATAAGACTTTTTCTAAGGAATTTCGTTTGAGTTTTCATACACCTATCTCAACTAATAGGCTTATTAACAACACTAAGGACACTATAGCTTCTGATCAGACCCCACAGGCTGTGTACAGAGTGGCATGCCCTCATAATGGATGCAAAGCATCATACTATGGTGAAACAAGAGCCACCATAGCTACTAGGATATCACAACACAAGTATAGATACAATAAGGCACATACGGATCCAGAATGCACTTCAATTTTTGCTCAACATCAAAAATTGTCGGGACATGTGTTTGAAGCCACATCTGCAAAATTAGTTTGTACTGAGAGGCATGATATTAAGTGAAAGGTAAAAGAAGCATACTTTATAGCAGAGGACTCTTTCACCATTAATCGTAAGGATGCATGTTTTGCGATATCTAAAAGATGGTCTTAGTGACTCATTTGCATATAATTTGCGTATCAGATTTATTTATATAATGATTCCAAAGAAAGGATCATAACTGGCTATGAATATGAGAAGTACATCTTGAAAGCACTCAGCCATTTAATTTAGTTTTCAATTTGTTGTTATAGCTTTACGTTGGAAGTGTGAAAGCACGATTTAATATTATTATAAAATTAAATTATATATAAAATTATTAAAAAGGGCAAACAAAATTAAAATTATACATAAAATTATTAAAAAAAGTAAACAAAGATAAAATTATACATAAAGTTAGTAGGATAAAAAGCAAACCAAAATAGTATATGCTAAATTCATTACAACCAGTAAATTTGGTAATAGCTTCATCAACTGCTACCGCTCTATGCATTTGATATGCAGCCTTAAAATTTACATTGCAGTAGTCTAAAATCGACCTAAGTTTATATGTTCTGTCAAAATCTTTACTTTTAGCATTTGGCTGGTTTTATTATTGTTAAAATGGAGACAAGATAAAATTGAATAAAATCGAGTTCGGGTCATAATATTTGCAAAATAGGGTTGTCTAACTCTCAAATCAGAACTACATATGTCATCTAATTTGTGTACTGGACACATGGAGGATATGCCTATTATCATATCAAAAAATGCAGATAATTCACGATATGACAAATTTACCCAATCGTGAGCTTTTTTTATGCAGCGTATATATTCCTTTCAAGAATTATTTTTTAAAACATTTTTTTATCAAATAATAATTGAAAAAAGTCTAAAATTGCATACTCATTCATGGTGACTCGCTAACATTAAAGTTAATCAGCAATGCATTCAGATCTAGTCGGGAAGATAGGCCTGGTATAGGCTGAGCTGGAGTGGACATATCTGTAGCACTTCTATTTAAACACTTTTTTTAGTACCACATCTGACTCAGAGAATTCCTCAAATGAGCTGTAAGAAGTCTCAGAATTCCAAGGCTCACTTATGAAAAAATTGCTGTCATCGTAGGAATCTGTTAAGTCTTGCATATTTTTTTGTTTTTAGTTTTACGGTGAAAAAATTTCCGTTGTATTGAAAAAAAAGACAAAAAAATTACAACTACTTGAATACAGAAATCATCATAAAATTGTCACTTTTTAAAATACAAAAATACAACTTACAATTTCTGAAAGGTATGTTAAAGATGGATCCTATAATGTGAAATGTGCATGTGTAGATCATGTAGTTTTCCTATAATTCTAAACTGAAACCATATATTATAAATTTAAAAATTATAGAGTGCTTTAAGTGCTCATATTAATGAATAAGTTAAGCAAAAATTATTTGTCTTACTTTTAAACTCAAGATTTTAACAATCGTTATTTTCAATGAATTATTTAAAATATCATTCTCAATATATATAACACTACTCACCAGCTGTAATTTATATATATGATGCATTTTTTTATCTGTGCCTCTCTGCATATAGATAAAACAGTATACATATAAATTACTTCAGCAAGCCTATGGAATCTCTGGATAAGCTGGTCCCTTTTAAACACTAGACTGACTTATTGTCATCTTTGGGAAAGGTATAATCGAGCAACTTCTGGCCTGAAGTAAGTTCCCTTCAGTCTCTTTGCTGTCTAATATACACATATACAGGCTATGAACTACATAAAAGCTGGTGATGCTTCCATGTGAATCCAAATTCTACCATCGTGAACTAGCAGTGGCTGGACTTGCACTGTCTTGCCTTCAATTATATCTTTATAGTAACTCTCTCATAATCTGTAAAAACTTTAAAATTCCCCATAATTTTTTTCCAACTTTTTTATTGTCAGGGTGGCATTAAAAAAGGATAGTAATTAAAAGCAAGTTTTCTTTATCTTGATTGAAAAAAGTTAATGACCTTTTAATTTACATTATTCCTTTCAAAAACAACTTTGTAGGATCAAAGTATGTTATACAATTAATTAATTAATTTAATTAGATTAAAAATTTTTTAATCTAATCAAAATAGATGGTGAAGTTTTGTAATTAGCAGTATATCTATTGTAACATAAAAACATGCTTGTTTTAATTACAAAATCAGAATTAATAAAACATTAATTAGATCTCTTTAAATGTTTGGTGCTTGTCTTGTAGATAAAGATGCCATTCAATGGCACCGTTTTCACGTTAAAACTATAAAATATAAACATTCGTGGGCCGTTGATTTTAATCATTTTGATGTGTTTTTTTGTAATGTGAAAATAAAAACAAAACAAAATCGTTTTTTTTTTAAATATTATTTTTTATTAACGTATACAAATTAAATGATAATAATAAATGTAAAATAAAATAAACAAATTACAATTTGATTCATGTTTTTTATTTTGCTGTATTAGAAAAATCAATTTTCTATCGTATATTTTTTTACTGGTGTTACGGCTTTACCGCTATTTGTACTTAATATAGAATGACAACAAAAAGTAAAAGTTGTTACGGTTAGGTTTAGGGTTAGTTTTAGGGTTAGGTTTAAGGTTAATTTTAGGGTTAGGTTTAGGGTTATATTTAGGGTTAGGTTTAGGTTTAGTGTTCTGTTGTTTGTAATGCTAAAATAAAAAATATCAAAATCGTATTTTTGTAAATATTTTTTTTAGTAACATTTACAAAATAAATGATAATAATAAACGTAAACTATATTCAACAAAGTATAACCGTAGTCGGAGAAAAGAAAGTAAAACTTTTTTAAACAACAACAAAAATGTCTTCTTTACTTATTAATCATGTTTATAATATATGCTTTTTATGAAATTTACAAAAAAAATGTTCAGAATTGTACTTTTCTTACTGGATATTTTTGTGTTACCGCTCTTTTTTACTTCAAAAATATACACACGGTAGACTCTTGTTTGTCTCGTGGAATGTTACGAACAGTACGTTACTTGACACGTTACCTAATTCCAACTCACTTTACACATATATCTTGTCAACATTTTCCCAATTAAAACTTCAATACAGTACGGTGTAAAAAGTCTGATAATTATCACTTTACAAAATCTGAACATTTCAATACTTTAAAATAAAAAAAAAATCCAATGAAAACAACATTTCCATCCAATTCAAAAAAACCCACCCTCTCACCAAGCCGTAACCATTTTATTAACTGTGCGAATTCGGAAAATGTATTTGCTGCGATGTGGCATAGTGGCCTGCAATCTGTAGCACAACAAAAAAGTTGTATTATAGAAAACGCGGGTTCGAATGTGTCGGCCGCGGAAATGGCATTTTTATGTGTTTTAGCGCGAAAACGGCGCCATAGAGCGGTGCCTTTAGCTATAAGACTAGTACCAAATGTTTAATTTATAATAAATTTATTTTTTAATTCAAAATTATTTAATTCTTAACTGTTGTTCCACTATAATATAGAAAATATCTACAAATTTTTTTTGTCTGTGTTTATTTCTACTTTTCATTCAATTTTATATATTTATTATATATACATGGGCACACACTACTATGTTTATGATAAGCCATGAGACCCATAACCATCTCAATATATATATATTTCTGCTTGCATATATACTCTTTTTAATAATATTTATATATAAAAAATTATATGGCTCATTTCATTTCTCTTTAAATATAGATTTTACATTTAATAAAATTTCAGTTATATTGCGGAAACAAATTCTATTCATTCTACATCACTGCTGCCATCTCTAGTAAGTTTGAGGAATCAGTTGTTAGTAGATAATAATGCTTATAAAATCCATATTTAATATGTCTATCCATATCTCTAGGCTAGTTTATGGCTATGGTCTTTTTCAATGAGAGACTTGTTTCTGGATCTGTTGGATTTAGTGCTCCTTCCATCTGGAATCATCCTTTTTTTACTATCAAAAATTCAAAAACATTTCAATATTTTTTGAATCCAAGTCAATTTGCTAGCATAGTTATATAGTTCTGAAATCACTTCAATAACTATATATTTTTGGTTATCTAAGTTTTTATAACAATTATAGGTAACTCTATCCTTTCACCAGGATTGAAAAAAAATCAAAAAATATCACATCTCTAAGATTACACAGGAGCAAATTCTGTTTATATAATTGATTATAAAAAATATCAGTTTTTTGGGTTAATCTTGAAAATTAAACATATTCATTTCTAATGTATTGAATTTGATGTTAAACCAATGAGTTAGTTTGTGATGTGATGTGATATGGCTACTCCTTTATCGAAGTCAGGAATCTCTCGGCCGCTATGCCCAGAAAAACTTGTTAGCCACCTTACTTTCCCTTTTCATTACCCACTCGAAGTCTTTTTCATATTTGTCTCTATCCTGCTTCATTCCATTTGTACATCTCCATGGCCTTTCTATCTAGATTCCCCTATTTTTTCAAAATCCAGCATAAAGACCAAGACCCCACTTTCTATATAATCATTTTATATTTATTCTCTCACAGCTTCATTATTTGTACTTTTTCTGCTTGTAAGCATTTACATTCAATTAGCAGATGTCAAATATTTTCCATGCCTTTCTTATCTCACTTGTACACTAAATCACCCACATTTCTCCATTTATGTGTATATTCCCTAGTTGCTAATAATCCTGTTCGAGCCTTAAACAATAGACTACTTTCCTTGCTATTATCATAAATTAACTCTCACCCAATATTCTGTTTATTTCTATATATATTTTTACTCAATTCTAATTCTCCATTTCTTCAGCTCCCTATTTTTTTATTAGTGCACCTATTCCTCTATCCCATTCTTTGCCACTATAACACTCAACAATTCTCCTAACACAATCATTCACCTTTTGTACAAGTATACTGACATAAAATCTTTAATAAAATCTTTTGCATGCCATGCTGCCTTTCTCATCCATCTTGTTGTCTGTCTTTTACTCTTAACTGAATTAAATATTATTTTGGCTATTCTTTTGCTATCCATAAATTGCAATCTACCAAACATTTTCATTTTGCTTTTTGCATCTCTCATATAAAAACTTGTCTATACCATTTCTCCTTGAATTGCTTTCTTTGCCATTTACACATCTGCATCTCCTATTTCTCTGTATTTTTTCTAAGTAATCTAACACCTCTTTACACATTATGCATTATTACCATAAATTAACTCTTCCATACAATTCTTGCTACATCAGATTTATTATGTGAAAACACTGTTAATTTTTTTATCAATCCCTTTCTTTTCTTTGCTTCATCTATCAATTTTTTGTATTCCTTTACTAGGAGATGCTTCCACATAGTGCTTAAAATTTTTCACTATTAGATTTTAATACTTGTTCAGTAATAACATTGCTTTGAATGATACAATATGTTAAAATTACAAAATAAGGAAACCATTTTTTAGATATTAAATGTAAATTATTGCATTGTTAATTAACATGCATTTTTTTTCATGAAAAGATCTTATCTCACAGAATTTATCCATTGCATAAAATAATTTTCCATCATTTGATACTATTGTCTATTATCAGAGTTATTTATTGGATTCAGTTTGTTATATAAAAGATTTTTTAAATAGACTTTTTTTTTTTTTCATTTTGTATTTTATTTTAATTTTGTTTATATTATAATCTTAGTTTACATATACATATTATACAAATAGTAAAACATCTGTGTTATATATAAGTATACGTTTGGAAAAGTACTGCATAGGTGCAGTTCCGTAAACAATATATATTCTATTACAATCAAAAGTTATTTATAAAACTTGAGCTAATAAACGCAATGTACAATGTACGTGAGAGGGGCTTGGAATAAAATAATCAGGTATTGCTACTCCACTCTAATTTGATATTGATAAATACCGAACAGGCATAATAAAAATGAGGTTTTGATCTGGGCTAATTGGCTATAGCTGATTCAGTATGAAAGTAATTTGGGGGGCCATTTGTCTTTTTTAGATGTCTTTATTCATGAAATTAGAGTATATGTGGTAAAATTCAAATTATAAGTAAATAATAATATTTTTGATGTATAAAATTAATAGGAAAATACATATTAAAATAAAAGGAAGGTTTATAAAGTAATTTATAGATTTTACTTCATAGATTGTTTTTTTAATTTACAGTTAATAATTTACTTCAACTGAAATACTAGATTATTCTAATTTCTGCTTGCTTTATAAAAATACCATGGCAGTATTAAATTAAAGTGATAGAATTTCCCCAAATCCTTTGGCTTTAATATTAAAACTATAAAACAGTTTGTGCAAAGGAAATCAATCAAAAATAAAAATAAGATAAAAGATTAATGTATGAGGACATTTAGTTACTGGGTTCATTGAAAAATTTGTATTTTTTATAATCCAGAATATAGGATATTGTATATAGTCTTTTTATAATTATATATACATAGATACCCATTAATTATGTTATTATATATAACTGAATATTATAGTTCTGATTGAAACTGTAAGCAAGAAGGAATAAATTTTATTTTATTTTATAGATTGCATTGTAAAGTGTCCAATGAAGGTGAAAATGGTATTATACATATATATGTTGAATGTATATAAGATTACTTTTTCAACATAATATACATCATACATTTTCTGAAAATGTTAAAAATGTATTTTTTTTTTTTAGATATCTAAAGGGAATGATCTCCCATTTCCATTTCTTCCAAAATTATGTAAAGAAACAACTCCAAAATCTAGAAAAAATCTCAGAATGAAACTGACTGATCTTGGAATCGCAGGACTTCCACATGATCCTAGACATAAGAAAATCATCAGAAGGTCTTCAGAAGAGGGTATGTTTGTTTGTTAAACTAAACTAGAATACGTTATTTTTAAAAAATTATAAATTTATATTTAATTATAGTAATTATATGTTGTATGAATAATGTCTCTACTCAACAGCAAGTAAATTAATTAGGTCATAGATACTATGAATCATATAATAACTTTTTATTATAGCCAATGATAGCTAGTCATTGTTAAAAGCATATTTTAGTGTCACAGTTGTTTGATCTAAATCTCAAACTTAAGACCTTTAATATTAATTCCCGAAATAACAGTAGTGTCTTTGCTAACGTTTTAATGAAATATTACTATGACAAAACAACTGCTTAAATTTATTTCTGTCTTTCTAATGTTTTCTTTTTAACTCTTTTCTTCTTGGGAGGTGAACATTAACATGTCTTGGGAAATATTTCCATACTAATTTTGTCAAGAGTAAAAGTTACCGGACATCTTATAGCAGTCTTATATAATATTCAAATATAAAAACCAAAAATTTGTAAAAAAGTTTGTCACATGTTTTCTGGATCTGTATTGATATATAGTCTTTTTTAAGATTAGTTCCTAAATAGAAAATTATCAAAAGGATTTATTGCTCTTAAGAAGTTCAAGCCCTGAAAATACCAAAACTGGAAGTGATCAGAGGATATTATCCTTTAGTATCTTGACACTTTTCCGATTGCACTAAACTGCATAGGGCATCAATTACTAAATACTATATACCAATTTTACATTTGAATGATCTTATTGTTGTTTAATTGTATATTGTGATAATGTATGCATTTATTATTCAATAATCTAACATCAGCTTTTGTCTTAGTGAATAAATATACTTTTCTACCCTTTTCTATGAGTCTAGGCAAGATGATACTTCTATACTACAATTGGGAAGCTATTCATTTTTTTCTCTTAGTAGTTTATGTATAAGTTGATTGATCATCTAAACTTCTCTAATTATTGTTGTTAGATTGTAAATGGTTTATTATGACAACTTATATATCATGCAATTATCTCTTAGCTTTATTTAATTTTCATTTGTTTTTTTTTTTATGAGCTTAAAAAAACTTAAAATAATAGAATAGCTGAAATAAGCTTTGTTTAGTAACCATAATTTATATAAGTTATAAAGCTCGGGTTTGTGACTCCAGAAAAGATAGAAAAGAATAGAAACGTAAATATAGAAAGATATTTAATATAGAGAAGGTAGAAATAGCTTGGACAAGCTCTTAATTCATAAATGCGGTAAGAGAAAATATTCAAAATCTCTATCCGGAATGTTCCTATCCCCAGACCAATTGGTTTTGAGCTTATGGCTCACCTCAGTGAGGAGCTAGAACATCCAGACACTAGATCCAATATATCAACTCAAAAACAGCACTTATTTAATACATAATATTTAAGTAGAAACTCTGAAATTTTCACACATGAAAATGTCTTTAATTCCAGTTATCCAACTTAAATAGCTATATGGGACTGAACTAAATTCAGACCTACCATATATTAATAGTCTTATCATTGCCAAGGCATTTACAAAAAGGTAATATAGAGAGCATACCAATAGCTCGCACAAGCTCTTAAATTTATAAGTGTGGTAAGAGAAAATGTTTAAAATATCTTTCCGGAATGTTCCTATTCCCAAATCAATTGGTTTCGAGATTATGGCTCACCTCAGTGATGAGCTAGAACATCCAGACCCTAGATCCAAAATATCAACTCAAAAACAGCACCTATTTAATATGTAATATTTAAGTAGAGATTCTGAAATTTTCGGATATGAACATGTCTTTAACTCCAGTTATCTAACTTAAATAGCTATATGGGACTGAACTAAATTCAGACCTACCATATATTAATAGTTTTATTATTGTCAAGACATTAAAGATAAAATTATAGTAATTAATAAAGCAAGTCATATATAGCATGACATTGCTTTTATAAACTTATATTTACAAAAATGTAATATAGAGAGCATACCAATAGTTCAAACAAACTCTTAATCCATAAGTGCGATAAGAGAAAATATTTAAAATCTCTATCCTAATATGACATATATAAAGTGGTATTGATGGTTAATATGCAAATGAAACCTTAATTTTTGCCGAGATGGACTTATAGAAGCCATAGCCTGGAGACAAGCTGTTTTAAAGCTTAATCTCCCAACAATAAGAAGAGACGAATGTCTTTATATAAATACGTGAATATTCAGCTTTAGTTTCGATTCACCACTAACTAATATTTTCCAAACAATATATTTATGGACATCGACGTGTTCTGACTCCAAGCGCCAATCTTATGCGCTCATAAGAATTATATTGCTGGGATTTTTATGTGAATAATAATATGGTATTAGTAATATTAGGCCACTAACTAGCTCATCGAGGGTGGGTAGTTATGCGATCCACAGAGATGTGTTACTTTGGGGCAGTACACATAAAATTTTGCAATACATGAAACACATACACATTTCAAAATTTAAATTAAGCTACTAACTATGAGATAACGAAAATAAATAAAGGTGAAAGAACAACAAAAATAATAGTGCTCAATCCTTTACTGGGAGTATATGCATAAATACCTATTTTTAACAGATCAAATTATTATTAATTATAACAATTAAACATTCTTTCTGTACATTTTAGATATATGAAATTTTGACAGACGCAGACATATATATTTTAATAAGTCAAATAATTATTATTAATTATGCGAATCACACATTCTCTTCTCAAGCTTAGATATATAAACTTTTACAGAACTAAATCCAAGTTATGTTGAAAAATTAATAAAGTACGCACATTTACATTTGTATAAAAAAATATTGGCTGCTGTTTTAACAACTTGTGTAAGCATAGGAAATGGTGATCATGTAAGGCAGTATGAGATAGCAAATTTTCTTATTTTTTGCTGAAATGCTTTTATTATTTGATATGTTTGGCAAAACATATTATAAGTGTCTGCCATTACTATGTATTTTTTAAGATATTAATTTATATTAATAAAAGTATAAATGATAATTGAAAATTTATTTAATATGATTTGAGGATGAGCCAAATATTATCCATAGTCTGATTTCTGTTGGCTGCATTGCCTTATCAATGAGAAACAATGGCTTAACTCACATGTGACTTGCACCAAAGAAGATTAGCTTGAAGTGATTCAATTTTTGTGATCTGAAGGTGTGTCCAGTACTGATATTTATTGAAGATCTGTATACAATATGGAGAAAATGTTTTCTTGCAAAGAAATGTGTATGAATGTGTTGTGTGTTTGAATGCAGGCACTCAGAATATCAACAAATAAATCAATCAATGTAAGTTAGATAAGGACTGGAATAATGAAGAGATATTAATAGAAAAGTTATTGATACACTCCAACATTGTATATATAGTTCACTTATGGTTCAATTCCCATGGCACACATAACAGCTTGCTGCTTTTTGGATGGTTTCCTTTGGCCCCAGTTTCCAAAACACTTTGGCTCAACTCCACAACTAACGGAGTTCTTTGGCTTCATTCAGCTGCTGCTCAAAATCATGTTGGCTCCACGCATTTCAGTTAATGTTCATTAAAATCCTCAATCAACAGTTCACTTAGTAAATCCACTGGAATGATAACCATGCACTTTTTTGCACACGCTATTTTATTCCTGCAGTTTGGCCTCCGGCAATCCAGGGTTCATCCTTGATTGTTATCAGTCTTGTTTTCCTCAAGGTGTTTTTAATTAGTCAATTTCATTTCTATTGTATCAATAAATATTTGTAATTAGCAAATATTTTTTGGCATTTACCAAACGCAAATTTTCTTATCACATTTACATAAATATTTTCTATTGTTAAATCCTACACAAAATTAATCCTTAATTAAATCTTTTTACTTTCTTTCTACTTTAATTATACATTCGCTTTTCTTAAAATTACTTTACCCAAATGTTTATTAATTTTACTCTTATCAGTTAGTGATTTAAAAAAAAATATTGCTGTAATATATTTTCCTTACTTTTCTGGAATACAAAAATACTTGTAATTTATAATTATTGAATTGCAATGTACATGTTTTTACAAAACACGACACCTCCTCCCACCCCAGAAAAAACCCTTGTTCAGGTTAACAAATGTAATCTTGAGAATTATTTAGACTCTTCTTTTCCCTCACCTGTTTGGTTGCTTTTTTCACCCACTTGGAGAAACTCTGGGTTTTTCCTTGTTCTTCGGTTTATGCGTCGGCAGTTCACTATCTAAAGTTTGCCCTTCTTAAAAGTCTTTAAAAATATCCATTTCATTTTTTCTATTGGCCAGCTTTTCTTGTAGCTCCATTTCATACTGCTGCCAAAACGTTTCATTCTGATAATTCTTTTACTTTTTCATTCCACTTTTCTGCTTCTTTAAGCAGATGATTATTATTCTGCAGTAAATGTTGATTTTCTTGCAATTTCTGCTTCAATTCGTTACATAATTCACTATTTCCGGATTCTAACTCCTCTGATTTCTTTTCTACTGACTTCATAATTGATTCAGACTCTTGTAATTTAGTCTGCAATAATGCACTATTTCATTTTTTATCTTCCATATTACAAGTTAACTCATTCAAACTATGTTTTTGGCATTGTAACTGGATCTGAAAACTATTCACCTTTTCTTTTAACTCCTTATTTTCTGTTTGCAATTTAGTAATATCTATTTGATGGGATCTAAAATTATTCTGTTTTCTCATCTCGTCTTTTAGGTGTCATCCTTGCAAATTGGTCCTATCCCTCTTACTAATGCTCATCCCTATATGTTTGAATCAGTCACATCCTATTAATGGACCGACATTTTTCTGTACTATGTATATTAGTAAACTCATCGTTTTATTGCAGTATTTTATCGGTGTTATATCAGAGCCTACTATGACTACTATGTTGCCACTTACATCCACCACCGTGATTGATGTTTTATGCATTTCGGTGCCCACACAGTCTCCTGTAATATGTTTCCACAATTTCTCCAAAATTATTGCTATTCCTGACATGCTGTGAATTTCCATATCTATTTTTTTGTTAACAAGTTGTAACTGCATTGTAAATTTGCTCTGCCCCTTGGTTGATGCATAGTTAATATTATAAATGTTATCATCTGTGCCTGAGTTAGTTTGCCTTTCTTGACTATCATTTTTTGGAGATTCCCTACACATTTGGGCTAGGTGACCTTTCCACTTGCAGATATGGCATTGTTCGTTTTTAAATGTACAGTTCTTTTTTGATGTGCCCTGGTTTCCCACAGCAAAAACACTTAATTTTTTTTTTTTTAAACCTTTGTTAGCAAAAGAACTATTTTTAATTTCTGTTTCACACTTCGTCTTATAAACTTGTTTTGCTGTAATTTTTGTACTAAACAGCAATGACTGTTCCATGATGAATTCATGGGCCACTCTTAATGGCTTCTTTGTAATTTAATTCTGCATTGTTTTGTCAGAGTCTGTCCTCCGACATACCCCAGATTAATTAGTCTAACAGAATTTCATCTACATAATCGCCATATCCACACTCTTTAACCAGTTCTTTTAATGCGATTCCATACTATTTTATCAATTCGCCCTTCCATTGCTTCCTCTTTTCTTAATATTAATTTGGCAATGTGTCTAGATGGTTTGGTGTTAAAATGTTTAATTAGCTTGTTAATTATTTCTTCATATCCTATTCCTTCTGCAATGGGTATGTCAAAATATTTATTTATAATGTCAATGACGTTTAATCCTGACATACACATTAAAGTGGCTATCTTTCTCTTATCATTAATTCCGTTTAATAAAACCAAATTTTCCAACTGCATGGCATACCATGGCCAATGACTTGCATTACTCATGTCGAATTCCATTATTACTGACTAGCCTAGTGACATATTTCCTATACTTGAGGTTGTTAACTTTTTAGACTTGTTTGCTATTCACAGGTTCGAGATGGTGATTGCACCAACTTGTTGTGCATTCGAATGCAGGCACTCAGAAAACCAATAAATAAATCAATAAATGAAAATTAGATAAAGACTGGAATAATAATGAAATATTATTAATAGCGAAAAGTTATTGATATACTCCAACACAATATATATAGTTCACTTATGGTTCAATTCCCATGTTGCACCTTCTGAATAGTTTCCTTTAGTGTCAGTTTCCAAAACACTTTGGCTCGACTCCTCAACTAATGGAGTTCTTTGGCTTCATTCAGCTGCTGCTCACAATCATGTTGACTCCACATTAGTGTGCTGCCCTGTCACTTAAGCTTTTTCAGTTAATGTTCATTAAAATTTCCTACCAAACAGTTCACTTAGTAAATCCACTGGAATGAGAACCACGCACTTTGCTGCACATTCTATTTTTACCTGCAATTTGACCATCAGCAATCCAGGGTTCATCCTTGATTGTTATCAGTCGTTTTCCTCTTAGTGTTTTTAATTAGTTGGTTCCATTTCTATTGTACCAAGAAATATTTGTAATTAGCAAATATTTCTTGGGATTTACCAAATGCAATTTTCTTATCACATACCGCTTTGTAATTTGTATATTATCACATATTAAATAAATATTTTCTATTGTTAAATCCTATGCAAAATTAATCCATTAATTAAACCTTTTTACTTTCTATCTGATTTAATTATGCAATGTTCGCTTTTCTTAAATTACTTTACTCAAACATTCATTAATTTTACTCTTATCAGTTACTGATATAAAAAAAATATATTCCTCTAATACATTTTTCTTACTTTTTCTGGGATACAAAAAGACATAATTTATAATTATTGAATTGCAATGTTCATATTTAACAAAGCATGATAGAATAGATAGAGAAATTCAAGTAAAGGCACATTAGCCATGAAGAAAGTATTGGATACCTATTTTGAAAGTTTGGAGCATCTTCTCTATAGTCCTGACCTTGTCCTATTGGTTTATCAACAATTTGGTCCCCTGAAGATAAGAGTACATTTTTGATTGCAATTTAGACTAAACATTTTTTAGTGAGGAAATATGAAAGCTCTGATGACAAATGTACAAAATGTATTGAAAAGCAGGGAGGTTGTATCGAAAAATTATGTACTTGTCTTTTCTGAAAGTTTGATTAAAATAAATTCTACAGCCAGAGTGCAGATAATTTTTAACTCATTCGTATACATAAGTAAAGATAAAACAGTCTTTTAATAGACTGTTGGAGAATAAAATACTCTCAATGATCCTTCATAGAAAAACAATGAAAGAGAAGTAATTACTCACTAGTCTTATTCATTTACCAACCAATATTATATAGTTACCCAGCTGCCTCAAGGAAAATTCTAAGCCTATTAAAAAGTTTAGTCAAACTAATTAAAATCTAGGTCATATGCCTGGCAAGTATATATGTATATAACACAATATATAACATTGAAAAATATTATAGATATGTAATGATAACCATAACAGCTGTCTTCCCAAGTATTATGGTTTATTTATCAATTATGTTTTATCGATTGCTTTTGAGAAGTAAATTATTGGCATTTTTGATTTGTAGCTATGTAAATATAATTTAAATTTTCTAATGAATTGTATATTTGCTGCTAATTAATATTATATTTGATGGCTTCTATTATAATATATTAAAAATGATAGTTCATATTAAAATATATGAAATTGATTCTTCCTTTTTTTTTTGTATTTAATCTTTTTTTTCTTTTTTTAGTATCAAAAGCTGATTTAGATGGAAGAGAGTTGAAACGGAAAGTTGAGAATGGATTAAAAGAAAAGACTGCAATATTTCAGAATGAAAAAGTATCTAAAACTTCCCGCAACAGGCGTTCATTATCATTAGATTCTTCTATGGAAGCTCAGAAAAATAATTCAACACAATGGTAATGGGAAATTAATATTTTTACCGATTCTGTTAACATATATTTATGTGAATGTTTGTCCAAATCCATAACAATAATTTCAGTTATTCACCAATAACATCATTAATCAAATCCTTAATCATATTACCCATTAGTTTGATCTCTTGAATATATCTTTGCAGTTTATCCTGATAAAAGTATGATGAAAAAGATAAAAACTGATCTTAACAATGATAAACCATTCTTTATCGTTCTACTGTAGAACCTTCTATGTAACATAAGTAGTCAAGGGTAACATTATTCAAACCCTTTGGCTAGTTCCTAGCTATTGGCTTTTATCTAGAAACTATCTGGAAGCTTTGATAGGAACTACCTTTTGAGACCGTGGTTGCATAGTGGTTCGGGAGTATATTGATAGAGTGCTTTATTACTACAAAGGTAGATGTTAAATGTAAATTGTAATATATTGCTTTCTTTGGTGTAAAAACTATAAACAGCAGCAAACTCTCCATACAATAGTGCCACCCAGTGCAAGCCTTAATAACAATGGTCGCCAGAAAGTTTGTACATAAAATCCCTATCTAGTGTCTATTCCCCCAATATCCCCAGACTAGTTTCTAGCTTGTAGCTTTCATCAGTGAAAAGCTCTTCACATCTAAGAGCACTACACTTAGATCTTAGAATCTAATGCAAACATCCAGCAGCTAGCTTTTACTTATTTAGTTAACTATAAAGCTATGAGTCCTAGATGAAAACCCAATAATGTTTTCAATCCTAAGATCATGGTACACTGCTCTCAAATTCAAGTATCCTCACTAATGAAGGCCACAAATTAGAAACTAGTCTAGGGATATTGGATAAGTAGGTACTAGATAGATATTTTATGCTTAAATCTTCTTGCATCCATAGATTACTAAGATTTGCGCTGGATAGTATTACGGTATGGAGAGTTTTTAGCTTGTGTAAGCATAGGAAATGGTGATCATGTGATGATATAAAATTTGATATATTGATAATAACTCATTTAAGGATAATATATCTGTAAAATAATATTCACAACCAAAGTATTTGTTTATAAATAAGAGGCTGTAATTTGCAATGATGAGATTTATAAGTGCCAGTATATTTTAAAAGGTAATAAATTAATAGGCTGACATAGATAAATGTTCAAATTAGATTATTAGATATCAGTTTATATGGTTTGCAGTCAAATGTTCAACAATAAAGTGAAGATAATATATATGTTAAAAGAGAGACACATCCATTATATTATTTTTTAAATATTGAAACCTAGTGCGTTAAAGGTCTGCCCATCCCTCACATATGTATGTAAATGGATTATTCTCTGGTACATGAGGAATCAGAATGACTAACGTCAATATGGGTAGGATGACAATCTTGACACTAATAGGGGCTTTGAACGTTCCATCCTCAGATTTGCAGTGAAAATGGATGGCTGAAGAGTTGTTGGTTGGAGTAGTTTGAAGCCTGTCCAATAAAGTATGAAGATTGGCTATCTTAATATACGCTGAGCATTTATCTTGTCAACATGTGTGTGATCAGGTGGGTCAGCAATATGAGATGGCATGGAGAATTGAGGGTCATGTGAAATCTGAGTTTGAATCCCTTATATATTAAATTAGTTTTTGCAACTGAATTATTACATAATTCAAAATGTAGATTAAAATAAGTTGACTTATGGACTTATCGGAAACTTAATATGGGCATTCTTTTTATTTTGGATAAGATGGGATTTATCAATAATCTGCTATAGTGATTGGCTTATTTATATATTGGTTATCTATCTTGTAAACCCATTGTTTACATTTATATTCTGCAATTAAAACATTGGCATGGTATTGAAAAATTAGAATCTGTATTTTATTAAAAAAAACTTTTGTTTATTTACTAATATTGTTTTATAAATATTTTTAATTTTAAAACTATTATTTATTAATTTTGCCATTCAAGAAATTACTGAATTCTTTGGAGGATTTATTTGCAGAAACATTTTGAACAAGTATGAATATTTTTTTCATTTTCAAATTGCCATTACCCAGTGATATCATATGACTGTCACGTGACTTCAGTAACTTATCGCTGTTTCAACAACATATTCTTTTTCTTTCATAGCTTTAGTAACTAATAGATGCCAAGTGATAATACTTATTAAATCCCTATCCAGTGCTGTCCTATTCAAAATTCCCAGACTGATAGTGTACCGGTCAAAACATGTATATCCAACTAACATGAGCTGGAACTCACAAAATGTACTTCAAACCCAGTCAAGCCCGAGATTTAGGTCAGGGACTAGCCTGGACTTGAACCCACTATCTAAGCCCCAGATCTAACACCTAATGAATAACATAATAGTGATGGCACATGAGAATTAATTTTAATCCGACCCACTAGCAAAGCGGAGTAGACAATGAAACATCTATTAACTATGACTTAACTAAAATATCTACTACACTCATAGTTGTATGTGTGGAAGTGGAGGAAAAGGAGTTTGAACTACTGAAACAAATTAAGCAACAAAAAATAGTTTAAAGTTATGACAAATTATTAATTTACATATAGGAATTAACTGCACACATTAGTATGTGCGTGAATGAGCAAGTGGTAGATGATTACATAGTGTCATTCACACTATTATTTCTCATATGCTCTTTTATTAATTAAGTAATATATACTATTCATAAACACACATCTTTGGTGGGTCCAATATTAAGATGCCAATCGATTATTAGAAAGAATTACATAATATTAACGCTTTGGATTACGGTTCTGAAACATGGTGACTAACATATGATTTCGGGGAGCATTCCGAGATTCATTATATATATAAGAAAACTATTTTCATGCCATTACGGTAGTGAAAATAAGTAAAACACATTTGAAAATGACATTTGATTATATGACAAAAATACTTAATGAAAATTCTGTTAATTAGCGCTGGTAAGAAGAACGCTTTATTTTTCCCCAAGGTATATAGATACTCTTAAATACAGAAATAAGTTACGATGGTGGGATTGTATAAGACTGAAATAAATTTAATTAATAAAACTAGAAGTAGTTGGCATTTATATATATTTTTAAGCAGAGTGCAATTTTAATATTAGAGCATTAAAACTGGGTCATGAAGCAAAAGAAATAATAATACGAAGAAGTTTGCGGTGCTGACATTATAACCAAGAAATAACAAGAAAAGTCGTGCTTCTGGATGAAAGACGAAGTGGATAGACATGCCGTGGACATCGCCGATGTGCAGGCCTTTTTGTACGAAGAAAGTGGATAGGCATAGCGTGTGCCAGACTTATGGGAATCACCGCCAGAGGCCTTTTTATATGAAATAAATGGTTCTGGGAAAGTCAACTATCCTCAGAACAAGGCTTGAGATATAAATCTATGGGTTCGAACTTGTCATAACCCCCAGATTAGAAGCATGTAATACATATATACGAAGATAGGCCAAATGTCAGCAACGCAGTAATGATAAATGTCACTAACGACATTGAATAAGTTTACTGCTTTAAAATGAATGACCCTTATTTGAATGCCATAATTTAGATAAATAATACACTATGCAGTTATAATACATATAGACACAAGATTTTCCTTAATAACTAAAACAGTAAAATATTACAATTTAGCCCCTTTCCCTTTCTGATATTTAAAATAATTCAATCCCACCTTCATGGTTTTTATAGTAACTGGAATATTTAAATACAGTATTTGAAATTTTAAGAGTATGGAAAATAAAAGAAGACTGGCAGTTATAGAAAATAATTAATGGGTCACTTTTTCAGAATTTAATAAAAAAAACATTTTAAAAGATTTCAAAGTGTTAATTAGCTCGAATGGTGGATTTACCCCAGGTAGAATTACTTTATTCTATTCGGAGTTGAACAAATAATTTTATAATAAACCAACATAAAATGTTGATTCGTAAAAGAAACAAACTGGTGAACATACGTCATATAATATATTTTGAGGGAACATTAAAAACCTTAATTAATGGAGATTTAATTGAAAGACAAAAAGGATTTTGGAAATTAAGTTCACCAGGTTGCTGGAAATTGGCATATTAATAATAAACAAGCAAAAATATATAAATCAAAGAATAAATACATATAAATTAATGACCGCACGAAAGTTAAGAGCATATGAGAGATAATTAAATTTATAGAACTCACTTAAAAGCAAATTACATACAAAAACAAAGTTAAATAACACAGAAGAAATCTTGATAGATGAGTTAGGCTAAATTTAGTTTGAGGTGATGGCTTGAAAAGTTACCTTGCAATTTTAAGAGTCCATATTTTAAAGTCTGCTCATGCATGGCAATTGGTTTTTAAATAACAGCAAGCTTTTATTCAGCATTCCACAATTCCCCAGTTGGGCTCTTACTTCATTCTGTGGGAGCATGATATAACGGCAGCAGAAGATGACCATCACAGGTCAGAAAGGTGATGAGCTTTCTATGCTTACATTTCAACACATCTTGGATTCAGTTAACTGCATCGTTATTTCAATAGTAGCTAATCTATCTCTTGATTAAAAATTTGGCCATTTTATACTCAGCCCAGGTATTTGAAGAATGCTTTTAATTACATAGTTTTAGCTTAAAATCTAATCTCTGATCTAAAATCTTAAGTTTCCTTTGTTCATTGTTTTGAAAGAAGCAACTGTAAGATAATGTCCAAAATAAATTCAAATCTATTTCCAGATTAGAAATAAATTTGACAAAAATGTTTATAATAAAAGAAAATCTTTACTCGTAATCCCATTTTAAGTAAAAACTTTAATTAAAAATACCTTCCCCAGATTAAAACAATAGTGTTTCCAACCCTTTAATTATTTTTGGATAATTAACGGTTGCATCTTCCATTTTGGATTTTATAAACTACAGTTTAATAGAAAAAGGTACTTAAAAAAGAAAACGTTTAAAATGACGTATAATAAAATATTTACAAAAAATCAATATTGTTAGTAAGTTTTTGCTCCTATATATATATATTTGAGCTGCACCTATAATACTTTAATAAAAAAGAATTAATAATCATAAAATTAATAATAATAAAATGTTATTGAAAGTTAAAATTTTATAACTTAGGCGCGCATCTCAAATATATACATAAAATATATATACACGACAAAAGGAGCGGGATGGGATATAGGATTTGAATACAGATTAGTAGGTGGAAACATGAAGCTCAATCTTAAGCTAAGATTGACTGCTTCAATCGCTTGATAGTAAAACAGAAAAATAAATCATGGTTGCTAGAGAAAAGGTACATTAGACCCATAAAAATCCAGGTACATTGTTCCAAGATCCAAAGCATTTTACTGATGAAAGCCACAAGCTAAAAACTAATCTGGGGATATTGGATAGGACAGCCAAGATAGGGATTTACTAAGCACTATCATTTGGCATTTATTAATTACTAAAGCTTATGATAGGTGGCATATCTTTGATGAAAGGAAAAGAGTCTGCTGCTGTAACAGTAATGTGCAAGCTGAAGTGATGGGATATTTTATTAATTTTACACCAATCCTTGCCCCAGGATAGTGCCTATACTTGTTAAATAAAATTTATAGACATCATAATGTATAGATACTGAATTGATTTCAAATCTATATGACTATATAGGTACACTGGCTTAGATTGAAAACATGTATATGCTTTTCAATTTGGGCTGACAGCTTGATAATAACACATAAGTAAGATGCATTAGATCTAAAGTCAAGGTTCATTTTGCCAAGATTCAAAGCTCCTCATAGACGAAAGCCATAAATTAGAGACCAGTCTGAGGATATTGGGAAAGGGTTTATTCAGTATTACCATCTGGTATCTATTAGTTACTAAATCTTACATTAGGTGGCATTTTTGTGGTGACAGAAAAAATTATGTTTAGTAAGTTAGATTGTGTATTAGAATATAACTTAATTAGTAGAGCATTAGGACTGCATTTTTAACATACAATTAGTTTGTTATGAATACTAGATTACAAGTAATATTGCAAAATTATTTTGTATTACAAATATTTAAAAATAGATATGTATAAACTAGTTTCTGAACAAATTGCTTATAGAAATAATAATGGTAATACTATAATTTTTATAAATAAGTTTTAATTTAAACCAAAACTGTTACATTTAAGTCAGCTCTATACTAAAAATTAAAATAAGAGTTAATCATTATTATTTGCAATCTTTTATGAATTTTACTATATTATTATGCCATGAACTAGAAATGAATAAAATAATTAAAGTGCCATTATAACTGCTATGTCTTGATCTTAACTTTATCTTGAATAAGACTCGCAAGTGATTTCTAAAATTATTCCATTTCTCAAATAATGAAATAACCCCACTGCGGATCAATTTTATAATTTTAATACAAAACAATATTATTCTAATAATATATACATATATAGTTACGCTACACATAGATTATAATAATAAATCAATATAATGTCAATATTCTCATGATTAAAGCCCCCTGCTTAATCACACTATTAATTAGTTTATTAAATCACTATTTACCTAATTCTGGAAAATGTTCTTTAGTTCTGTGAGCCCTTGAGGCATATATAAATTATAATAAGATTGGGGCGATCTGTTTAATCCCTAGTCGGTTTGAGTACCTTCAGGAGCGGAGATCCTGGGTCTGGAAACAGATCTCTGCTATTCTTCCACTGCTTCACATATATGCACAACCTAGTTAGGCGAATACATGAGGAATGGAGAAAAAGATATTACTTTTCTTTTTTCTCCCCTGCTTAAATAGTTTTCTTTCTCTTTTGTTTTCTGGAGTAATCAAACTGTTCATCTGTATCCGGTAGAAGTTTTTTATATTATCTATTAGGTTTTATTAAACCTTAGCTCTTTCTACGATTCAATTGTTAATCAGTTATTGACAATTGAATTCCTATGAAATCAGATTTTTCTTTAGTTTTATTCTCATTATTCAATTAATGTTTTATTATTTAACTATTTTTAGACAGTAGTTTTAGTAACGTAAATTTAAATGCATATTTTACTAATAATTAATAGATATTCCAATAGTAATGTTTATATTATACTTATTATGGTCAAACAATTGGTTTAAGTTAATAACTGATCAAATGACTTTATTGATCAGGAGCCCATAAGAAGTCTGAGTGCATAATGACGGTCTCAGTTACAATCTGTGGATGTTACGCTCCATAATCTGAATTCTGCTCTTGCACCAACCGTACAGGGCAATTAACCAAGAGTTAGTTAATGGTTTTATGGAAATTATGTTTTCTTCTACTATGATCCAATAAAGATTGTGCCATCAGAATATCACATATTTAAGAAATTTTAAAAACCACATAATGAATATCTTTTCTAGTTTGATTCTAGAATGGAGAGAAATCTCAGCACTGATTAAGTTTGTGTACAGTAAATTGTAAGACGTTTAGGAGTTATTTGGGAATATGTGTAAAAAGTTTACATAAGAAAGGTTAATAATCATTAATGATATTACTTAATTCTTTGCATTCTATATTACATGATTAACTGGTGACCGTTTAATATTTTTTGTTGTTTGATTGGCATTTGTCACTGAGAAGTTATTCAGAATCAGTCATCATCATTATTTTCAAATAGTGAGCCATTGCAGGATAAAGATTTCTCCAAATTTAATCCAGTTTCTCTGATTTCTTGCCTCTCTTCTCTACAACACACCAGCAAACTTCCTTATTTCATCCCATTCATATCACATCTGAGTCTCCTAGATCTTTTACAACTGTCCATTTATTATCATCTCTTCTAGCTATATGTTTAACTCATATCCACTTCTGAATCGGTAAGGGTTATTTTTTTATATATACCCTGCCTAATTTGGTCTAATTGGTAGAGCATCCAATTTGGTCTAATTGGTAGAGCATCCAAATTGGAATCGGGAGAACTGATTCTGGTGCTCAAACTTTTTATGAACTTCTGAGCAATAAAGCCATTAGCATTATTTTTTATTTATTTTTTCTTCTGATTATTTAATTTCTTTTCTAATTCAGAATTGATGGCAAGCAATACTAAAATACTCTTTTTTTAAAACATATGAATTATTTTCTCAGTTCTTGAAAGGAGAGAGGGTCATAAATTTAACTTTCGCTATAGTATTTAAACCATTACTTTTTCTTCATATTATGACTTGTATTATTTGTCAAACTTTGCAATATACTTACATAGTATATTCTTCTAAATATTTTTAAATATTTATTCTGGTAAGCTCCTGTATCTTAAGTTAGCACTGGTTTCGGAAGTTGATCTGTTTCTTTATAATGACTGAGGATCAGTTCACTGGTATTTGCTATCGGTCTTTTTCTTTTTTATTATCTGTTTGAGAATCAGGAACAGTTTTTCTTTTGTTTTTTTAATGATTTGCTCTAAATTTCTTGTCTAAAATTCCTCAAGTATTTATCGTAATATATTTAAACAAATATTTGGTACAAAGCTTAGATAATATTTATAGTATATACTATGACATTGTATAAATTTATATTTTTATAGTTCTGAAAAAGGTTACTGGACAGCCGAAACTGTAAGAAGATTTTGTCACGTTAAGAATAAAGCATTGTAAAATGTATAAAGAAAGCAGTATTTGTTTTACTGTTATATTAGAATTAATCAGTGCATAATGAAATGAAAGAAGGATTAAAATATTTTATACTATTTTTAATATATTATGGGCTATACATTTCTTTTGCTCTCTTTTATATTTAATACACTATCTTTCAGTTTTAAATCGTATATAAATGACACTGGCTGTAGAATATAACAGATACTTTCAGCTAGTGTGTATTTTATTAATACTTTTTTTATTGTTAATGTAACTTTGTATTTTTACTATTTTTGTTTACTATTGCCATTATTACTATTTCTGCACTATAAAGGTTCTTATTATTATTATTTTTAGTCGAGATATCAAGCACTCTAATGGAAAATCAAGGCAGATTTCGGAAGGTTTACCATATGTTAGAAGTAAGGTATTGGTTAATTGTGTAATAAGTTTTATATAATTAAGAATAACATTTTAAAAAAAATAAATACATAAATCCACTGCAATTAATTAGTTATTCTAGAATTGTTGATGTTCCATGTGATTTTTTGCTATGATAGTATTGGTGGATTCCTGTGCTAAAGGTTTTTAAATTGATCCCTTGTTGAGAAACAAACAAAAAAAACTTCATTTTGGACAATTGAATAGGAATTGCTTTTGTTGCCAAAAATGTCATACGATCTTCATAGTAACAGACTAAATAGTTATTGTTTAAGGTGTCAATAATCCATATATTAAAATTCATAGATTTTAATAAGCTTGTAAATGAATTATAATAAAACAACTCTGGTAATATAAATCTATTCATGGAACAGTCAAGTCCAAAAATGTTAAGCCAGATTTCCTAAGATTCATTTAAGTAATGCTCAAACAAATATTTTCACTTTATTTAATATATGCATCAGAAATCCTGGAGTATTGTCTTGACCTTACAGCAGACAATTTTTCCAGTAATAGAAATATTCCCTTTAAAAAAAATGAAATGTTTAAAAATTTTATTGGAAGATTGGGGCTTTTTGTTCTTAAATCTACAAAGGCAGTATATTCAACAATTGGGTAACATGTCCTAAAACAAATATACTTTTCTGCAACTGTAGACTGAAATACGATTTTACTATACTATTTGAGAGTAATCTTAGATCGTAGCCTAACTTATCTTCCTCAAAGATTAGACTAAAATAATTCCTAGAAATAATCTCCATCAATTGGCATTACTAGAGTTGGGATGCAATTATTTTAATACAGCTTCTTTCGCAATAATACATTTGTTGGTGATAATCCCACTTGGAGAAAGTAAAATATTTTTAAACATCAAATTCACATTCAACTCCACTCTCTTGAAGTGGCTTCTGTCCTTTCACATATTTTATTTCCATATATCAGAAAAGTTGCCTCTTCGAAAATGTATAAAAAGCTGTCAAGTAGATCACATTTCCCATTAGCTCAAGATGGGATTTTATCAAGATCTTCTTTCTGGTTATTCATTCTTCAAGCAGTAATAAATTAAATGTCTTTAAAAAAGTAGGCTTTTTGTGAGATCCCAGACAAACTTATTTTCCAGACCCAATTTGATTTGATCTTCCTAAAGTTTCTTGGAATTTTTTCAACAGGTTTGTGACTATTCATGGTCGATGTGCTTATCTGTTTCAGAAATGGAATTTATAAAGATTCCAAATAGAAGATAGATTCTCTATGGTAAGAATTTCAATTCTGCCATTTTATACATAAATCAATTGCAGAATTAAAGATCTTAGTATAGAAAATCTATCTTCTATTTGGAATCTTTCTAGATTTCTTTATAATGTTTGTGAATATTTAATATTTTAAAAAAAATGAAAATCTGTATGCTAAATAAATTTTCAATTTTTTTTGTAGATTTATCAGTTTTTAATGTTATTTAAGGATGTTTGAGCTGAAACATATTGAGCATAATTATCTGTGTCAACATAAAAATTTATGTTAACTACTATTATGCTTGATTTCCAGATTCTCTATTAAAAAAGTTGTATTCTAAGAGTGGTGGCTATGGTTATTAAAGAACCAAAGACACCAAAATGTATAGGTACTGAACTGAGTTCAGACCTATATGACTATATAAGCTAAAGAGTTTGGATTGAAAATATTATAGTGCTTTTAATTTAAGACTCATAGTTTTGTAGTTAAATAGAGATAAAAGATGGCTGCTGGAGGGTTGCATTAGATCCTAAGATCTAGGTGCAGTGCTCTCAGATCCAAGGCATCTCACTGACGAAGGCCACAAAGCCAGAAACTAGTCTGGAGATATTGGATGAGTAGGCACTAGATGTGGATTTTATGCACAAGCCTTCTGGCATCCATTGATTACTTTGGCTTGCACGGAGTGGCAATACATATAGAGAGTTTTGCCTTTTTTAAGGATAGGATGATGTCATATTTCTAAAATTTTACAGTTGTTTAGAGAAAGTATTTTCAGATTAAAGTGTGAAGTTAAAGGAATAAAAATAAATGGAGATTATTTAAATTATCTAGATTTTACATATGATGTAATTGCTTTAACAAATAATATTTCAGAGCTACAGAAAATTTTACAAGACCTGTTTGATGAAAGTTGAACTAAAGATAAATTCTAAACTGATAAAGTAATGATTAATGGCTTTTTAAAAAAGAAAAAAACAAAGATTGATAATGATGAATTAGAAGAAGATAACAATCACAGATATCTTAATCAGTTTATTATTACAAACATAATGGATGAAATTAGTCATAGAATTAATCTTGAATGGATTTCTTTTGATAAAAATATCTTATTATTAAAAGAAAATATGCTTAAGTGTTTAAAGAGAGACTTTTTACGGTTGTTGTCTTCCCCTTGTAATGCGGCCGCTTGGTGACGCTGCGGTCACATCAACAACTGCCAAGAAACATGCAAGTGATAAAGTTCGATACAAAAAACGCTGAAAACATCGATGTAAAGAAAAATAAAAAATAAAAAAAGGAGCCGAAATGGTCGATGGCAACCCCCCCCCCCAATGAGAAAAAACGCTGAAAACATAGATGTAACCAAAAATAAAAAAGTAAAAAAGGAGCCGAAATGGTTGATGGCCAAACCCCCCCCCCCAATGAAAAGAAAACACTGAAAACATAGATGTAACCAAAAATAAAAAAATTAGATGAAATGATCGATGGATTCCACACACACCCCCCCAATGGAAAGAAAATGCTGAAAACATGAGGAAAAAAATCCTGAAAACATCGATGTAACCAAAAATAAAAAATCGCTGACATCGATGTAACCAAATATATATGTAAAAAAAAGAAATAGCAGAAATGATCGATGGGTCACCTCCCCCCCCCCAAAAAAACGGACAATTCTTTTATGAAATGATCATGGACAAAGTGAAATGGCAAAAGCAAAATACAATGAACAAAATCTTGTAAAAGGCAAATTAAAAAAGAAATCGTGAAAATGCTATAAACTACAGTTACAACAAAATCAGAAACGCTTATAATGCTAAACGTCAATGAAGGTCTAATAATGGCGGATGGGCGGGAATTATAAAGACAGAATTTCATCAATATTTAGCATTCAACATTTACAAATATGCTTTGAAATTTCAAATACATTCCAAAGCAGTGCTTTTTATTTTTTAAATATTGATGCATTTAAATGATATGGCATAATTTCAAAGCAGCATACTATTAATGTGATAAATTGAACCCCGGGGGGGTATAATAAGCACTGCTTTGGAATGTATTTGAAATTTCAAAGCATATTTGTAAATGTTGAATGCTAAATATAATGTAATTCTGTCTTTATAATTCCTGCCCATCCGCCATTATTGGACCTTCATTGACGTTTAGCATTATAAGTGTTTCTGATTTTGTTGTAATTGTAGTTGATAGCATTTTCAAGATTTCTTTTTTAATTTGCCTTTTACAAGATTTTGTTCGTTGTATTTTGCTTTTGCCATTTCACTTTGTCCATGATCATTTCATATAAGAATTGTCCATTCTGGGGGGGGGGGTGACCCATCGATCATTTCTGCTATTTCTTTTTTTTACATATATGTTTTCAACGATTTTTTATTTTCTTACATCGATGTTTTCAGGGTTTTTTTCCTCATGTTTTCAGCGTTTTCTTTCCATTGGGGGGGGGGGGGGGGTCCATCGATCATTTCATCTAATTTTTTTATTTTTTATTTTTGGTTACATCTATGTTTTCAGCGTTTTTTTCTCATTGGGAGGGGGGTTTGCCATCGACCATTTCGGCTCCTTTTTTTATTTTTTATTTTTGTTTACATCGATGTTTTCAGCGTTTTTTGTGTCGAACTTTATCACTTGCATGCTTCTTGACGGTTGTTGATGTGACCGCAGCGTCACCAAGCGGCCACATTACAAGGGGAAAACAACAACCCTTTTTACTAAATGTGTTTCACTGGAGTTTACATATGTATCTGTGATTGAACTTGTAATATAAGAACAATACAGAGACTTCAATCCACACAGAAAAGAATTGAGAGAATAATAAGAAGTGACTGTAAGCAAAATATATGAGAAAATAAACAGATAACATTAATATTACAAAGACAATTAAGAAATTAAAGTGAACATGTTTCTGGAAGCAATGACAATAGATGGACAATCAAAGTCTTCAATTGGATCCCAAGAGATTGTAAACAACTTAGGGGACCATATGTAAAATGAATGAACGAGATAAGGAAGTTTGTTGAAGTAATGTGAAAATAGAAGTATGGATTGGAGAATTAAGTCTGAAGAGTTTCATTCTACTTTGACTCAATAATGTTTGAAAATGATGATAATTGTTATTTTTGTGTGCATATATATATTAAGTACCTTCATTCACAATGAAATAACTAACCAAAATTTAAAAATTCACTACCAATGATTTCCCTGCTAAAGCAGACTTCTTAAATGCAAAAAAAAAACATAAAAAAATAAATTTATATTATTCTATACTTGTAATTCAAATTCCAACTATCTTTAATATCGAAAGAACTTTTAAACAAGTTAATAACTTCCAAATCATAAAGCTTCAGTAACAGATACTTTAATTTTTTATTTTTTTTTTTCAAAGAATATAATTATTAGTCTGTTTAGACATCTTTTAGCTTCTATTCCTTTCATGGATATATAAATCAAAAGTGAGATATTTATTTTTTATTCTACTTTTATAAATTTTCAACCTTTTATTTAAGCTCAAATTACTTTCACTTTATTTTTTTACAAAAATAAGAATAACCTAAATCACTCCAGGAGTGTATTCCTATCAACAAAAGATAAAGTTGATATGAATGCCTTTCCTGAGTTGTTTATATTATTTCTTATTTTTGTAAGAAATTATATATAAATCAAAATACTTTGAATTAAAATGAAAAATGGAAAGTTCGTAATAATTAAATATCATAATTCTGCCGTTATAAATCCATGAAAAAAATACAGACTTATAAAATTATATTTGAGCAGGCTAAGGTTAATGTTCTGTGAGAAGAATGAAATAAAGAGAAAAATTAAAGAATCTCTGTTCTTGAAGATTTATGGTTTTGAAGTTATTTAACTTATTTAAAAGTTCTTTTGATGTTAAAAGTAATTAGAATGTGAGTTAGAATTATGGGAAAGTAGGATGATATATATTCATTTTGTGATACTTTACATTTGAGAAGTTTGCCTTGGCAGAGAAACCATGTCATTTAATTTTGGCTAGATATTTAATTATGAATTTGGTATACTTTTGGCTTTTGTTATTTTATTTGATTAGAAACATAAATGATGATTCTTAAAAATAGATCAGTTGGGATATATATATACAAGTTTATTATTAACTATTTTTATAACAAAATAAAATTTTTTGTTTGTTTTTACTGTAGATGCAAAAATAAAAAATGAAGCCTTGACTGAAGAAATTCTTTATTACCAAGAATTAGTGGTTCCAATATTAGCTGAGATGGATCCCAAGTTCAAAAAAGGTTTGAAACTATTAGTTGTATAATATATATATTTATACTCATGTGACATACTTTTTTTAGTTTTAATTTGTGGTAATTTTTTTATCTAGATTATTTCTTCTTTTTATTTGTTTGATAATTGTTCATGCAGGAAAATCATTATGTCAGTGGCATATATTACAGTAAAATGATATTTTAGAAATAAATATATAAAATGAATAGTGAATTAATACCAGCTTAATGTAAATGATGGATTTTGTGTGCATAAAATTTGTAAGAATTATAAAAAGCAGAACATTGAGTGAGATTTGGAAGCTGTAATGGTTATTTATGATTAGTTGCACTCAGTTGAAAAGATACAAATTCTAACTGCTGGTATCATAATTGTATCTTAAGGTCTTGTTATACAGTTGATACAAAGATTAAGATAAGATGGTAATGAGGTCTAGGATAATTGTTTTCTGATAATTGTTTTCTACTGAGCTTGGATTGAAAATATTATGGTGCTTTCAATTTAGGATGCATAGTTTTGTAATTAAGTAGAGATAAAAGGTGGCTGCCGGAGGGCTGCATTAGATCCTAAGATCTAGGTGCAGTGCTCTCAGATTCAAGGCTCCTCACTGACGATGGCCACAAGCCAGAAACTAGTCTGGGGATATTGGATGATTAGATATTAGATAGGAATTTTATGTACAAATCGTTTTGAATCCATTGGTTATTCTGCCTTGCACTGAGTGTCGCTACTATATGAAGAGTTTTGTCTCTGTATTAACAGCTTGTATAAGCATAAAGAATGGTGATCATGTGATGTTTTTGATTTAATACCAATCTTGCCCAATAGGATTATGGTAACTGTAGTTATTAAAGATCCAAAGACACCAAAATATATAGATGGTGAACTGGGTTTAGATCTATATGACTATATAAGCAAATGAAATTGAAAAAATGTTTTCATTTTGGACTCAAAGCTTTATAGTTAACTGAAAAGGTAATAGAGGGTTGCATTAGATCCTAAAATCTAAATGCGATGCTCTCAGATCCAGGACTCCTCATTGATAAAAACCACAAGCTAGAAACTAGTCTGAGGATATTGGATGAGCTGGATAGGGATTTTATGCACAAACGTTCTTGCAACCATTGATTACTTTGGCTTGCACTAAGTGCACTACTGTTGAGAGAGAGGTTTAACAATACCTATACTATGACACCAAAGTTGATTTCCATAATTCCTAGCTATTCAAGACAGTAGATGATCTCAGAAAATAATGTAGAGATCATCATAAACAAATTACAACTGACACATAGTCTGCACCACTTTATAAGAACACTATCTCCTGTTAGTTTATTTATTCAACAACAACATTATTACTTTAGTTCAACAATTACATTATGAAGAAAAGCAAGAATAAGAAAATATTTTAAAATTACCTTAGTTAGAAAATCGAATATTTGGAATTCTGTAAAGTAATAAAAAATGATATAAGTATAAGGAAATATAACTTGAATTGGCAAGAAAAATTATAGAAAGGAAGAAAGGTTTACAAAAATATAAAATAACATCTTGGTATTGAAAGAAAGTTCTTTTATCAATAGGATAGATCTTGTTACTAAAAAGACTAATAATACCAAGGAATGTGTGGAAGATTTCTATTAAGACATTATATTAATAAAGAACAAGAAACATGATATTGCCTATAATATATAACAGCATCTTTTGAAATCCCATGTATTTTAAATGAAAAGGTTATGCAAATTTCTGAAGAACATAAAGTGCATTAGTAGTTTGTGTTTGCACAAGAATGTCATTATGCACAGTCATCTGACAATGAAATAGTATTTTATAAGCAAATGTCTGAAGTAGATAGTAAATATGTTCTTTTTAGCTGATTTTAATCCCTGATTCTTTTTTTAAGCACATTTTTTTTAATCAAAAAGTTGAAACTTTGAAGTGATAAAAATTATATTACTTTAGAAAAACAGTTATTTATATAGTTATAATTCAGAACGTTTCTTTTAATTTTTTTTAAGGATATAATGTATTATATGTTAATTACTTGTCTAACGGATATTATGAATTATGGGAAGAATTGCATTAACATCAAGCCATGAAAAAATTAAGCCAGTAAATATATTGTTATTATTTTGTTTTAGCAGTGCTTTTTGTTGATAGAAGTGATCTTCCTGATAGAAAAAGTATTTCATGCATGAAAACTATATAATTCTTACTGTGTATGAGAAGTGAGCGTGATCAGTTTCATTCATAACCTAGCGTTATGTTTTTGCTATTATTTTTAGAGTTAAAAAACCTCTGTATATCTCCTGATGGTATATAATAGTAGTCAGGCAGTGACCATGTAAATAATAAACTTTCATACTAGATAAAAACTAATATTTATTTAGCAATAATACCAAAATAAAAAGAATAAAAAATTGATATTCCATTTAAATCTAATAAGTCTTTATAATTTATCCTCGAATGGTGTTTAACTTTTTATAAACAAAGAGTAAAATTAATTACACATTTGTATTTTCAATTTCACAATTTCTAACACAAATGAACTTACTTTAATTAGTTAAATAAAATAGCATTTTAGAAGCTTCTAGCAATTTAACATGTCTTTATCCAACCATGAACTTATTTCTGTTTACAAATAAGACTCTCTAAAAGTTCCACTTTGCATGCTTACCTAGCACACTATTTAGGCATTTTATTTGCCTTAATGTAGTTACTAATTTCTCACTACAGTCAGGTTAATCCTCAGTTGTAGCAAGTACATACGTTAAACCAGCAAGCATCACATAATCACATCTCCATTGATTACTCTGTTTAGCACAGGTGGCACTACTATATGGAGTTTTGCTTTGCTTTGTTTAAGTACATACGTTGTTAGACTGTGGGGGTTCTTTCTAACTGCTCATCTAACAGATGCATAAGTAGATTTTTTTAGAATAGTTAAGTGAAAAATAAATTGAAATAATCCACATATTTACAAAATAATAAATAATCTTTGTTTACACTTTATATCTTATATGCACACACATTCTTATATTCAACCAAGCTAATTATAAGCAAGATCTATTGTTATAATGTTTTACTTCAGAAAGTGAATGATTATGGTTTATTAATTTCCCTCTTTCACCTGTTAATTACACTTTTTTGACAAGCATCAACCCTCACCAGGCCAGATCACCCATTTTATATTGTCCTTTGTTTCTTAATAAATATATTTATTTTATTTTAAGATATTTGAAAAAAATATTTTTATTTTATTTTTAATTATCCTGATTATTATTTTTTGATAATAATACAGACATGTCACAAATAATTTTGTGTTTTTTATACGCTATTTAGATGTTTAAATTTTATATTTTCAAAATTAAAACACTAAACATCACATGATTGCCAAGGCTCCTCACTGATGAAAGCCACAAGCTAGAAACTAGTCTGGGGATATTGGATGAGTAGGTACTAGATAGGGATTTTATGCACAAGCCTTCTGGCATCCATTGATTCCTCTGGCTTGCACTGAGTGGCACTACTGTATGGAGAGTTTTTCCTGTTTTAATATTTGCAAAATCTTGCAGCATTAATGTCTAACTGCTAAGCAGACAAAAATGAACTTATTTTTGCAGGTAGTCCAAGAATTTGTATCGGAAGTTAGTTTAGCTTGCAGTTATCATCATTCCTAATTTATTACGTAATATTTTATACTGAAAATATTTTAATATTATAGATATTCACTTGGTATCTTTTAAGAAGTAAAAATATTCTTATTGATATATATATACATGATTCTTTTTCTAAAAAACAACAACTTGTATTTGTTTTAATTTCAGAAAAAAATCCTGAGTTGTTTTGTGAAGCAAGCAATAAATTGTATCAGGCGTTGGAAGATGGTAATCTTTTAGGGCACAACTGTAATCAGAGGGCTACAATTTTAAAAACTATTTACAAATTATTGGATATTGATAGTGGTGATTTACTTCTACGGCTAGCACGTATTGTTCTTTCTGTAAGTTTGTCAGTTATTTAGCCTTTTTTTTTGGGGGGGGAAATTATAAATGTAAAAAAATAAATATTGTTCTTTTTTTAAATATTTTATGTATCACATTTATCTGATTAAATCTATAAAAGTACCTGGACAACAGATGTTTAGATCTCTAGTGCTTTTAAGGAGGTTAGATTGCAGCTGAAGTGTATAGTATAGAGATTGGTCTGATATTAAAGTTTAAATTTGTCCTAGAGAATCCAAGAATATGTTTTTTATTTATTACATTTTTTCTCAGTATGTTTACTAATATTACATATCTAATTTAGCATTTAGAATAATTGCCAACATACATTAGGTTTAAAATGAGACTGTAATTCTCTTTGTCTTACATAGTAAGTTTAAAATTACATGACCAATTTAAATATTATTTAAAATGGCTAGTATGTGTTAACATATGCTTTAAAAATAAAATATTGCATGAAACTGGTTAACATATAAAAGTTTGGCTGCTGCTCTGAAATGCTGAACAGGTATTTAGCCATTTAGCGTATAGGCTAGGCTGAAATATATATAGTATTGATATTAAAGTTTCCTAGAGTATTGAAATATGCTTTTCATTTATTACATTTATTAAAAAAAAAAAACAAGTCCAGCTTTTTATTTTTCATTATTTTATTAAATTAAAATTAATCCATCTGACAGTTTCGATTGTCCAGTAATCTTCCTCAGAGCTTCTTCTTATTCAACCTTTCGAGAGAAGCTCTGAGGAAGGTTGCTAGACAATCGAAATTGTCAGATGGATAAATTTTAATTTAGTAAAATAAGCAGTGAAAAAGTAAAAAGAAAGGTGGATTGTTTGGTTTTATAATTTTATCAATGCATAAAGAAAGATAAGTTGATAATATATTAGATTTATTCTGAGTACTTTTGCTATTATTATGTATATATTAAAATGAAGATTTTCAAGGGCTACAGATATAAACAAAATGTTGTCCAGGTATATCTGTGTATAATTTATTGTAGTAAATATTTATATATTTTATTGCTACAATAAATTATACATGGATGTACCTGGATAATAGTTCATTTATACATATATAGGCTTAAATTTATAGCATGAATAGCAGTAAACAATATAGAAAAATCTTGTAATGTTAAAATGCTTAAATCATTATTTTGCTAACAAAATTTCCCCTTTTTTAATTTGTTTTACAGTAGATCAAAGCTTTTAATTTATTACAATATATATAAATATCAAATTTAATATTTTCATAGATTTAGGATAATATAAACATATATCATGGAATTATATTCATGAAAATGACCAGAAATAATTTTATCTTTGATCTTTGCCAATAGCCTTGAGGTTAACTAATTTTTCTCTATTAATTATTGTTGCTTTGTTTGGTGCATACTATGAAGGTCAAAGATTCCTGAAGTTAGATCAAAACTGAGATTATTAAAATATATAGTTACTAACTTAATATAAAATCGGTATAGCTAACAGACAATTGTGTTTGGGACCAATACTTTGGATTGCTCAAAATTTCAAATCATTAATTAGAATAACATAATAGATATAAAAAGTGGATGTTGAATGACTGTAATGGAATTAAGGCTTTTTATATTGGAAAGCCAATTAATGGAACTTATTTTGAGATTTGTGTGCACTGACATATGATATTTACAGTTTACTTATGTTTATATCAATAACTCATCTGTAAAGTGATGTAAGATGGATTGATTATGACTGGTTTATATATTAGGTTATCACACAAATTAATATAATGCTATACACACATATATATCTTTAAAAAAAATTATGCACACAAATTTGAAATACATCTTTTGCATTTATGATGGAAGCCATTTCTATATTATAAATATTCATTTACATTTAATATTCATTAAAGCAGAATTTTAAAGATTTCAATTTTAAACCTTATCCTGAACTTTAAAATTTCAATTGATGCTTTTAAGCAACCAAAATGATTGTTAGACTTGCATGATTCTTGATTGTCACATAATGATATTCTCAACTAATAATGTCAAATGTCTTACTTTCTCTTTCAGTAAATATTGATAGTGTTACAGAAGTCATTCATCTCATGTCTTTTATAAAGACCATTCTAAATTTGATTTACTTTGGAATGGGGGTCGGGGGACACGTAATAAAATTTTTGTTTTTATCAATTGTTCATTTAGTATTGTTTTTCTAAAACTGTCAGAAACTAATTTTCCTGATATTTTATTTTAACATCCTATAATGTATGTAAAATGTTAATAACTCACTTACACGGAATATGAATAGCCAATTAATGTTAGATGATCAATCTCTACTTGTCACCAGTAACTGCTGTGCCCAACCTAGGTTAGACTAATCATGATGTGTGAATCTGCATGGGTCGAGTGTGTTGCCACCTGGTGTCAGTGTTTACCTAAAGTTACCAGCTAAGGTCACAATGATAGGTAAAAAAAATCAAGTTAAGAGACTGATAGGATTCTTAGTTTACGCTTTATTATCATATCTACACAATTAAAGCCGGACATTTTTTTTAGAAAAAATATAGATTTTCACACATAATGAGTTTATTTTTTTGGAAATATAAACACTTTATTAAATAAAATATTCAAAATTCTACTATGTTCAGAATTTATAAGATAAATACTCTAGTTACTCCAAATATTTGAAGCAATGTGTTACAGGTTCTTTTAAATATTACAGCTGTCTTTATTGGTCTCAGAACACATTTCATCTTCAAATATTTTCCAATACTTGTTTCTCCAAATAAATAAAAGCATTTTTAGCAGTTTCATAATGGCCAGATAAAATAGACTCTAGTGAATCTTAAAAATAACCAAATGCCTTATATTAATAAATTATATATATATATTTCTTATATATTCCTTTTATTATATCCATGATATTAGGTTCCAGTCCATGTCACTGATAAATTCATGGAAAATACTGACCTTATTGTAATGTGTTTTTACCATGCAAAATGGTTGTAAATATATATTTACATATTAAAGAAGCACAAATTTATAGATCTTCATAAATATTGATAAAAAACATAGAAAATTAATACTTCTTTTCTGTTATTTTTTGCATTCTATTTTTAACTGCTCTTTTTCTCTTCCTTAATCTTATTATATAGTTTAAATCTAATTCCTGTGGCATCTAGAGTGTTTCTCATTTATTTTCTTATTATTTTTATATAGGCTCTAGCCAGACAATTGTGTGTGTTGAAATTAATTACACTCTATTTATTCCTGATTTATATTATCTATTAATAATTTCTTAATTTGTTTTTATACTATTTGTTGTTGTTATTGTTTTCTGAAATTTTCTAATAGTTTGAACTATTTAAATACTTTAGATTTATTTTATAATTAATATTTATTTGTAATATATGTACATCTATAGTGCAATGTCTAACACACCTGCTTGACACTACAATGTAGGATTTGAATTCTGGTCAGAGGAAACTTAGATTTTTTCTACTATTACAAATAGGCTAGAATTTTATTCCAGATAGTCAATCGATACATTTACATATTGTTTTTGTTTTTTTTTTAAAAAAAGGGTTTAAGTAATCTACTGCAGGCTCAAGACCTTTTCAACAAACATCCATTGAGAAATAATAAACCAAAAAATATTACCCTCCAGACTTGCTAACTGTCAAATAAGGAGAGTTTAGTGTTTTCCATTCTTGATTTAATCTTTAGTTAAGAATAGCTAGATACCTATTAATTATAACAATAATTGGATAGTTAGTAAATTAGCAATGAATCATTTACCTGAAATAAAATTATAAGTCTGTTTAGAGTCTAGATCTGGTAAAACAAAATTTTTTTCCAAAAAGTTTCATCTAATTTGGAATCAAATGAAAATTGTAATTATGGCAGATAATATACTATTTTTCTATAGTATAATGTATATATGACCAATTAATTTATGCAAATTTAGATAAACAAATTACAGGACTGAACTTGATCTAGGAAACCAGTATAAGACAATAGTATCCAATCACTATATTCTCTCAACATGATGACCAGTTAAATGAATTTTTGCAAGAGTCTAGAGATATATTTTCTGGCTACTTTCATGTCATATTCTTTAGATGATCCTATGAAAGTCTGCCATTTGTCATATTTTACTATGTAGTATAGTTTGGATATCCAAGATATCCTAGTGTAAAATTCATATTTTCTATATGTGTCTTGGTTTGATTGAAACTTTTCCAGCTTTTTGTGTAGTGGCTAACAACTATGAAACAATCCTTCTTGTGAAGTGCTTGGATTTAATATTGGCTCGTATGTTAGTTTCCTTGATAATCAATTACATAATCAAAGCTATAGAGCTATACCTTATAATATTATTATGAATAAGAACTTTTATGCATCTCTGTTAGTTCATTGTGAAAATAATGTGTACGAGAGTCAAAGGAAATTCTCCGGTGCCAATCCCTTAAATATTACTCACCAAAAATTAGAATAGGCTTGAATCTTATTTACATTAAGTGGATGGTATTTGTTTTATTTTAAAGTCGATTCTGATTTGTGGTCAATGTTATTTAATGGTTTTCCGTAGCTGATGAAGAAGTTTCTTGTGGCACTGGTTTTATAAGACTTAATAGTTTACTATTAAGAATTAGACTAGGCTATTTTATATAACGTCTTAGATCTTATTTTCATAAAGAATTAATAGAGAGTGCTTGAATGTTCACATTCCTTAATATTATATTAAAATATATAGATGAAAATACATTTACTTGTTTATATTCATAATTACTTTAACTATCTAATTGCAGTTAAGAGTAAGTGGCAAAAATTTGGTCAACTTGATGAAACTTATTTTCAGAGTTAGTCGAAATGAAGAAAATGATTTACTGTTTTTAAAAGACAATGTTTTAGGTGAGTTTAAAATTGCCTTCTAAGTAGATGATAAATGCTAAATTAATAAGTGCGGTACATAATAACAATTTTGATAAAACAAATAACTAAATCCTCCTTTCTTTAATCAAATTTACAATGCTATATTTCATTTTTTACTTGATCAATTTTACAGTTTTGGATGATCATTACTCTTCTTTAGCGGTAAAATAAACATAGATGATCTATATTTATATATTCATGTACACTTATATATTTTAGTTCTGAAGATGACTGCTGGTCAATCAAAACTGCAAGTTTGGTCAAGTCAAAAAATAAAATATAGCATTATGCAATTAACCTACTCATTCAGTATACTAAATGTTTACTATAGTATTTGAACTTAGAATTTTCAGTCTATATTCATATCTTAATGTAAGCCAAGAATTGATTGTGTATACGTGTGGGAGATTATGATCTGGCCCAATTGATGAGTGCTGATTCTTCATGAAATACATATATTGGGGATCATTTATCTTTTTTACATGTGTGAGGTCATGTGTATCATTTGTTTGAGATAGAGTGGAGGATGAATATATACTGAAAATCCTAAGTTTATTCAAACTTCTATTTATTTAAAATATAGCATTGTAAAAGTGATTACAGAAAAAAGGATATATTTATTTGTTTTATAAAATTAATCAATGTGTAAAGGAGATATAAAGTGAAAGAAGAACAATTTGGATATGAATTGCAACCATTCTAATTTTATAAAAATATTTGCTAAAGTCAATAAAAACACAAGGTGGGGTTAAAATCACATTTTTTATTGATTAAAATTATATTTATTATCTTCATAATTTTCCTTATCATCATTGTCAAAGCTTATCTCAGCGTCACCACTACTATTATATCTTCATTATCATTTTTCCATCATCGCTACATAACTGTGATCATCATACTCCCTCTCATCATTATTTTTATCATTGTAATTATCAGTAGCAGCACAAATATCTTATTAGCATTATTATTTTAAATAGTATCACTCATGATAATGTAATTATCATCATCCTCGGTAGTATTATTCTTACACAGAGACAAACTCTCCATACAGTAGTACCACTCATTGCAAGCCAGAGTAATCAATGGATGCAGGAAAATTTGTGCATAAAATCGCTTTAGTGCCTATTCATCCAATATCCCCAGACTTGTTTTTAGCTTGTGGCCTTCATCAGTGAGGAGCCTTGGATTTGGGAACAATGCACCTAGATCTTAGGATCTAATGCAATCCTCCAGCAGCCACGTTTTACCTTATTGTATAACTATAAAGTTTTGAATCCAAAATGAAAACACAATAATGTTTCTAATTCAACCTAATTAGCTTATATAATCATATAGATCTGAAACACATTTCAGCATCCATACTTTTTGGTGTCTTTGATTCTTTAATAACCACAGTATCCTTTTGGGCAGGATTGGTATTAAACCACTAAACATCACATGAAATAATGATGATCATGTGATGTTTAGTATTATTCTTATGATCAATTGCCATTCTTATTGATATTTGTCTCATTAATCTCATTCCAGCTTTGCCTTAACATTTGCTTTCAAAATCAGTTCTCTTCACCTTATTTTAGTCATCTACTGAAGTTTAGTTTCAGTTTTGAATCATACATCTTTATTGACAAAAACAAAAGATAGAAACTAGTCTAGGAATAGTGATACAATAATACTGAGGCAAAACTCTCCATGTGATGTTTAGTGATTTAATACAATAATACTACCATTTAGTATCTATTATTTATCCAAAATTACAGTAGATAGCTCTGGTGTAGGGTCAAAAGAACTGCTATCGAAATCATAAATCTTATTAATACTTTCACTGCTATCACTCATCTTTATCACATTATATCTATTACCTCTATTATCATTGTTCTTAATTAGCACTATTATTTTGTCAAATGGATGCTTATAGAGAAATTATGGTTGCTGATATATATATACTTATTATTTTCATTATTAATCATGTTGTTTTTATTAATTTTTTTTTATTTGTACACATGCTGTTAGTCTTTTTCTTATCTCATAATAATATTGTTATACGTTTTTATAATATGAACTTACCTTTACATATTAGTGGGAAAAATCAAACATATTGCACTACAAAATTTGAATAACCGTTTTTTAGTATTTAAAAAAAAAATACTGTTTTTTTTAATTTATCAAACTATTATTATAAGTTTTTAATTATGAAATTATTTAATTTTCAGATTTATTACTTGAGACCTTGAAGTCATTACACCCTTTGCAGAATGCTGAAGCATTGGTGTATGGAATGGGGGCTCTTAAATTCCTTTCAGGAAACTCTAGTCTTCTTCAAGAGCTGTCAAAACTGGGCTGTGTAGAAGTCCTTATGCATCCTCTTGTACAGATCAACCGATTGGTAAATTTCTTGAATTATATATCCAAATGATTATTTATTATTGTCATACATACATCAATGATACATTCTCCATAAATTAAAGTTAGTAATGAATACCTTTTGAAAAAATAATTACTTATTTATTTATATTTTAATATATTATTCTTTCAGTTAATACATTAATTATTAATTTTTACATTTCATTTTATATATTGTTTAAATTTTGTGTATATTTTAAAATAATTTAATAATATTATTATTTAAAAAGTTGAAAGTTTAAATTAATTAACTAAAATAATTTTAATTTTTTCTATTAAAAAATATGGCATTGTTTTTGAGTTATTGACATTAATGAAAGATTTTTCTTTCATATATATATATTGTTTAAAAGAGGTTGCCATGACAACAGTTTGAGATTGTTGATTGATAGTGGTATTGTTTTAAGCGTTGTCAGCTTTCATATATTTATATGTACATATGTAACAGAATACATCTCATCAAGTTTGTGATCTAGATATTTTTTTAAAGAAAAGAAAAGTGTATATTTAAGAGAAAATAAAGATTATGCACACATATATGTCAAATCAATAATCATATTAACACTTTACAATAACCAGGAAATAGTTCTTTTAATAAAAGATTAATAAGAATATTCTTAACATTCTTAATGTTCATACCATATGACTTAATCTTTATTAGCAATATATATAAATATTTTTCTGCATATGTCTACATATAGGAGATAAATGATTATATGTGCATGAACCATAATTTTGGGTTAATATTTTATGTATATACTTTACCTCTCTAAAAACTATGAAATTAAATAATATAGTGTTTTCTTGATATTTCAATTGGATTTATATATTGGATTATTTCCATCATCTAATATGAAAAATTTAACTTTGTTTAAATTTTTCATATTAGATGATGGAAATAGTCTAATTTTATCATTTTTTGATTTTCAATGAATTTTATTAAAATCAATTATTACAAAAAAATGTTTCTTTTTTGCTGTTGTTCAAACATTTTTGGTTCTTTTAAAATATAACAAAGTTGTGATTTCCATGATCAAGATTGTTTTAGAATGGAAGGGGTACATTTTGCATTTTAGTTAAAAATATTTAAAAAGATCTTTCTAAAGAACATTTAAAAAAAGGTGAGTTTAAACTAAGATATTACTTCAAAATTATTTTTAAAGTAATATCTTGCTTTAAATTTCTTTTTTGAAACCCAAGTCATATCTTTTAACTAATAATTTTAGTGTTTATTAAAACAAGATCAACCAAAAATGTAATTGTCTTTGGAACCAAGAATGTCATTACATCATTGGTTCTAGAAAAGGAATACCTGGAGAAACTGTCATATATATCGGAATGAATAACTCTTCAAAAAAAATAAAAAATTACTAAAATAAAATCATACATACAGCAAATAATTGAATAATTTGATAACAAATTTCATTATAACCATTTGAAAGAATGAAGAAATGCTGTTGAGAAACATTTAACACTTTCAAAGTCCAAACTATTTGTACATCAGCCTCCATTAAAAAAGTATCATATTAGCCAAGAAAGCTTACATTAGAATATAGAAAGAATAAAGTAATAGTGAAAATATAAAGGAATTTACCAATGAATGAAAATGAACTTATTAGAATAAATATTTCAGTGACACCTAAAATCCTGACAATCCAATGGACATTTTCAGAAGACTTTGACAGATTAAAAATGGATACCAAAAATTGGAACTTTACATTTCAGCATAAAGGAAAGTTTAATTTTTTTGTATACCATCTTTTTATAAAAGAATTATGTAATTTAATTTGTAGTCACAGTTGTACTCTTATAACAAAAGTAATAATGATATGCAAGAATTAGATAAGATGGCAAGCAATTGTGTATATGAATCTTTAATATTATTTTTTTCCTTAAATCAAAAACTTATGTGTGCCCAAGTTATAAATTTTATTTATTTATTTGTGCCAAGAAAGGAATAAACAATTTATCCCAGATTATTATCATTGGCATTAGTTTTGTCATTTAAAATAAGATCTAATCCTGGGGATTATTATAGCTATGGAATTTTCATCACTTATATATGCTTTATTATTATTCTTAGACAATTTAATTAATTGTTTATTGTTTTGTCTGATATCCAGATCCAAGTGAAATAAAAAATAAATATTTTACTATGTAATTTATACAGAATGCAAATTAACTATGTAAATATTAATTTAATAAGCTAACCATACACAATATATATATATATATACGTTACAAGCATAAAGCTAAACTAGTCAATATATAATTAAAATTACCCCAAATCCAAAATTCAACTAGACCAGCATAAAAATAATATTAAAACACAACCAAAGGTTTCACTGCTACAAGCAGACTTCTCAAGTGTAATGAACTACAAAAACTATACAATATATATAATATTAACCATTACCCACCAATCCATTCACTTCCCATCCACCCTTAATATTAAAAGAACTCTTTGTATATAATAAAAAGATACAGGCCACTATTAATTTTGATGAAGCTAAGGTTGTCTTCTTTGAGAGAAATGAAATCAAAAGAAGAATTAAAGAATCTTTATTATTGAAAATTTATTATTCTGAAGCAATTAACTTATTTAAGAGTTCTTTTAATATTAAGGGTGGATTGGGAAGTGAATGGATTTGTGGATAATGGTTAATATTATATATATTGTATAGTTTTTGTAGTTCTTTACACTTGAGAAGTCTGCTTGTAGCAGTGAAACCTTCGGTTGTGTTTTAATATTATTTTTATGCTGGTCTGTTTTAATTTTGGATTTGGGGTAATTTTAATTATATATATATACACACGCACACACACTTGTAATTAAAGGATTCAATAATTTTATTATCTGCATCTCTATTGCTAGTATTATTGCTTATACTAATTTTATGTCTATTCTCTAAAGCTATAGATTAGTATTAAAATTCCATATTACCTTTAAAGTCTGTCAGCCCTTGAGGATTAAAAAAGCAATGATCAAGATCAAGATGACTTGTTCAGTTTCCTGGTTGATTTTCTGATCTATAGAGGCTGATCACCAGAAAAAGATATCCCTCATTGCAGTTTTCTGTTACTTCAAAGCTGCCATTCTCTTATGATCATGATGCAGAAAACAATGAGTCTGCAACAGTTTATATATCTGTTCTTGTTTTTTCTGAAGTATTCTATTTGTTGGATTAAATGCTAATATCTTATGCTGATTAGCTAGATTTAATCAGCTTATTTGCATTTAAAAAGGGATTTATGTCTGATGTCTCATTTTAATATGTGCATGAGCTATTCTGAATTTTCATAGTCCAAATATCAAAACAACATTTACTTTTACATTCAAATTGTATCTCATCCCTACTATTAGACATGTTTATTAATTAAATGAATCACTGTTAGACTGGTAAATGGAAGAAGTTTAGGATTGACGTCATTTATGTGTTATTTCTGCCTGCTGGGTCTAGTTAGAAATTACATAAGGATTATTACTTACATTGTATATATTTTGCAAGTAGAATTAAACAATATCAGACTAAGAAACATATTTCAGCACTCATACTATGAAGTGTAGTTGATTTCACTTATTAAGGAAATAATGAAATTAATTGTTTATAATTGAGTATGGAAATCTTAAATCTTACTTAAGGAGAGTGGGTATAATTTGATTTTGGATTAGTCTTCATTGCATTCTCATGATCAGACAACAAGAGGGCATTCTTTTCCTGTTTTGGCATAACTGCATCCACTAGTCACTAAGTTTGTATTACTCATTAGTTTTAGACAACTTATAAAAAAAACATTTTATATTACAAATAATTTTATTATTTGCTTAATTATGAATTTAGTTTAGTTTTATGATTAGGGTAATCTATTTTAGTGTATTGGTCAGGGGTATAAAAGTTGAGAGAAACTGCTTCATCTAATAGCATTCTGATAGTTTGTGGAGGAAGCTATGCTATATACCTAGATACATCTTCTTTTAATGACAATATTATGACGTATAGCTTAGGATGATAGATAAAGACCACCTCTTCTGTATTATAAGTACGGTTCAATCCAAGTCATGAGGCAATATGGAAATAAAAAGGAATTGGCAGGGAGAAAAAAACATTTTAGTTTTAAGCTAATCCATTTAAAAGTGTTAGAGCCATCATTTATCATGAAGTTTCAGTATGACCAGGAATTAGAAGATTGTAATAAAAAGGTAATAATTGATACATTGATGATTTCTAATATTTTAATTAACTATAATCACTATTAAAATTATTACAATTATCTTTTTTTTTTTTATAATTTAAAGATAATCGATTTTTTTAATTCTTAAAATATCTCATTTACACTTAAAAATAATATATATATATATATATTATATTTACTGTTAAAATTTCTTTCTTTTTATATATATATATTGAAATAGTAGAAGATTTTTATATGGATGTACAAAAGGCTTTCGATCAGAGTAAACATTTTAAAATTGTTATGGGAGACTTTAATGCTAGAATTGGTAAACAAATGAAAGATGAAAGTGCTGTAGGTAATTTTGGTTATGGTAATAGAAATGAGAGAGGACATAGACTAGTGGAGTTTGCTGAAAAAGAAAAACTTTATATTATGAATTCTTTTTTTGAGAAAAATGTTAAAAAAAAAATAGACATGGAAGCATCCAAATAAAGGTACAGAGCAGAATTGGATTATATTTTGACTAACAGAAAATAAAAGTGATCATCGATTAGTAAGATGTGAGATACATGTTAATGGAAAACTAAAGAGACAAAAATTATTAAGAAAAACAATATTTACAGTTGATATTCCTAATCTTCAGAAACATTCTAATGAATTTAAATTAGAACTTACAAATCGGTTTCAAGTATTAGTAGATTTTGAACATGATTCAGATTTGAATAAAATTAATATGAAAATAAATACACTTTTAAAAACTGCAACAAAGGTAGCTGGTAGAAAAAAGTAGCAATTGACCAATAAAATTTCTACTGAGACTAGAGAATTTATGAAGAAAAGAAGGAATATGAAGATACATAAAAATGATGCATTAAAAAGGATTGAATATCTCAAATTTTGTAAAATAGTGGGAAAAAGAGTTGAAAATGATATAAGAAAGTATAACTGTGAACTAGCAAGGAAAGCAGTAGAAGAGAATGAAAGTCTCAAGAGTGTAAAACAACATTTTGGTATTGGTAGGAAATTTATATCTGCAATAAGAAAAAAAAGATGGAATTATTACTAAAAAAGGAGATGACATCATGAAATAGGTAGAAGACTTCTATCAAGAATTATATAATAATAAAGAACAAGTACCTCCTATATCTACTATATCTTCAAAATTGTCCAGAAATTTTAAATGAAGAAGTGAGACATGCAATTAAATTTATGAAGAAAGAAAAGACTCCAGGCAATGGTAGAATTATAATTGATATATTAAAAGAAGCAGGTGACAAACTAGAAAAAATTTAGCAAAGTTATATACCAAATGTCTAAATGATAAAGATGTACCAGATGAATGGAAGAATGCAGTATTAATATTAATATTTAAAAAAGGTGATAAAGAAGATATGAGAAATTACAAACCTATCACCCTTTTATCAGTTTTATACAAAATTTTTACCAAGATAATCATAACTCGTCTACAGAGAACATTGGATTTCCACCAACCAAGAGAACAAGCTGGATTTAAAAGTGGTTTTAGTAGTGTAAATCATATCCAGGTATTGAGAGAAGTTATAGAAAGGACAAATGAATATGAGTTGCCTTTATGCTTTGGATTTGTAGATTATGAAAAGGCATTTGATTCTATAAACATTTCTTCAGTAATTAAAATACTGGATTATTAAGGTATAGATCCAGGATATTGTCATATTTTAAAGAATATTTATAAAAATGCATCAGAAACAATTAGATTACATAATGATACTAGGAAAGTCACATTGAGAAGGGTGTAAGAGAGAGTGACTCCATATCTCCAAAACTTTTTACAGCAGTGCTGCAAGAAGTATTTTGTGGATTAAAATGGGAAGCTAAAGAAGTGAAAGTAAATGGAGATTATTTAAGTCATTCAGGTTTTGCAGATGATGTAGTTGTTTTTGCAAATAATGCTTTAGAGTTGCAGGAAATGTTGCAAGAGTTCTCAAATGAAAGTAGCAAAGTAAGACTAAAGATAAATGTTAAAAAGACTAAAGTAATGTTTAATGGATTTTCTCAAAGTATGAAAATAAAGATTGATTATGATGAGTTAGAAGAAGTTAACAGTTACAAATACCTTGGTCAGATTATTAATACAGAATGAAACATAATGGATGAAATTAATCATAGAATTAAACTTGGTTGGAGTGCTTTTGGTAGAAATAACTTGATAGTAAAAGGAAATATGCCTATGTGTTTGAAAAGGAAGGTTTTTAATAAGTGTTTTTTACCAGTTCTTACTTATGGATCTGAGACTTGAACACTTAATAGAAGAGCAATACAGAGACTTCAGACCACTCATAGAAGTATGGAGATATGCATGTTGGGAGTAACAAGAAGAGATCGAAAATGCAATATATGGGTAAGAGAACAAACATGTGTTACTGACCTCATGGAAAAAATTAAAAGACTGAAGTGGAGTTGGGCTGGACATATTGCTAGAAGAGATGATAATAGATGGACAATTGAAATCTTAAACTGGATTCCAAAAGATTGTAAAAGACCCAGAAAGAGACCATATGTGAGATGGATGGATGAAATAAGAAATTGTACAGGGGTGATGTGGAGAAGAGATGGTAGAGATCGGAGAAGATGGATTGAACTTACAGAGGCCTTCATCCTGCAGGGGATTGATAATGGTTGATGATGATGATTGTACCCTTCCTTAATGGAAATATTAGTGAACAAGAGAATCCGGCTAACTGAGATAACAATAATATATTAAAATTAAGTTGCATAAATGATGACTATTAAAATAATATAACATAAAGACTAGCTCGAGATATAATATCTAATAAAATAATATTTTTCATTGATTAAGTTTAAGAAATCTTAAATTATAATAAAATATCATAGCACTTAGGTTCTTAATAAATAATAGGTTCCAAACTATAATACTTAATCCATTTATTTAATAATAAACCTAATTTATAACTAACTCACTAACATAAACAAAGTAAGGTTCTGTTAAAATAATAAATGTAATTATGAATCTCTTAACATGAGATGTTCAGTAAGGTATACTGGTGTGGACATTAAGAATATATCCTAAAATATAATTTTATAAATTTATTACAGGAATAATAATAAATTAATTAATATTCCTTTAATAAAATACTAATTAATAACTTTATTCACCATCTCTTAATAAGACATTTACAGTCCTCCTAAATAACACTAACAATAATAATAATAATAATAATCTCTGATTCATTTCTAATAAACTAATAACAAAATATACTAACTAATCAATACCCGTAGTTAAATATGATAAGGGATTTTCTCTTGAAAAATAATAACAACAATAAGCAATTAAATATCCTAATGACTCTCAACACAAAAATCTGCTTGATGACTTAATTTTAGCAATAAAATCAAAATAATATAATAAAATTTTATGTAAAAAAAACATTGTCCTATCTTTCCTTATTTAATGTGGCATTCTTAAAAATAAAATATAATATATTCTAATATTGTGGCAATATCAAGTATCTCTCATTGGTGTTATATCAGTTTAAAAATAATTAATAACAATCATATCTTCTAAATAGTAATGAAATATAGTTGGTTGTTCAATCAAATGTAATAAAAATAATGTCTAAGAAATCTTTATGGAGCATGTGCCAAATAAATATTTTTTTAATCATCGATTTCTGTGGATCATGCAGGCGGAATAAAGAATCAATAAGCATCACACAGATAAATCACAACTTGACTCAAGTAAATTTTCAAACAATTCACAAATTTATTTACAAATTAACAATAGATTTATAACATAATATAATAAAAATATTTACAAAGTAAAACGTAGGTTAATGTTATTTAGCATAAATCAAAAATAATATTTACGATATGTAATCTTCATTTAATGAAATAGTGTTTTATTATTTATATTAAGAATAGTTAAAATTGCTCTCCCAATTTCTAAAACAAACACAATACTGTGTTTATTCTACCATAAATAAATTAGTTATGATGTAAACATATCAATACAAGTTTATATTTTAAAACGCATTTCTTAAAATATAAATAAAATATTAAAAGAAAAATTATTTAATTTTTTTTTTCAATTTAACAAAGTACAATTCTAATATTTGGATATTAGAAAAACCTTAAAATAAAGTATAAATATTTCCCTCTATAAAATTAATTAACTATTATGCAAAAAAAAAAAAAAAATGAAGATGAAATTTTATAAATTCTATAGCTTAGCTAAGTTTAACTTATTAATAATAAAATTTAAGAAAACTATCCATAAGTTATATTGCTTGAAATTTATTTTACTTTCATTTTGACACTCTTCCATACATCATATCATCTCAAAAACATTTTCACTATCTCACTTTCATTCCATTTGAATATGCATCTTATTAAGACAAGTGATGTCTAATATTTTGCATAGACATCAATTCTTCTTCTCTTGTATTACATATTATGGTAATCATTAAACATCTCAACATCATTTGAAATGAAAAAATTTTCATATACCACATCTTGCCCTCTCACAAAATTATCTACTTCAAAAATGGTTCAGTCATTACTCTTCCTACTTATAAATTATCTTCTATGATGGTATCTGTGGTGAATAGATAGCGATTAAAGTGTGGGGTACGGAATAGTAACAAGAATGTTTCAAAAATAAGATAATTTCATCATGGGAACAGTGCAAATTGAAAGAGTAGGTTTGTATTCATTGAGCACCTAAGATACATGTCATGGCTCCATTATAGCTCTTATAACAACACCTATTACAAAGTTGAATGTTTTATGTTTCATATATGTTTGTTCATAAATTAGTTAAAACAAAAAAAAAAATATTAAAAACATATGTAAAATATTTATATCCATTAAAGTGTATTAGAATTATAATAAAAATTATTTTGGTTTAAAAATGAAAAATCATATCAAACTTGCATTCCATTTTCACTGTATCCATTTGTTTAAAAATCTCCATTTCATTTACTTTGGAGGCAAAATTTTCTTGAACAGATTGTTCATCATTGAGTTAAATTTGAGTAATTTTCAACAGTTGTTATGACAGCAATAATGTCATCGAGAATATATTATAAATAGAATGGAGAGACTGTAATTTTAACTATCTGCCTGTTCAATAGGGCAGCTAAGTGCTGAAATTTCCAGGGGAAAAGACAAAAATATGAAAGAAAGAAAAACCCATCAAAATGCGTTGTTTTGCAAATCATCTATATAAATATATTCTGTGCTTAAAAAAATCCAGACTTGCATTCATTTATTTGTGATGGATATAAACCCCATTATGTTTCTATAGATATATTTCAGATCAAGGAATTCTACAAGATCGATTAACTCAACTTATGTGTGATAATAAGTAATTTAAACTTTACTTTCGTAATTAAAAAAAGAAAAAGCTAGTATTGATTTTTCACTTGATTATAACTAGATTGTGTCATTAAAGAAATTCTCTTTGCATATTATTTCAATGGAAAAAGAAAAATTAACGCCAGTGATGTGTAATTTTGCATCTGTTGTTTTTGAAATCTGGATATTTATATACTTAAAAAAAAACATTGTAAATTAAACATGAACGGAATTGAATTTGAATCTGTGTTAGTTACCACACATGCTTATCTTCTCCACTCAAAGGAAAATTCTCTCTACACCTTGGGATTGGAAATAAAGAACCGGAAGCTACATTGGATCAGTGGATAGTGAGTGAAAATGAATAGACCTTCATTAATATGGTATGATTTCTATGCATATATATATATTGTTAAAGGAAAGGGAGTATTTACATTTTACTGTAAAATGTAGATAATGGTATGTATGGGTATGTTAGCCTGATGTTTTCAAATATTTAATTTTTTTGTATGTTCAAAATTTAACTTGAGAATATCAGATAGAAAAGGATTTAAATATAATATTTTTTTTGTTTGTTTAATTATTTAGAGATTGCACTAATGAAGAAATACAAATTAATTTTTATTTGATCACATTTTTTTTTTCATTATTTATCATATTTAAAATCTCAGGAAGATATTAAAAATCTCTCCTTCCGTTTTTATAGACTGTCTTGCAGCATGTTGTTTTTTTTTTTGGAGTTCCACACACATAGATTTTATTATTTTTATTGATTTTGGTCTATTGCAAACATTGATTGATGCTCTGTTATATTTTTATTATTACTGTTATCAAGTTTTATTATAAACAATAAATTTGGAGTTGATTTAAAATCTGACAAATCTGTTTAATTCTTTCTTTTGAATGCGCAAAATAATTTTGGTACTTAAAATTTGGTCCAAAATCAAACTCATTTTAGTAAGTGAAATAGAATTAGATATATGTTTGTTTTCATACATCATTTTTCTTAATCAGATTACATATAAATTTTATATTCATTACTGTACTTAAATATTTGTTTACTTATTTAAATCAATATTACTAAGAGAAATAATTTTATTAGCTCAGAGTTGATTATTTATTTGCTTATCTTGTCTGGTTATGAATATCTTAATCGATTCTGTTCTGTCATTAGTTAGAATAACTTATCTTAATTACTTTTTAAATTTATTTGGAGTGGAGATCATAAATTTCATTAACTAGCATAATCGAATGTTATCTTTGGCTTGGATAACTGCACATTATTGTCATATATAGTTTAATTATTATAAAATCCATTTTATATTTGATTGATTGGAGATTTGAGTGGATAAATAATATCAATGACAGTAAGTCACTAAATGTCCAATGAAAACCTAGGGTATATGTTATATAATGTGATTGGGTACTGTAAAATGTGAAAATATCTAATGGAATTTATTGATGATAAATTTTTGTGGAATGTTTCATTTTAGAATATAACTGAAGCAATAATTACATATTGATCTAATGTAGAGACGAATGAAATGTTTATATTATATTTAATGTTTTATTAAAATAGATGTAAAAAATTGAGTAACAGTTTATTTTATTTTATTTAAGCATTATAAATAGTGTGTAGGTTTATAAAACGTTTTCCAAAATGTAATTATAATTATTTAGAAACTAGTCGATTTAAACAGAATGTCATTAAATATTAAAATAAATTTGAATTACTATAAGTAATATTAAATCCATAAAGTATATCAGAATTTAGTTAGTTATTGATTTTAATTGAGTTTCATTCAATTATCGATTAAATAGATATCTCAAGCATACACCATTGTTTAGGGCAATGATATATGATTTTACTGTTTATTGCAGTTTACTTTGGAATTGTGAATAGATTTGTTGATGTTTGGAGCGATGATCTAGTTTGCTGTATTTCGTTTTAAATACTATCTGGATAAATTATATTTTGATAGGGATTATTATTAGTATTTTATGATACTATAATAAACAATCTAAATAATTATGTATGGGAAATATTGTTATTGCCTAGTGTGATCAATGACTGAGCTAGATAATTTTACACATGTTCTAACAGTTACTATTTTTTAAAGCATGTTTTGGTCTGTGATAAATAATGTAGGTCTTGAGGGCATTTCTTTATGTCAAATGTTGATTGAACAAATGTCGAGAGGTAGTGAGATAGAAAATCCATTATTATTGTGACAAAGTAGCTACCAGTGCTAGCTGATGATGATCATATACAAGTGGCTATTATTTCAAAATGTCAAATCAACTTTAGGGCTGTTATAAAGTGGCATTCCACATTTAAGTTAGATCTATAGTATTAGAGATAACGTTTCAATTCTGAGACAGTAAATTTTTTTATATTATCACCCCATATTGTAATCAATAGTTCATTACAAAAATGGCGACCAATGATTGGGTTATGTTTTATTCATATTAGATTGATCATCTCCCCGGCATCATTATAATATATATATATATATATATATTGTAATGGAACAGGTTTTTACATGCTATGATAATAGGTTAGCTAGGTCATCACAGTGAGTGTGAAAGTCTATCTAAGATCTGTTCAAGTATGTACCCATATATACTTTGATCTCATTCCTGGAAAAAAATACTCAAACAGGTGTCCGTCTATATCCATATACTCATCTTGTCTTTACCATCTTTTGTTTCTATTTTCTGTGTCCTGTGAGTAGTAAATAAATAATTGAAAAGACAGAATTTAGATAGTAAGCTAATAGTTTAATTTAAATAGCGTACGAGCATATTTATAAATGTACATAACTTATTTAAGGCGTATTAAAATAATAAAAGATCCTGGTGACTGCACATAATAAACCCTAGTCCTGCTTTTGGAATTACAAATGCAAGAGTTTCTGACTTACATTAATACCAGAACATATAAACCAGATTCTGGGGATTTATATACCCCGCAAGCCTTCTGGAGTCTTTACATACATTACCAAATGTGGCATTTACATACACTCTCTCAGTTTGATTTCAATACACTTAGTATTTTTTACCCATTTCACTATATATAGTGTTTTTACAGTTCTCTGACCTTATAAGGCCAACGATGCAATTCTATGACCTAACAATATTGCTACACATTTATTGTTACAGTTATTTATATAATTATTATATATATAATTATTTATGCACAATCATTGTACAAAGTTATTATTTTTATTTTACACAATGTATTATACATTTATTGTTGCACACACACACACACATATATTCTTTGCTTGACCTTGAACATTGCACTATTATTCCCAGGTTTCAAACTCACGGAGAATCTGCATAGTCCTCTAGTTCAGGGTATATCAATATCACTTAATATGCGGGTATGTGTGGACATGTGTAAGTGTATGAGGGTATATGTTTAAGAATGTATGTAAGTATGTAAGAATATATGGAGTGTGAGAATATATAACAAATTGAGAACTGAATACAGAAAAGATAATCTTTAATTTAAACATATGTATATATTTAACAAGTATTACAATATACATAAATTTAGTAACAATTTATAATGAAATATAAACTATTTAATTTTACATCAATAGATATTTTTTGGTTAATGTTTATTTCAATTATTGCTCTAAACTTCTTTTCCCTTAACATAAAATGAAATTTATTTTATAACTTATGATTATTTAAATCATTCTTGCTTGCTAAATTATTATATTAAAATGATAATTCATTTTTATTTTCATTAACTTGAGAGATTATTTCATATCAATCATCTATTGGTGATATGGGATCCCCCTGCTATAGTGTTGAATTATGACAAGGACAGGAAAGACCATTTATACTAGAAATAGTTAGTCAGATACACTGAAAATATTTAACTAAAATATTAGTATTAACAAGCAAAAAACATAGATAACAGTGTCATTTTATAAGTGTTGGAAATTAATATGTATTAAGGTAAAATCTTATCTTTTACCTCGATGATGATCGGATTTGTAAGCAATCAAGTTCTCATCATAACCTGTATTTTTTTTTTATTTTTTAACTACAATAATTTTATTTCATTTCTCTTAAGAAATTAAGTTGAAATCTTGAGCATGTTCGATTGAATTAATTCCAAAACATATCTCAGATATCACAAAATCTTCATTATTCTAGAATGATGCAGCAATAGTCTGATATAATTGACCAGTATGGTTATATTCTGGTTTCCTCATTAGATTCAAAATTCAGTTATTCATCTTATGGTGCCATTATATCACTCTCCACCTATCCCAAGGTTTGAAACTTAGACATTTTTTTAGATCATAAATTGGTTTAGAATATAAAAGCAAGTAGTTGATCTATAGTTATTGGTCAGTAAATGAGTGCTTAACGATTATTTTCTAGAAGAATGGCAGTTGTTAAAAATTTTAAAAATAAAAATGACAAATATAACATGGATAGAAAAAGGAGCAATTTATAAAATTGTATACTAGTTACGGATATAACTCTAGAAATGTTAGAAATATATTATTTAATTATAAACAATATAATTTGGGTAATAATAGTGAATCAGACAATATAAAATGGGTAAAAGTTTCATATGTTCCTAAAATTTATCATACATTTTTAAAAAATAAAAATTATATAGAAAAAATATTAAAATAGGATGGTCAAATAGTAAAAATCTTGATATATTAGTAGGGAATTATAAAATAAAAGATGATATAAAATATAAAAAAAGGTATAGTATATAAAATTACTTGTGGGTTTGCAGTATGGTTTATTATGGACATACAGCAAAACAATTAGAAGAAAGGGCTAAAGAACATAATAATGCTATTAATAGAAGAGATGACAGATCTGCATTATATGTTCACTACTTAAAATATGGACATAGAATAGATTGTGTTAAGAATATAAGCCCATTAAATTATATTAAAGAAATTAATAGAAGGAAGATATATGAAACTAAAAACATTAATTATAACAGAAATAATTATATGAACATTTATAAAACGTCAATTAATTTAACTAATAATTGGATAATGAAAAACGAATGGAGGGTTATATAATGTGTGTTATTATAAAGATACTAAAGCATAATTATAGGCTTGTGTTAATTTTTTATAGAGCCAGTAGATGTCGCTATATATGCAATATAGATTGTTTTTGTTTTTTTGTAGTTAACCAAAATATATTGAAAAGGGCAAAAATTAAAAATTGCCGAAAAGATTTTTTATGTTATGATTATATGATTATATCACAGCTATTGTTGTATATTATTTTGTTGTTATATAAAGATATTTTATTCTATATCATATCTAGGATTTATTTATAGTAATATAATATAGCCTTTACTTTTAACAAGAATGGTGTTATATTCTTATGGCTGCTGAGTCTATAATTTACTGTATGTTTTTGCAAAAAAACATTTTTGGAGGTAATTTAAGTTGAAAGTCAAATTTTTAAAGAGAGAATATATTTGTTGTGAACAAAATATTAGTTTATGAATAATCTGTATTTTAATAGTTTTAGGTACTAAAATCTTAATTATAACATATTTTAGTAATATGACTTTTTTTTTCCAGAGAATTGATCAGGATGAAACAGATGTTCAGTTAGGCAATATATTGGTTCAGGTGAGTCGTTTAGCATTCAGTAATAGACTGTTGATCAGTCCATACAATTATAGTATTGTTAGCAAAGAGTCAAAGTCTGTTACTTGAAAGTCACCTGAAAATTGGTTCATGATCTTTTACTCAAGAAAAGCTATCCTCTGAAAATCACATAAAAATGCTTCATTTTATTAAGAATTAATACTTGTTAATATTTAATTTTTCTTATAACATTTCTATTATATCTTAACACTTTTTTGGTTTTACTACTAGGTGATAGAACAAGTGTTCCGGAGAATTTTTGTCAGAAACCGTTGAATATTTTAATCATACATAGTATTTATAATTTATTTTTAAACATTTTAGGGTTGATTTTGGTCTTTACACATTCACAATGTGAGTAGTTTTTTTTTAAACTTTAAAACTGAGATCTTATACATTATCAATTTGCACTTTTAGTTTTCTTTCTGTCATCTTTGATGGGAAGATGGTACATTTTAATGATTTACGATAATTATTACATTGACTTGAACTTATGCGAGTTGTCATGTTTATGTATAAGACCAATAATATAACCATCTAAAACCAAACTATTTGACTCTCATTGTGTTATCAGTTTGCTATTGGTCATTAGTTTAGAAAAAGTTTACTTTTAAGAACATGCAACAACAATAGCATAACATTAGGCAGGATTGGTGTTAAACCACCAAACATCACATGATCACTATTTCTTATGCTAGCACATTACTATTATTAAAACAGGCAAAACTCTCCATATAGTAGTGCCACTCAGTGCCAACCAGAAAAAATCAATGGATGCCAGAAGGCTTGTGCATAAAATTCCTATCTAGTGCCTACTCATCCAATATCCCAGTCTAATTTAGATCCTAAGATCTAGGTGCAGTGCTCTCAGATCCAAAGCTCCTCACTGACAAAGGCCACAAGCCAGAAACTAGTCTGGGGATATTGGATAAGTAGGCACTAGATAGGGATTTTATGCACAAGCTTTCTGGCATCCATTGATTACTCTGGTTGGCACTGAGTGGCACTACTATATGGAGATTTTTGCCTATTTTAATAACACTAGCATAACTGAATTCATGAAAGATTTATTCTTTACGTTTATGAAGGGATCTTAGCTACACAATTAAATAGTTCTAAATAGTTTAGCTGAGTTATGAGACTGACAAATTCAGTAATTAGAGGTTCCTGATTCAATTTATAATTGAGGAGTGGAAAAATTTGTTTGATTTATTTATTTACCATAAGGATTTTTAATCAGTTTAACAAAATATTAGCAAAATATCATAAAGGACCTTGTAGAAGTTCCAATCTGGAAACAGAATCATCAGTTGCTTTATTAAGCCCTTCAGTTCTCCCATTGTAAACTAGATGCAACAGCCAATAACTAAGTTAATAAGAGTGCCATTTTTTTTACAAGCAAGTTGGCTTAGATTGAAAATATTAATATGTCTGGCAATTTGAGCTGATAGCTTGATAGTAAAACAAAGAAGTAAAAGATGCTGTTAAAAGAATGATGCAACAAATCCAAAATCCAGATTTAAAACTCCTCAATGATGAAAGCCATAAATTAGAAACTAGTCTGGGGATATTGGATAGTAATTTATTTTGCACTACTATCTAGCACAGGGGTCAGCAACCTATGGCACCCATGCCATGCTTGGCACGTCAACGATTATTGAAATAGTAAAAAATATATATTTTAATATCAGCGTCTTTTTTTTTTTACATTCAACATTGAATTTACAATTAAATCATTATTTATCAGAAAATAATACACTTGACTTCATTTAAAAGATATTTTTGTTTGCAAGTGAAAAAAAATACTACATATTCACATTTTACTTCTGATAAAATTAAAAAATGAGATCATAATCCAAATAAAAAGCTTATTACGTTATCAATTCTAGAAAGCTATTTTCAGTAGGGAATAGTAAATAATCGATGCTCATTGGTGGCACTTCTTTCAACAAAGAGATTCTCATGGTATAGTGACTGAGAGATTCCCAAAATGTCTCACAAAAGATAAAAACATGATATTCGCTCTTTTCCAGATTCTTGGACAAATGAATATGAATTTGTACAGCAAAAAGATTGTGCTGTGTACAAAGACATTATCAAACTAAATGTGTTCATGTTTTAAAACTCAAATGAGAAAAGTGAAACTATAAAAAGAGTTGTTTCTGCCATTAAAAAACAAACAAATTAGTTTAGTCAAATAATTGGAACCCAAAATAAAGCCACCGAATGTAGTTATACAATTTAATTGTTCATTGTGTGGCTTTGAAAGGCAAACCTTTCACAGATGGGACAATTCATCAAAGAAACGTTTTTGAAAAATGCTGAAATCTTATTCAGTGATCTACCAAATAAACCAACAATACTGTCTCGAATTCAAGAAATACCAGCTTCTGCAAAATCAATGCAAACCAGAAAACTGACATGGCTGAAGATATAACAACAAAAGAGAAAATCAGTTTACAGCAAGCTGTTTTATTCAGTGTTGCTGTTGATGAAAGCACTGGTGTAAATGATGTGGTGCGCCTAGCAATAGTTATACGATATTGTGACAAACAATCATATTTCTGAAAGATTGTGTTGTTTGATTCCTCTTACTGGTACAACAAAGGGACATGATATTTTCACTGCATTTTTCAATTATTTTGAAAATCAGAAAATCAACATAAATAAAATATTTAGTGTAACTACTGAGGCCAGCCATGCAATGGTCGGAAAGGAAAAGGGATTTGTTAAACTTTTTGAAAATCATATTAAACATTGAAAATTGAGTTTCCACTGCATTATACACCAGGAAAATTTAGTTGCAAAAATCCCATCACAATGCTTGAATTCTGTAATGGACACTGTCATTAAAATTATTAATTTCATAATTTCTCATTCTTCATTAACACATAGGCAATTTAAATCACTTTTGCAAGAAATGAATAGTACATATATAGACCTCCCTCTATATAGAAATGTTTGTTGGATTAGTCAAAGTAATATCTTGAATAGGTTTGTATCATGTCTGAAAGAAATCAAGATGTTTCTTGATGAAAAAGAACATTATCCGGAAATAAATGTTGAAGATGGGTTATGCAAATAGCAAAATAGTAACAATTTTGACAGTAATTTAAATATAATTATATAATACTTAATTTAAATAATAATAATAGCAAAGTGGATCTAAAATTTATAATACATTGCTAAAAAATAAAAATTATACAGAAAAACATCTTCATAGCATGGCCAAATAATAAAAATATAGACAAATTGATGCATAATTATAAAATAGGAAATGATAAAAACTATAAAAAAGGAATTGAATATAAAATTAATTCTGGAAATTACAATATAATTAACTATGGACACAGAGGCTAAACTCTCCCTACAGTAGCACCGCTCAGTGCAAGCCAAAGTAATCAATGGATGCAGAAAGATTTGTGCATAAAATCCCTATCTAGTGCCTACTCATCCAATATTCCCAGACCAGATTCTAGATTATGGCACTACTGTATGGAGAGTTTTGTCTCTGTGTTAACAGCTTATGTAACCATAAAGAATGATGATCATGTGATGTTTATTATGGACATACAGGGAAACAATTAGATGCAATTAATATGTGAGATGATAAATCAGTCTTATAAATTCATTATTTAAAATATGGGCATAAAATAGATAGTATAAAAAGTATAAAACCTTTAAACTATATTAAAGAATCTTCTAAAAGGAAAATATATGAAACTAATTATATTAATTACAACAAATATAACTATGAGTATATATATATAAAACATTAATTAACTAATAATTGGCTAATGAAAAATGGATAGAAAATTATATAGTATACATTTGTACAAGTTTTTTTTCTTCCTTGTATATATTGTATTATTGTTATAATTAGTTTTAATTGGTTTTATATATAAAAAAGATAGATGTCGCTACATATGCAATGTACATTGGAACTTTAAATTTACATTCGAATATCAGCCTTTCAAGCTAATTGTGCAAACGCTTTGTGAGTGTTAATAATAAATGAATATATTCTCACCAATACAAGATATAGTATTTATGCAGGAATAAAAAGGAATCCTCTTATTCCTACAACTCAATTTCATAACATTGAAAAGAGCAAAAGTAAACTTTTGCTGAAAAAAGCTTTTCTGTATTTTTCTTATATATATATATATATATATATACAATTATTGCTGTTATATAAAGATATTTTATTTCATATTGCATGATTTATTTAAATACAAGCAGTGAATTTATTTTGTTTAAAATAATTAGATTTCTATCCATTGGAGAGAATATGTTAATTAAGAATGAAATTTTCTTTGGTACTAAGCATCCACAATACATAAAATAGAATCTCATAATTTTTTTCATAGTCATTTTTAATATATTTTTAATCATTGATCAATTTGAACTGAGTATTTTTTTATCAATTATATATAGATAGATATTACCAGTAGTAATCCAGTATTATGCCCTGTACAGACTGGCATAAGAGTGGGGCAGAAAATTTAAGAATTAAAGATTCCCAGATCAATTTCCAACCAAAAAATGGGAATTTTTTTTTAATATGGATCAACTTAGTGGTTCTTTTATGGTCTGGCTGACACTTTTACAATAGAATGTCTTAATTTTTTGAGCATTTGCCATACATTTGTTTGATTTTTGAATCGAGTATTATTTTTTGGACTATGTTCAGGCAGACAATTTGTAATCAAGAAAGTAATTTAAAACATAACACATAATAATAGTGGTAAATTATCTTTTTAAAAAATCACATTCAAATTTTTATTATGTTTTTGTTTTGTCTCTAGATTACAGCAACATTACGAAATCTTGCTGATAGTCCACTTAACCGAGAATTGTTTCTTTGCAATCGGGTTGTGCCGGAACTATGCAGGTTATTAGAACACTTTTCAGCGGATCCAGATTTAATGCTAAATGTCTCAAGAATATTTAGGTAAATTTACAAAAAAAATTTATTTATTTTTTTCTAGGCATATTATATTTATCTGTTTATAATTAGTCGGACATTACCATTTCTGTTTTTTTCATATTCATTTATTATTGGCCTGTATACAGCAATAAAAATTTATAAAAATAACATATTAAGCATTTCATTTCTATAACTTATAACAGGCTACCATTATCCCTTCCCAACTGTTTTATTCAACCTCATGTTTATTTTATGAAAAACATTGGCAGATTTTCAGTCAATCTCATTCTATTTTTTGATTTTTGTTTCAGCAGTAATTCCCAATTGACTCGATAATTATTTTTTTCTGTTTAAACAATTACCTATATATTTATCTCATTTTTCAAGAAAAATGTTTCCATTTCTCTTTCACTAGTAGTATTTTAGATTTTTTTTTTCATCACATTTGTGCCATCTAGTGTAAGCTTTATTAATCAATAGATGTCAGATAATGGTGCTTAATAAATCCCTATTCAGTGTTATTCTATCCCATATCACCAGACTAGTTTCTAGCTTTGGATCTTAAAGAAATGCACCTGGATCTTTTACTTCTTTGTTTTACAGTCAAGCTATTAGCCCCAATTGACAAATACATTTATGTTTTCAATCAAAGTCAACATTCTTGTATAATTATATAAATTTGAAAACAGTTCAGTGTCTGCATTATGGTGCCCTTAAATTTTAAAAACTATAGTCACCAGTACTCTGACCAGGATTGGAATAAAACCAACACACAACATTTCTCTATATCTTTTATCCTATTTGCAAAAAAGTAAAAAAAAAAATATTAGCAATAAAATAATTTGACATGATGTTAAATGTCTGCTTAGGTGAAGTTTAACATTTCTATATATAGATCATAAGCCCAGAAATTAATTATCTAAGTTAAGCATTTTTTTGCTCTGAAATCATTATATACCAGTACAAACTCATCTATTTCTTCCAGTACTAATTCATCTCTTTTTTGTTTTTTATCCCATTTTAAGAAAAATTTTATTGTTAATTTTTTTATCCTATTCTTATATTTTCCATTTTTGTCTTGAAGATCTAAATTTTAAAACATCATAAAATATCTATGTATTTTATTACTTTTACTTTTATATTTCTTTTTTACTTTTCATACAATTTATCCTCATCCTCTTACATTTCAAAAAAAATTGTTCAGTATTCTCCTCATCTCTATATTAACTGTATCTACAAATCAAATTTATATTTTATGTTTGTCTTCTCCCTCTAGTATTCAAAGCTCTTGTCTTTGCTCTAGTGTTATTTTAAATCCTTTCATATTTTATATATTTTTTATTCTCATACAATTCAATGTCTTTTTAAATTTGTATTCATTTCGATAACTTTTCTTCCCTCTACCTAATTTATCTATCTTTTTTTATCTCTGTATCATCTCTCATAATTATACTGCAATCAGCAGCAGCTGATCTATAAGTGCTGCAGCACCCCCAGAAAAAAATTAATTATTAAATTCAGTAATATAACATTCATTTAATATTTTGCATAATTATTATATAAATACAATCATGTGGAAGGAAATTAATTTTCAGACATAAGCTATTAGATTGTAATATATTTATTACCGATATGTAAATACAACTAATTCAACTCTTCTTAAAAAAGAAGTTTAACCGATGCTTGAGATACTGCTAATTATAGAAACATCACAAACATCTTCAGTGAATTTCAGCATTCCACCAAGATTTGTTTGTTCTACTCAATGCACAAAACTAGCACTGCCGGAGCTGCTCACTGCAGCAGCATCAGTTGGTGTTCAGAAGTTATATGTTTATTTATTCTGGTTTCTCTTCAAAACGAATAAATTTTTACAGTTTTCATTTAGGATGAGTGATAAATATTGTTTTTTTTTTTTGTAATTAACATTTATAAATTAACATATAAATATTTATTGTGGGAAAGTATAACAAAATAATAAAAGAAATATTATTTTAAATATTTATTAGATGAACGTTAGTGTTGAATATATTCAAAAATTACATTTTTCCAATTTATGAAAAAATTGAAATAAAAGTAAAGCTCCATCTTCTTCAGATATTATTATCTGTCAAATATTAGTTAGCAAAAACAAAAAATACATTAGTTCTTTTAAACAATGATTGGCATGGAAAAATAAAATGATTGTGTGGTTGTGAAATTAGTAATGCTCTGTTTGTTTTTTTTGCTTACTTTTTGGAAGAGATATTGTAATAAATCACCCCTGCTTAAAAATTTCATGATACAATCTCTATAAGTATTTATATCTTTTCTTATGCAAATATATAAATGAATTGTCTGCCTATAATCTTTACATATTGTAAAATCCTTGTCCTTCATGCTTGTTGTCCTCAGCACATAAGACAATTTAAACACTATTTTTACTAATCTATTTTTATTCCTACATAGCAATCTTCCAAAGTTTTTAATTTCTCTTATTAGAAAAGAAGTATATCCCATTTCTCATTACTAGCCAAATAAGTCTATCCTATTTCTCATCATTAATCTTATATGCTGTCCATAATTAACCACCTAATATCTGAATCCCCTGGTTAATATAAAGTTAAGACAGAAGTCAGCACTCTTTTACAAATTCTGCATACTTCATGTTTATTATATGAGAAACGTACCAAATTTTTAATCAATCTTATTTTAGTTTTTTGTAACTCTAATTTTCGCTTGTCTATGTAATTCCTTTTTCTGTTTAACAAGCCACATAAATATCTTAATTTTTTAGTTTTTATCTTCCTGAATTTAATTTTCATAATTTATTCTATCCTTCCATACTTAACCATTTCTTTTATGCTATTTATAAAAATATCATATTATCCATCAAAAATATTAAAAAGCTGCTGTATACTCTTGGTTTTATTTCGGGAGTTCTCACCTTATTCCTAATTTTTTAATTCAAACTCCATTTTTTTTAGAAACAAAATAAAGAATAAAAGTGATAATGGATATACCTGTTTGAACCCAATTTCACATTTACTTTCTACTGATTCTATATTCCCAATTGATACTTATAAATAAAGGTTCTTAATTATTTTCAACCGCACCAAGAATATTCTTATATTTTCAGGATTTTTCCACCATCTGGTTTTTATTAACCTTATGAAATCTTTTTTATATCTAAAAATGCAATAAATAATGTTTTATTTTCATGTTTTGATGTGATGTGATGCACTGTGACTTTTCCTTATATGGAGTCAGGAATCTCTCAGCAACTATGTCCAGAGAAACCTGTTAGCCACTTGCATCTGTTCCCAAACCCAGCATAAAAACCAATAATCCACTTTCTGTGTAATCACTTTGTTTATGTGTTTGTAGTAGCTTGGTTGTTCTGCCAGCTAATGAAAAAAGATGTCACTATGTTATCCATTACATGATCATCATTTCTAATGCTCACTGATGAAAGCCACAAGCTAGAAACTAATATGGGGATATGGGGAGTTTTGCCTTTTTATATTATCCATTGTTATTTAGTAATGTCAAATCTCTTTATTCTAGAATAAAATCAGGATTAATTTATTAGTTTTATATTTTTATTTGTTTATTTAATATTTTATTTCCAAAACTTAAGAAATAATTAATTACCTTATCTAAAGAACAATTTTTTGTATTACTCATTAGCATGTAAAATTAATTGTGATTACGACCCTGACTCGTGTTTAAAATTGTAACATATGATTTTTAAAATGTTATATATTAAGTTATAATATAAAATCAAAATTTTCTTTTAGCAAACTAACATTATATAGTGATTGTTGCTATGAGCTTGCACGCTGTATCACATGTTACAAAGCATTTTTAGAAGTAATACGGAAACATTTGAATCAGGAGGTAAGGAAATGTACTTTATTTGTTAAACAAATCACTCCTTTTTAAAAAAATGTTCTATAAAGTATCAAACATTTTTATAATAATACTAATTTTAGGATGTGGTTGTTCGAATCTGTTTTATTCTTGGCAATCTAACGGCCAAGAGTGCAGAAGCCCGTTTATTGCTTTTTTCTGAACTTCACACTCTGGATACTCTTTTAAATGTCTTCAGGGTATATTTTAATGTCTGTCAGAAGGTAAGTATTATTTAACAGGGTATATTGGATTATGGAAGTATTTGAGTTTTTCCTAATTGGTGTTTGGAATTATGTATGTATAAAAACAACACAGAGACTAAAATTAATTGAATGGAAAATAAAGGATACGAATAGATATGAGAACAAGACTCAGATTTGAAAATACAGTTATGTCTTTTTAAATGCATACTTTATATTAAAAATCTTTAGATTACAAAATGTTTTTAAAATAATGCAAAGACTCATTTGAATTATTGCCACCATCATATTATTATCCATATTTGTAATTACACAGGTCATATAGTCTTGCTTTTTCCATTCATTTATATTTATAATTCAAATTTGCATATGTTTGTTCTTCTGCATATCGAAGTGGTTTCTTTTTTTTTTACAACCTAATGCTAAGTGCACTTTTGGTGAAGTTCACCATAATCATAACTTTCTTGCATAATTACAATATAAATAAAGCTGCAACAATAATTAATTTAAGAGAACTATGATTACGGTGAACTTCAACAAAAGTGCACTTAGCATTAGGTTATGAAGAAGAAAGCAACCATTTTAATACGCAGACAAACGTTTGCTAATTTGAATTACAAGTTATATAGATATATAATGGTTAATACATGTTTTTACTTATATATAAAGGACTCACACAGTTTTTTGTATTTTAGATATTCTATGTTGTCATTGTGGTGATTTAAAATTAGACAGTATAATATATGCAATCAGATTTGGATAATATAGTTTTAATCACATACTGAGTTTTAGTGAACTGTTTATATGTATGTAGTATACATTTTATTTTGAAATATTTTAAAGTGCACATAATCTAATCCTCAAAATAGACACTGCAATTAAAATTATAGAATTAAGTTAATCTTAATCAGTAAATCATTCTGTTCATATATTTTCTATTGCAAAAAGAATCTTTTGATAAGTGTATAATTTATCTGATAAGAGTTGAGAATTCTTACTAAAGATGTCACTGATGGGATTGGCAAACAATCGTCTAATTTCAAGATTAAGAGTACTTTTTCCACTAGCAAAAAACTTGATTTTTTCCATAAGCCTAAAGGCTCAGTACTTTTAGAACACCAAGGTGTCTATGAAATTCCATGTTCACAGTGCCTAGAAGCTAGCTATATGAATCAAATACACCTTTTGATCTCAAAACTAAGAAGCATAAAAATGTCTTCAATCAAAAGTTGATTACATCAGTTTTTATATTGCATTTTTTAGAAATTACTCAGACCCCTAACTTTGATAATAGCTACTTTGGAAAAATATGATTTAAGAATTATGAGAGAGTTAATTTAAATTTTAAAAAGACCAAACAGTTGAAATAGATGTGTTGAAATACAGTGTATTCCAATCTTATGAAAGACCATTTTATATCTCTCTTCTCCTTCAAAAATCGTTTTTAATAAATCAGTTGACTGTAAAACAAAAGGAAATACAAAAATTTTTGTTGATCCATCTTCTATTCTGATTGGACAATCATCAAGTATATATATGAATGAATGGTCTTTAATTCAAGCACAATCTCATGATTACTTGAGCCAAAACAGTTTGCGATTTTATCAAAACATTGGCAACCTAATCCAGCAAAGGATTTTTATATTTCAGTGAATGAAGACCTTGTTGAAGAATTTAAAAACTTATAAACAAAATTATTTGAGTGCTGATTGGAATAATTTTAATATACTGAAAACTAATACATGGTAGAATCCAAGAGAGTTTTTATTTTCATTTTATAACCATAAAAATTTTTGTTATTGTATATATATAATAGTAATACTTAAATCATAGTGAAATGTAAAATAACATTTTGCAAAGGATGTGGAGAATTAATAATTGTTACAGTGTTTATTAATATTGTTACGCTCTACATCAAAAGCCTATCTAAGCAGCGTTAAATATTAAACACTAGGATCATTATTAATTGCCCATTTCATGGAGTATAATTAATTTTGATTTTACACAAAGTTATATTGTTCAACAAATGTAAATCACATGATAATATTAGCTCAAACCTATCAGTAGCTGGTTGGGTTATTATCTGATAGATATATATTTATGCTTACATGTATATGTTTCATGCCAATTTGTATTTAAATCTAAATAAAAAAATTTTAAAGGCTTATAAGAAGGGATGCAGGCATATGTATAAGCTTTTAGAAAACATCAAAAACAGTTAACTTAGATTTACAAAATTTAGAAAATGCCTTAAAAGATTATATAGATAATTAAGGAATTTAACTTAAAATCTATTTAATTTTCTTTAATACTAGATTTTTTATAAATTATTAGTAAAGGCAGGATGTTTAAACATATATATTTGTATAACAGATTCTAGAACATTCTGATAAAAACAATTAAGTAATTTAAATTTAAGCTACGTAAAATTCCGTAACATATTTTAATAAAATTTGTAAAGGCAGATTAATTACAAGACATAGGTATATTTATAAGTATTATTGAAATCATATCTAATTAATAAAAACTAAAATAATTGTATTGGTAGTGTCTATTTAAAAGGTAATGTTTACAATAATTAGCTTTATAGTAAAAAGGTATTGATTGATGCTTAATTACTGTAAGGAATGCAAGTAGACAAAAGTTATTAGGAATTTGGAAAATTTTATTAATTAATAAAAAGAAAAGGATTAAATTTTAGTTAAGTGATCAAAATTATTATCAGCAGAAATATTTTTAATTAAAATTAATCCGGATGGCTTTTGTTAAAAATTATATAAATATCTATGTAAATGTGAAATCAGGATCTTTTGAGAAAAATTCTTCAAGATCATCAACAAGAGTTCACTCTACAAAGCACGTCCATTAATCATTTGGTTTCTAGGAGTTACATATAATGGTAACTTGTGAGTAGAAGTTTGTGTCTGCTTCCCTTCACCATCCCAGAGAAGCACAAGTTTGGAATCCCGATGTAGTCTATGAACATCTTAAGTCTGATGACCTGTTGTACCTATATGTTGATGTTTCTACCATCATAGATGTATTCAGCCTGCTGGTCTGCCATGCCTTCCTTCAACAAATAACAAGCTACCTAGTCAATTATGCTACTCTTGGTCATATGCTATTCCAAAGAACTAGCCTATCTCCATAATAACTAATTAATTAGTAATATCTGAGAACAGAGCCATCCAGGACCAAGGGAATGTGAATTGCACCCTGAAACCTATGTAATATTATATCTGCATGTTCCTCTTCATACCTTGCCATGTTTTTAAAATCCTTCATGAAGATAATTGTAGAAATATTGAACTCATGCCATGAGATTCTGTAATCTTGAAAGACCAGTAAAGCAATTCATATACATTTGATGTTTTCTTGTTTTTTAATTTTTTTGTGTGTGTTATATTTTTCTTTAATATTATGTGTTATTATAACCTTATTATACATATGTGTTAAATTAACCTGTGTTTGTTAATAATGAATGAGTGTAAATTGCTACATGTGGTTATTCTTAAGTTGTACATAAGTGCTAGATTTCGGTATTGAATGATGACATGATTGCCTCTTTTGCAAAAATATAGGTTTTTAAATTCTTAGAATCATCTTTACTCCCCCCTTCTTAAACGAAAACTAATAATTCAAAAGTGCAGAGACATTTTAATTCTCCTTCCTTACCTGGTTCAAAGATTTTGTTTGTTTGTTTCCTTATAATGTTATTCATTCATTTCAATTAAAACCTTATTTTTTTTGCAATTATCAAGGTCAGTAGACCATATTTTAAATAAATATAAAATAAAAGTTGAGCTAATTTTAAAAACAATATTAAAAATAAAACTTATATTTTTTATAGGGACAAATATATATGGCATTTAATTTATGTTAGCCTTGGTAAGTTAAGGTCCATTTTAAGTAAATGTTTAATTGTAATTATATATCTCAATCACATACCTCTTGAGCTATCATATAATGTATTTCTTATTATGTGTGTGAAGATAATCTGTAAGGTGGATCTTCAATTAAGCAAAGATCATTAAGAATCTTTTATTGTTTTTAAGTGTTTATATTGAATGAGCCAATTAGGCATTAATGCACTGAGCAAGTGATATATGATCACTTTTGCTGACTTATAATGTGGCTACTCACACTTGTTTTCTTTTAATAATCACCATAATTTCCAAGCTTCAATAAGAATCATTTATTTATCTTTTTTTATATAAATTGCATTGCTGAATTATTTGTTTGTGTGTGTGTGTGATTAATTTGTATATTTGTTCTGCAAACAGATGATCATTTCTGCTTCATAGAAATGGATTGGCCAAGTGTTTTCTAAATATGGTTAGGCCAAGGCAGATATATCTCTTATACTTAGATAATCTTCATTGTTATTATTATTAATGCATATGAATTTTCTTACATGATTATGATCCAGTTGTATAAGGAGATGTCTATTCCTGCTTCATATGATCCAATTTTCTGGGCATACTCCGTTTCAGTTTCATCATCGGATATACTTCTGTTTAGCATAACCTACTGCTGTGTTCAGTATTTTTTTAAATATATTTTTAAAGCCTGACATTACAATCATGTCATCCGTCATAATTCTAATTCAATGGCAGTCATTTAATAATAATTATGATTTTAATATATTTAAATAAATAGTCCCAGCTTAATCTTGCTTAATTAAGAAATAATTAATAGTTAAATCATTGTAGAATGTTTACTCTGGAGGTTAATGAAACATGAAGCTTCTAGCGTCTATTGTTTGTAAGCTAGTGATAATTATGTTGTTAGTCACTAATTCATGTTTTTTTAACTTGTAAGAAACGCATAGAATCATAGGTTTAAATTTAGATAAATGAACTTTTAATTCGCTTTATTCTATTTTGTTTTTATCATTACTGATAAACATATGCACACCTTATCTCTTGCATTTGTGACTTGTGTCCACAATTAGCATTTGTTAGTTTTAAAAGTCTTTTATATCTCCCCGACCTCAGCGGGATATAAGAAAAGGGCATATATGTCAATATCAGATATGATAGTCACATGGTGACTGTCCTGGAGGAATAGGTAATAAGGTTCAATTTTGTATTGTTTGTGGTAATGTTTATAGTGCCGTTAGGCACAGACATGTGAGTTAGTGATCATTGCTTGTTTCCTAGGATTTGTTTTGTTGACTATACAAATCTAACCGTTTTAAATCATTTCTTATAGTCATTTTTCAGTAAAGTATACGAATATAATATTAAAAAAATTATAAATTCTTAATTGATATATTATAAATAAATTGAAATAATACATAACTGGTTGACGTCCAACTTAATTTAATATCATTGAAGCGATTTTTGTTCTCATATGAACCTTTTCAAGAAGCCATTTTTAAAATTTTACAAAGCATTCTAAGAAGATTCATATGTGAACAAAAATTTATTTGATGATATTAAATTAATTTGTATATTGTCTGTTATTTTGATATATATATATATCATATTCACTTGCATTCAAAACTCAAAATCATATGATCAGTTGATATTAAAGTAAAGGCCTTTAAAGGTACACCATTTAAAATACAATAAATTAGTCTATAGTTGTATCATGTATATGTGAGTTATTTATTATTTAACATATGGAGCTCACTTATTTAATGTCATATTTTCATTGTTGTTATTTTGTTTTATCTTTGCAGTCCGGTGAACAAAATAATCAAGAAAATCAGTTGGCACAGAAAAAAACTGAAGATGTTTTAATAAAGGTTGGTGTTATTTATATTGCAATCACGTCAACTGAGGAAAGGAAATATCTATGCAAAGGTGCTTATGCAAGCATCAATGTACACACACACACACTTTAACTTAAATGTATTTAGTATTGATATTTTTTTTTTAAAGATATCTTTCTTATATGAAGGAAACATGGAGACATTTTAATTGCATTTCTGAATTATTTTCCAATAATAGATTTGCTCTGTTATTGTTTTGCCTCTTGTCGATAGAATTGATTGTCAAACATCCTTAATTCCAATTTACATCTTCGTGCCTTGTAAGTCAGTTCTGACAATGCTGCATTACTACACTATGACCACCATATTAAAATACAATTAAATGACTTTTCAAGACAGAAAAAAATAATTATTTAAAATGAATACCAACATGGCCAAGAAAATAGCAAAACGCCAGTTTTTGCAATGTCTAACCTTTTTTTAAATGATTTCTATTTTTAAAAAGGCTATGGTCAACACTGCAAATGTAGCTAGGGGTAAAGCCAATAATTAGAATATTCTAGCTGTTATAATTTCTATTAAAATTGAAAACTTATATAAACTAGGCACAAATATGGCATTTTAAGCCAATTCTATACAAGGAATGAATTTCACGTCTGCAAGCAAACTTTTATTGCAATTAAAAAAGTTCAAGATACTGAAATAAGTCTAAGAAAATGTGCTCATAAGAATTCTAATTTAGATGGTCAAGGATTCAATATTGCAATTGTACAGATACTCAAATCGCTACAAATGTAAAAAGTCAAAACTTTGTAATTCTAAATACCTTCCTGAAAAAAAGAATAACTTGTTTATAACTGCTGTATCCCGGCTTTCGTCTACGGATCAGCAATGATAACTTTGATTTAGTAAACAGACAAGGTATGGAATATAATAGTTTAATATACAATAATAAGGTTAATATACATAAATAACTAACACACACACACATTTATATGGAAAACAGTTGGGGATCTTAATGTCCTAATGCTCCCCGCGTACCAAAGTTAAAAGTTTATAAATAAGTTCACTCTACCTGCGACAGGCATAAATTACTTAATCACGAAGAACCCAGTTGGGCGTTATAAAATAATAAAAGATCAGTATGATCTGTTCAAAGTCCTAGTCGGCTGGATTACCTACAGGCGCCGAGTACCTGGGATATTGTCTCCTTGAACATGCAGCACTGTAGCAGGAAAAAGACTTCGAGAGTCTTTTGACTTTTGTTTTTATACCTGTTGCATGTCGGTCTCGTTTGCTTTCTTTATATTTCTGGAATAGTTGGTGACCCATATCTGTCAGAGGTTATATCCGGGTTCCACTGACTTTCATTCTATATACACTAGTTATTACTCTATATGTATAACAATAACTATATAATAAGGTATATGGATAGGAACTTGTTTATGTAATAAATAATGAATGTTTTAATACAAAATAATAACGTAAGAAACATTATAAAACATATTTTTATTAAATTTACCAGGCTTTACTGCTAATTATTAATATTCGTTGGTAACGATAATTATTACGTGTTAGTAATGACATTGACCAAAAGACATGGTTATTATTAATATTAGCTGGTAATCATTAATACTTATTGGATTTATTTCATGAACCATAGCGTATATATATACTGTAACCATATGTTTTGGCTCAAAGATAGTAGGTTTTATCCAGTGGATAAATGTGTAAAATTTTAAATTTTAAATAGTACTAAGTTATAAATTATTGAAAAGTAGTGTGTAAATATTCATTATATATATTAAAATGCTTGTGGATTATAATTTTCCCACTAAGCAAAAGCTCATCAAAAAAAAATATCTTAAGAGGTGATGATGGTCTTGACTGATTGTGAGACACTGGAAAGTCTGATAGAGTGGTTATAAATCCCATAAACATTTTATCACATGTTCCAGTGGGCAGCTAATTCAACTGCTGTTTCAATAGTATTAAAATATTATTGGGAAGCATAAAATTATTTAACACTTTAGTGTATTGGTATTGTTAAACAATAATTAAAAAAATAAACAGCAAAATCAATTTATAAGTCTTCTAAATTTTTTTTATAAAAAAAATCTTTAAATATACTATATTTTAATGTAAATTGGAAATGAATCAGTCTAGATGATTCTCACTAGAGGGATAAAACTATTAATTTATTCACATTTTACAGTGATTGGCCCATAATAGAACCAATCCTGCCAGATAATACAAAGTATATAATATAAAAGTTTGTAGGGGGAGGGGGACTACTCTAAGAAATGTAAATGGAACAAGACTACAACTCCACTTCTGAAGTAAAATAGAAGAAATAGCTAGAAAATAATAATTTTTTTTTTTAAATTAATTGGGACAAAATTTTATAGATAGATGGATTTGAATACTATGGAGTAAATTTAAAAAAGCCCTGTGAAATCTCTACACCAATTTTCATAGATCTTGGATTCTTAACTTTGTCTACTGAAGGAAACACTGGAAGGACCGCTATTTGTATAAGTATTTGCCAAAATGTACTATTTGGAATGGAAAATAATCTCAGAAAATGTAAGCATTTATTTTTGTCTTCTTTATTTTAACCAATTATCAGAACTAATCATAACACAAAAGTTATTTAGAATGAAGATAAAAAAAAGATTAAAGTATTTTAATTTTCGCACTGCCATTAATTCAGCATTAAGCAGAAAAATCCGTTTGCGTATAAATTAATATTTCAAGAAAATATTCTAAAATATTTTAAGTGTTTTAAAATTATCCAGATTATTTAAGATTGTGACAATTACTGTGGACAAGAAAAACAAAGTAAACAAAATCCATAAATGATTTAAAAGTTTATTTTCAAACATCGTAATAAACTGATTACAATTGTACTACATTTGGAAAAATATATGTTACATATTAGAAGATCGTATTTATAATTAAATAGATTCTTCCCAGTATAACTTAAGACATTATAATTTGCTAATAAAAAGAAAGTGAAAATAAATATTTATTTTATAGTTAGTAAATAACTTGGAACGTGATAATATTTCAAACGATTTTAAAATCACCCAGATTATTTAAAAATATAACAGATCTTCGTGCAGATGAAAGAGAAAAAAGAAGAACAGCAAAAATAGATAAATCAATATATACTAATTAAACCTTTTTAAATGACTTATTCTCGAAAATGTTTTGATATTGCTTCAGTATGCTTACATTAGTACACAAACCGACAAAGGATTTCTATTGCCATTGGAGAAATGTTTGAATTTTGTCTGAAGATGTTAATATTAAACCGGATAACCAACATATATATATATTACTCAGGAATGTTTACTTATCATATCCGTTTTCATATGGTTTTACTTATAAGAACGAATCAAGCTTCGATAAAGTCCAATGGTAGAAAATGTAATGTTTGTTAGTTTGTTAATTGCTATATATAATATTGTAATGCGTTTTTTTTTTTTATGTGTTATTCAGGTATTAAGTTTTTTTATATATACCAGGGTATAAAATATATTAAGTGATGAAGTAGGTGTGTATAAAGCACATATATATTAATCCACATTTATATTATTTTCCCAATGAAGGGAAAGCATAAAATAAAGATTATATATCAGGTAAGAAAGAGAAACGTTTATCTCTTCCACTGCTAAAACAGATGTTAATATATATCGAGGAGGGGAACAAATAGACCCAAACTGGTCAGAAATATACACATAATGATACCATTGTTCTATTATATAAAATAATTTAATAAGCATTTTTTTATTATTGCTTAATTTTGCTTATGAAATGTCCACTTTAAATACAAAATGTAGTTTAATCCTCCTTGTTTACGTGTACATGGCTTGCTATAATAAAAGGTATAATTATTGTTTTGAAATAATTAATGGTTATTTTACTGATATTGGTGGTCTGTTTATAAAACATTAACAGTTTCTGCAATGTGCAATGGAATATTTATGTTTCCGATTGTTAGTGTTTTACCTTGCTATTGTATTGATCAAAATTTGTGATAGATTTTAGGATGAGTTAGGGCTACATATAAGAGCCTTAGATATAATAATAATAATTAATATTGTACATGGGATGATGGAGAATTCCCCATTGTGATTAATATGAGAAGATGATATTGTTGGGGCTGATTAAGAGTTAGTGCTTAGAGCATAGTTACGCCTAAAAGAGGTAGATCCTATGGTCTGAATTCTGTTTTCCAGTGGAGAGGCACCCCACACTTTTAATACCTATGAAAAGGTATCAGAATTGGCCATATTCTTATACAACTATTATGTTGTTTCTTGATATACAACTATCATGTTGTTTTGTAGAGCCCCCTTTATTTAGATCCCTCAAAAAGTTATATAGTTAATATTCCACCGTGTATGATAAAGTGTAGTGTGTTTTAGATCAAATAGCAAGGATAAGATAAAGTCTGATATAGCTATAGTGTTGTCTAATGGAAATAGTGTCTTTCTGATGTTGTGTAATCCTCATCAGCTTATAAACAGACCAACCAAAACTTATTAATGTTTGTAGAACTTCTACATAATAGAGCAAGGTGGGTACATGGACAATGTGGATTGGTTTTCAACAAGTAGGTATTTACTGATGAATTAGCAAGATCAGTTAATTAATAAATGGTTAAGTTGTGGACATAGTAAATGTTTTTGGTGTCATATGTGCATTGAACTGAGGATGTTTGCCCCACATCAATGCAATAAAATTTTTATATAGTAAATTATAATAAATTATTACTTGTATTGGGATGTGATAATTGCCCTTATCATATTCTAATAACTCAAACAGCTATAATTTGATATAATAAATTGTAATTTAGAGTTTTTATTTTTTTTATTTAAAAGTTGCGTATATCCAAAGGATATTAATCCATTTTGTGTGCAATTTTAATGCTAAAATAGCTCAAATAAGTTTAACTATCTTAGTCTACCTGATAGAATAATAAAGAAACATATCCAAAAATGTTTGTCATATTAGTTGGTCATTACTTACCACATTATTAATTTCCATCCCTAATTTTGGAATGGATTTATCTTGTTTCATGTAAGGTGTCTAAAAGAAACTTGTACATAATGTAAATAAATATTGTTGTGTTAAAATTTTATTTAGTCTTCAGTATTCTTATTGCTAATCAACACACCCACACATTATTATTGTTATTGCTATCGACCTATCCTGTGATTATAGGGAAATTGTTATCAATCAATATTGTAAAAATCACTATATGTAGGTATATCAGAATAATTGTGTTAAGCCCTATAATTTATGAGTATATCTAGGGCATCATAACTTAATAATTAAACATACTAACCTAAAGAATATTAGTTTAAGTGATATACCAAAAGATTAAAAAACCTAATATTGGTTTGATCAGTTCATTTGAACCCACAGATCTATCATTCACTGGTCCTGGTCACCTTGTTTCTAATTAATGGAGAAAGAAAGTTGGAAAGCTGTTGCATTTAGCTATTGGAAAATTACTCTTACTTATTGAAGCTTAAAGTTTAGCATAGTTAGGGAATTTATTTGAAATTATTGAATATTGTTTAGTAATTCAATTCAGTATTAAGAGCTATTTTGTGTGTGGTATGCTTGGGTAGTGGCAAAATCCCTCTCACTGACCCAAGTGTATCTTGTATATCACCCTTTATAAGTAATATGAACCCTGAGAAGAATAAATTATATTAATTTGTAGTGTAGAATCAAAAGTTTATGATAGGTTTTAAATTTAGTTGTTTATTATAGTTGGATTGGATTTAGGAACATTCACTGGTTTGTAAAAGTCAATGAAATATTAAAATATTAGTTGCTTCTTTATCTGAAACATATATAGTTTATTTTGACTTTATAGTGGATATTGTGGTTTTGCTGAGTTTGAAGTCCATAATTGATTAATTGTTCCATTATTATTTAATTCAATATCAAATTTAGAGTTCTGTACATCATCTTTCATCATCATCATTCCTCTCATCTGTCATTCCAATCTTTCTTTATTCTCTTTTTCATCCTAATTCACTCATTATTCATTAGCTCTTATTCCATTCTCATCTTAATCATCCATTAACTTTTACACATCTTCATTCTCAGACTCATTTTATTTTATTATTTGATTATTACTTATTTGCATCATTCATTTAATGATTTACATCCTCATTTACTTATCGCCTAATTTATACTTCTAATTTCATATTCATTCCATCGAGCTAATTATTATTTATTTATTAGTTTGACAATATGAAGTTTATTTTATAAATTTTTTGTTTGTTTGCTTGTTGGTGGATTTTGAGGCTAGCTTGACCAGAAATTATTAATCCACCTTGCGATCTTCTCTAATATTATAGTTTCATGTGAGCTTAGCTAATAAGGAAATTATCTTGGGTTTATCATGTAAATTGGACTAGTTAGATTAGAGGGAAAGGCTACAAGTAAGATTATAGCGCCTAAAATGTGCGGTATGATTTATTTATGATTACAGAAATGTGTAGACCTGATTGTCCAATGATCAGAGGAGAAGGTTACAATATATATATATTGTAGCCTTTTGGTTTATTCCATCTATAAACCAAATGTAATAAAAGGAAGTAATTGTGGAAAAAAAATTTTTTTTTGAATATAAGAAAAGTTAAAGGTTTTATTTGAGAAATCAATGGCTATATAGCTCAAAAGTAACATAGATAGAGACAGTTTGTGTTTGTATAAAATATAGTTAGCATTATTTAATGCAGGGAGGATGATTGATTTTTTTGTACGCTGCTATAATAATTTACCACTATAATAATTGAGAAATAAATATTTATATGACTGAGATAAAGTCTGGTGTATTTGATATCTATTACTAAATAGTTAATGAGAATTAAAATTGAATTGATTGTCAGTAGCTTTAGTTAACAGTTTCTTTCTAGAGAATAAGTTTGGAGTTATAGGAGATTATAGTGAATATTTATGTTTATGTTTATCAGAAATTATAATTGATTTTATGCTTGTAATTATAAGAAACTATGATTGATGTTTTGGTTCATATAATCTGAATGAGCAGTTTTCTATTGAATGGTCTGCGCATGTGTGTGTGTGTAATACAAATATGTGGGTTTGATTTTTTTTGCTTTCCTTTATAGAAATTGATATAATTTTCTATATTAATTCATGATAAGTGTGAAAAGGGAAAAATAAATGAATCTGTTTTGATTTATTATTTCTAACTCTAAAATGTAAATCTAAATAAGAAATTATTTAGATGAAATGAATGTAACCTTTGTTTGACCAAAAAGTGTCAGTAAGCTTATTTTTTTGATTAGATTTTCTTTGACTACTTTTCCATAAATTAGTCACTAATGTTTTAACTAAAGAGATATGCTTTAAGATGAGGAAAAAAAAGTTGTCTAAATTAACAAGTGGTAAAGAGTCTATTGTTCATTCTGAGTGGAGATTTTTTAATTAGATTTGAAGAAAAACCACCTGTAGGAGGGGGGAGATTAACATGTGTTTTTTCTCCTTCACCCTGTAAAAGAGGCTGGGTAAAGTGAAGGGGGAACTTTTGCTAATTGAGAACAACTACTAAAAATTAATCGATCTCTGAAGGGTTTTTTTTCTCCAGGTTTTTTTTTTTTAAATTTTTCTTTCTCAGAATTTAATAATGTGTTTAAGTTTTATAGTATACCAAAATATGAATTTCTAATTCAGATATAAGTGGTGCATATTTCTTTTCCTCATGTCAATTATGAATGAATCGACTTTTAATAAGACATTTTATACTTAATACCACAATTTATCCCTTTGGCTTATTAAAAATTCATTGAAGAAGAGAACTATCAAACTTTTTGAAATTGAAAGACCAATTCATATTATAATAATTATTTGGCTGGTTAAAATTCATTTGAAGAACTGCAGCAAACTTCTGTATAATGTTTTAAAAAGTTAACTCATGTTTAGTAATCAGAAGCTGCTTGTTGTCTATAATTTGAGCCTTTAAAATGGAAAGGAAGAAAGGGAAACAAATGAATTCAAACCTAGGAAGGAACTCATCAAAATGGAAGGTAATCAACAGAACTTTTTAAAATTTATTAATTATCCTGTAGCTAAATCTTGATTTAAAATAACTATCTACATTTTTATCTATCTTGATTCAAATGACTGTCTGTGCATTTTTATACACATTTGATTAAAATAACTGTCTGATGTGCATCTGTATAGCTATCTCAAAATAAAAAGAACTGAATACATTAATTGATTGATGGACAGTTGAAGGAAAAACCTTGGAAAGAGACTATCGTAATGTTGATATTTACTCTTTATTTTATTTTGTTTATATAATATGTTTAACGTCTAACCATTAGATTATCTTAATTTAATAATTTTTTTATTTATGTTAAAAATGTTTAAAGGAAAGAGGGGAAAATTATTTTGATACCATTTAAGTATAAATGCTCACGTAAATTTAAATTTAAAAGAAAAGAGAGAAATGATATAAATATTTTTTTATATTCTTAACAAAAATTTAATTTGTGCTTAGTATTAAATATGAGGAGTAGTAGTAAGGATGATCGTGTAAAAAACCATAATTATGCTATAAGTGTTGATGATCTGTTATTAATATAAATATTGGATGTATGTTGATGGCTTGACTGTTTAAAATTGAAATAATTCATATATGTTTTGATTCGGGATCTGGTTAGTCTTTGTCGTTATTTAGATTGTAATCAATGTATGTGTGGGCATATATAAAGCTATAAATGCTTGTCATTACTAATGTAAAGTTATCCTACCGCCCAATAGATGGGAAATAGCTGTCTCATGATTTATTTACCATGGCGGTCGGAAATGACTGAGTTTCACTCCATTTATTTTGTTAAGATAGGGAATTATTAATAAAGTTATTGTTTAATTGTAAAAAAATGTTTTGCATGCCAATATAGAGAGTAGGTGTCTAGTCAGGAGCTCTTTACATGACTCTAGATCTTAAGAAAAGATCTCCCTCTGGCTCAAGCAAACAGTTCAAGTTAGGAGTTGTTGTCGTTGTTTTTTTTTAATTTCCCTTACCAAGACGCTGCTGTGTGCGCGTTATAAATACTGCATGGTGATGTGGGATATGAAGAGAGTTTTTCTTATGTGGGACAGAATGAAAGTCGCCCTGACAAGATAAGGATTCAGTCAGATGTATATGTATGATGGGGAATGACAAAGATTTTAATTAATAAACTAACTGATCTGTGTTGATTTTTTTTGCGAATGATGGTAAATTGAGGTTGTCAAGCTGGATCGACATACTGACCTATCAAGATATATACAGTCAAAAACGTAAAGATCTGACAGGCATGAATGTAAAAGTGTGGGTTTTGAATTTAAACCCGTTTGCAAGATCAGTAGGGGATTTTTTATGGCATACCATCCTTCTTCATTAGAAATGTGAAAGTTACTGCTTGATAAAATGATTTAGAAATTTGTGATTATTTAATATTGCTAGTTAGAATCATTGAAACGAATGTATCATTTTGGAATAGTCCAATGGACAATGTTTACAATAAAAAGGGGGGAAGTAGAAATTTATAGGTTTTCTTCTCTTTCAAGACATAAGTTTACTTAAAGCTAAAAATATACGGAATTCTGATTCCATGCGTCAGCGCTTGTGTTTATTATTATTATTAATTATTTATTTGATAAATAAATGGGTCAAACAATAAATAAATCATCCAGAAAAGTAGTTAATTTAAACATGTATTTGAACCATAATCTTTAATAGATCTGAATCATATATTTGAGTGTAACAATATTATAATTAAGTGTGTTTTTATTTAATTTTTATCATTATTGTTAATGTAATAAAATTTTATTATTGTTATAAGATTACATTGTGTTTTGTGTTTTGATGTTTCAAATATCTCCAGAATCTACATCCAGCACCTATATCTAAAGTAATATTAGTTCATATTTAAATCTAATTATTCATTTTTATATTGATAATTTATTTCCAAGATCGATTTGCAGTAGTCATTATTATATCGTTTCCAGATTCGATTCACATAGTTAATTTTATATTGATAATTTATTTCCATGATTGATTTACAGTATTGATTTTATCTTGATTATTTCTATATTCGATTAACATAATTCATTTTATATAAGTCACTTTTATATCATTCATTTTCACATAATTTATTTTCATAGTTAATTTGCATAATCTGATTTTATGATTTATTTCCGTGCTTTACTTTCGTAAGTAAATTTTGATTGATTTATATGATTGATGTCCATGGTTTACTTCCATAGTTTATTCTAGCAAAATATGATAGGTTTAAAATTCTTAATTAAAATTTGTCAATAGATTAGATATAATAGAATAAAATGACAGGGAATTATTAAGTTAAGTTTAATAAATTTAATCGTTTGGTTCATTGTAATGCTGCAAATATTGGGAGCAGAAATAAAATCTCTTTCCTGCTCTCGGTGTTTAGAGTGATTCCCAGTAGTAAACTCATCTTAAAATTTATTGTAGCATATTTGGGATCATATCCATTATAATGTAATCGCTTATAAGGGCACCGCTTGACAGATCTAGACCTTGAGAAAGAGCAGTTCGATTATTAGTCTAAGAGCTAGTTTGGAAGTCAAGTAGCATATTATAATAAAATTAGTATACTATTATAAAAATAGGGATCATGAATTGATAGTTGATCGAAAGATATATATGTAAGAGAAATAAGATTAGGGATTATCAGATTAGAGAACATAACACAGACATTCTGTGTTATATAATTGTAGCTTGAAAGTGATAGATGCTGAGAACAAAAAAATAAAGTAATGGAATTAAATGGGGAGGATTTATTTGTGATAATTTTTATCTAGTATTAAAATAAATAATAATTTTATATTATGAACATAGATTATGAGTTCTCTGCATTAATTACTGATTAATATCCAGTCAGATATAAATGAGAACTGTATATAGTATTTTCTGTAGTTACCACTCGAGATCCGATATTTATAATAAAGTTGTGGAAGAAAGTTGTCTTCTTATTGCAGATTTTATAATAAATTTATCATGAAATATTTGCATGACTAATGCTAGGTTTGAAATTAAGACCACATAGATTGAATGGTTTTATCAATATTATTGTTATTATTTTTTTTTTTTTGAGAGACAATTTAATTACTTTCTCCAGTATCTTCTATGGTCCTAAATATGGCTAATGATGATGATCTCTGGTGGGCATTACCATTTATAGCTGCAATTTGGCGCCCCCGGTATATTTGATCCTAAAGTTAGTATAAAATTCAATTGACTAGCTACTTGAAATAAATGAGAATTTATTGAGGTTAAATAAGTGAAAGATTGCACTGAGAAAGTTGAGGTTACAATATATATATATTTATATAAAATTTGAAAAAGTAAAAAATAAATGTTCTTCAGTTTTCACAATATTCTTGATGTTACGCACCCAAAACAAAACCATGTAGACATGAGCACCACATTGTTTTATTTTTGTCATGTAATATTAAGAATACCATGAAAGCTGAATAAAAATAATTCTTTTTAATGCTTTTTTTACTTTTTATGTGCATGAAAAGCATTTCAATAAAAAATGTTTTTATCCTTTTTTTTATTTCTGATGAATTTAAAAACAGACTTATATTCTTTTAACTGAATTAAATTCCATGCATTGATATAATAAGAGCTTGCAATCCAAATTGGCAATTTTAAATCTTAACAGCTATTGAAATTTAGTATGAGTAAGAGCTAATTTGGAAGAACAAATTTTTTGCCAATATATTTGGAATAGAAGTATAATAACTGCTCTTTCCTATTGCATTGCCAAATGTATACCATGTAATACTAAATTGTCCAAGCACTTTACTACTGTTACCCAATGCTTTATTTACCACCCTTTCTTACAGTTTACAGTTTCGATTGCCCTAGCAATCTTCTTCAGAACTACAACATAATACAAACATATGAGTATAATTATAAATATACATGAATATATAATTTACATTCTAAATATACATCTTATAATATCTTTAAATGAATAATAATAATAATGTAAAATAAAAAGATATTATAAGATGTATATATAGAATGTAAATTATATGTTCATGTATATTCGTAATTATACTCATATGTTTGTATTATGTTGTAGTTCTGAAGAAGACTGCTGGGGAATCAAAACTGTAAACTGTAAGAAAGGGTGGTAAATAAAGCATTGTGTAACAGTAGTAAAGTGCTTGGACAATTTAGTATTATATGGTATATTTGGAATAGAATTTATTTTTTAATGTAATTATCATTATCCTTTAAAGGTTTGCTAATCTACAATCCGTCTGCACTTAAAACTGTTTCAGGAATCTGCACCTGTAAATGCTCATTAGTGCTGACTTCTTTTACGTTCTGGTTTTTAACTATAATATAATCTATACGATGCCATTACTTTGAGCAAAGATATGTCCATGTGATTTTTTTTAGTTATTTTTCTGCTACCCAAAATGTTTATAATCAGTCTGTGTGTTGAGCAAAAGTTCAATAACAGTAGGTCATTTGGGTTCACAGAGACAGTGCTATTATTTTTAGTAACTTTGAGTTATGGTTTACTATAGGTTGACACCAACACTTACATTAAAGCCTTCCATTTTTTTAATTGTAATTGGATTGATACAATAGCATTCTGAACTTTGTGAATCTCACACTGGAGCAAAAGCCTTGATAAATTAACACAGGTATCATTAAATCAACCAATTTTTAATTCAATACTGATAGATATAAGAATTCCAAAAGTAGCTATGCAAATTAGATCCCACAATAAATCTATCCGGTGATTTGCCTTTTTAAAGAATCTTATCGCCTTCTTCACTTACACTTTTTTACCTCTGACAGAGCAGAAATACCAACCTTAACACATCCTTAGCATCAAGTGTTATCCACTACATTCTGAAGAATCAACATGTCCAGTTCGCATATTTCATACTGTTTTTGAAAAACAAAAATGTGAATTAAATTTTTAATATTGTTATCACTATTTCCAATATTTTAAATTTTTGTAGTATTTAAATAAAATTCTGTAAGATAGGTTATTTATATTCCATTTTTCACATAGAATCATTAAAAATGGCTGAGTAAAATTCCTTCCTTATAATTCATGATACTCATTTCAAAACTGGAACTTATTTTTTTAATGTAATATAAATAGTTTAAAAGTAAAAATAAAAAAAGGAGTTTATTTATTAATCCTTATTAAAAATATTTGAATATATAAATGTAAAACCATTACATAAACATTAAATTCTCACAGTTTTAGCAGAAATAATACTATACAAGGCCTTCATTTTCACCAATAATTATTTATGTTTTATCTAGATGGAATAATGTTCAAGCAAACATTGTGGCATTTCTCATCATCAAAGGCCCTTTTCTGAGATATCAGCAGAACATTTTTTTCCATTTATTCAGGAGTGACCCAAAAGAGACTCAGTAATATTTAAATCAGGTGAAGGACAAGCACTGACAGAAGTGTAACACATTCGGTTATATTTCTTAATCAATATTTGTCTGCATGGGCTATTTAAATTTTACACCATTATCACTTTGATATTATCTAGAAATAGAGATGCATTATAATATGAGCCTAATTCCCAAAATGCTTAAATAATCCACAGTAGGTAATTCATCCAACTAGAATAATGGTCAGACTAAGAACTGCCAAAATTACGCATTTCATTATCATGATTCATAACTGGACAGAAATCACTCTTGTTGATGAGACATTCTTTGGTAATTCAACCCTTCTAATGAAATTGATAATTTATCTGACCATCCTGACCTGTTTTAAATCATCTATTATCCATTAGTGTAATTTTTATTCCATAATATAACATTTACATTAGAAACTAATAGTTTCAAGATAGATCAATTATATGTATTTAACTTGTGAAATTCATAAATTGCTTTGAAAGACCCTATAACATTCAAATGAGTGTTGATCTCATTGGCGATTTGCTCCATCTTCTATGTTTTTGAGATTATTTGACTACAATTCTTTATAATTCTGATTCCACTCAGTAAGCATTGATTTCTTTGGAGGTTTCATTATTTTACCTTCTGTGAATTTACCTCTCTTGAGATTGATATCCACAAATATTAAACAGCAGTTTTTGATACTGATGATCTAGTTAATGGAGTGTTAACAGTTTGAGCTTGTTACAATCGTATTGCTGTCTGCTTCATAATATCAAAAATATGGATAATATGGCAGGTGTTCCCATGATATTAACTAGCTCTTGTAATGCTAAGCTATTACAAAATACTAGTGACTATGCATAATTTTAATCTATGTGCGGTATATAATCATTTGAATGATAAACTGGAATGTTTCTCCTATTACATCATAGAATTAAATAGTAAATACCATTTGTGTATCTTCCATTATATATTTTAATGCAGTGTCAGATTCAAGAACCGAATATTTCTGGATTGGTTTCTAGCTCAATCTATCACTTTAGTACTTTAACATGACATGACTTGAAAAGCAGATAGTTATATGTTTATAATACATATTTATAATTTTACTTGGAATGAAGGAATATGAAACACATTTTGCTGCCTATTGAAGACATCTTTTATCGTAATATTTGATAACTCATAGAATTACTGGTATATGCATTGTTCGAGAGATAATTCCTCATCACTTCAGAAGCAGTTGCTTATCTAACATGTCTTTGAAATGTGGCTCTTTCTTATCACCCAGAAAATTAACTCGGATACTTCATGTCAGTTCTATTTCTGTTAATGATAAATCACCAATTGCAAACAGCCAGGGCAATCTTTTTTTTTTTAAATATGGAGATGTCTTTGTAAGTATTTTTTGTGAACTATATTATCTGCAGGTTTTTTTACACCACATTTCATAATTACTATCATATTTTCATACTTTTCTAATGCTCTGCTTGAGTTAATTCAGTGATAGGATGCCAGATTCTACTAAGAGTTAAAGGTCTGAAGATCAGCTCTTAACTGTATCACTTCCTTAGCTTGAATGTCATGTGATTTCTCGGGTGATGAACTATTTGATTATTTTCAAGTACTGTTTTTTTTTTTCAAGTGTCATAGCATCAGCCGGGAAGTGAACCCGCTAACCCGGGACAACTGCTTGTAAGGCACCTGTGCTGACCACTCTACCACTTTTTACTTTCATATTATTTTTAATAAGAATCTCTATTATTAGTTTTTATTAACTTTAGTAGCAGTATTTATTTTTTAATATTTTTTGGTACTCTTATATAATAAATTTTTTATTCTTCTTTTTTATCTTCTATACATTAATTGTTAACATATAATTATAATTAATATCTTTCTTTTATTGCTTTATACAATGCAAACACATTATTTTCTTCAGATAATTTTATTTCCTTTTTTACAATGCCCAGCTACAAAATATTTAAATCTATATGATTACATCATAATACAATATATAATAGAATATATTTAAATATTGGACAGTCGAAACTGAGCCAAAGAAAATAAAATTATTTGAAGAAAATATGTTTACATTATATAAAAGAAATAAAAAATTGTTATTAATTATAACATACTTTTATTAGCTTTCAGATTTAATCATATCTATTATATTTTCATTTTTTTTAAAATCATCATCATTTTATATATTTTATGAACTTACAGTATTTTTTACCCCCAATAACACTTAATTTCTCACATATTGGTGGGGTCAGTATATCAGCTTGTTCTCAAATTCAAGTGTAAATCAAATCTTTTGTTGCAGTACAGATTTTGACCTTTAAGAATCTATAATTGATAATTATCATTCCATTGTTTAAAAATAATCCCTTTCTTTACATCAATGCTATTTTCATTTCTAATATTATTTGTGATTTAATATAAAAATTATAAGATTAATAAAATGTTTGTTATTACTGAAATAGAATTCATTTTTTATTCAATTTTTAATTAAAGATATATTTTTCAGCTAATACGGGTTATTGCCAATTTGTGCATCCATCCTGATATCGGACCTGTTATTGCTTCTAATAAATCCTGCATATTTTTATTATTACAAATTCTTGGTAAGAATGACTTTGTTGATGTTGTTGTTTTAAAAAGTAAGGCATAAATATTATATGCATTCTTTATTTACTTTATTAAGATTCACATGATATCAATAAAAGTGAGGAACTCGTCTTGAATTCTATTGGAACAATAAACAATTTATCGTTTTATCAAGCAAAAAACAGTGCAATTACTGAACTTCAGCTAGAGATCGTGGAAAGTAAGTATTTCATTGGTCAATTTAATGCAAGTATCATTTGTATTTTATTATTAATTGCATGCCTAGACTTTATAGACTTTTTTCATTCCATGAACCTTGCAAGCTGTCCTGACATTTCTAAAAATTATTTATTACTTTGAAAAGTTATTTACGGACTTAACTGGATTTTTCATTAGAATGAATTAATACATTTTCAACTTTTGCAGAAAATACAGGGAGGCCCATAAATCCACTGTTGCGGCAAAATAATGTTTTTATTATGGACATTTTTATAATGCGTACTGACATAAATCACTAAAAATAATTACGATCAAATGTTCAGGAAGTCATGGGATATTTTAGAACCAAAAGTGACAAGTTGGGCTTTTATTCAGGAATCTTTAGCTTCCAAGCTCATCACTTTACCACTATCCTAAAACCAATGTGGGATAGCTGTTACTGCATCACCATGATTTATCCTGCATAGATTCTATTTTCTGAAATTTTGTCTCTCTTAACATAATGTATTTTCAGTTTGCAGTCTGTGTACAATATAGTAAAATTTCCGGCTGCTTCTCTCAAACTTTATTCACATTTGTCCTCTTTGTCTGATACTTCGTTACATAAGAGAATATAATCCTGGATTTATTTACATCCATTTCAATTTGATTCTGATAACTATTCCTGATGCCAATTTCAAAATTTTCTGCAGATGCTAAAATACTAATCAACCAATCCAAAGGTAGTACAATAGCGTACGTTATAAAGAAACTTTATAATGAAATGCTATCTTATGAATGATTTTGTGCTAAACATTTTATTTTTACTTTCTCCAGAAGAACTTGTAATTTTAGATAACATGCATAAAACCTTTGATGATAATCAAAGTCTTAAAAACACTTACAATATGGCAATACCTATTAACTATTTATTTAGCATAGTTTTTTTAGGCAATTTAACTATTAACAAATATTTAAAAAGAATCTATAGAGATTCTATGCAGGGGATGAAAATAACAGCTCTCTTACCGCTACCTGTAGGTCTCTTAGTCATTATTTATGTACTTCATAATTGTGTCTTATAACATTTACATGAGTCATTGTTTTTTTTTATATCAGTTATAAAACAGATGAATACCATGATCGTGAGTTGTCCAGAACAACATTTAGTAAGATCAAAACCAACCTGAAAAAAAAAAAAAATTATCTCATAAGAAGTCCATTGTTTGAAAAGATTCTTGGTTAAAATCCAGAAGAGGGATTTTGATTATTTATTGGTGAATATTGTGCACCAGTTTGGAGAAAAAGTGCCTACATTGCTCTTCTGGATCATCAATTAAGTATCAAAACATGAGAAATATTACATTCAAATCCACTCCCTAGCAATGGCTTTCTGCTTTTTATACACTCCTCCACCAGATATCAGAAAAGAAATTGCCTCACAGAAAATGCATGAAAAGCTGTTATTAAGCAGCTTAGATTTGCCAAAAAACCAAAATAGTTTCACCATCTAAGATTCATTTCAAATTAATCTCATTAATTTAATATGATATAAATTTTTATTCTTCATCATATCTTTAAATCGTTGTTTGTTTCTAAGGGATTTTTTTTTTGTTTATTTATTTAATGATCTTTCTTAGCTCCAAACTGGATATAGGTTTTTGTATCTATAAATAAAGTAACATATTTAACGTGGATTCTGTGTTGATTATTTTTAAAGTTATGGAGACGTTTAACAAAAAAAAAATGCAATTGTTTTTTTTTTTAAAAAAAAAATAATTTTTTTTTCTTATATGTCAAAGCATTGACTGGGAAGCGAACTTGGGTCAGCTGCTTGGAAGGCAGCTATGCTAACCGCAGGCCATCAACGCTTGACAAAAAATTTTGATAAATAAATGAAAATATATTGGAGTCCGAACTATACTGTATCTAATTGTGTGACTTCAATTATACACTATCGAAGAAAACAAAAGAATATAGCCTGGAGCATAATAATGAAGAAAACAAGACATTTTGCTATTTATTTTAAAAATAAAAATATGGTTGTTTTTATTTTTATTGCTTCAATGAATTTCATATTGAACACACATTGAATAAAGATATGGGTAAATGTGTCCTCTCAATATGATAATAATTGTTTTATTGTTATTTTTTAAGATTTTGTTATACTATAATCTTTATGTATGCATATTATACGTATATAAAAAACATCTATGTTCATGGTCTTCAAAGAATATGTATTATATGCTAATTAATGTTTATCAGGTAAGTGAGCTATTATATCCTATATATGTTTGTACCCAAAGTGGGCTTAGGACAAAATAAAGCATAGTTTATGGGACTGTATATCAATATGAAAGTGTAATGGGAATACTATTTTAGTTCAAAATAAGATTTTCAAATTTGAAAGTTTTGTAGGACTATTGAAAACAATAGAAATGGTATCATTCCATATTGCAAATTAAATAATGTAACATTAAATTCATAAAGAGCAGATACTTCAATCTAAATATGATACATCTAGCATTTCTTAATATATTAATAATATTTTGATTCACCTTTGGCTAAATCATACTTTAATCTTTTCTGGAATGACTTCTATTAGATTTTGACAGAATCTATTTCACACCTCCATTCTTAGTTATACTACTATTTCTGATTTTGGAGCTGAAACATATTGATTTTGTGTTCTTATTATGACACAACCAAAGATGTTCTATAAAACAGGTTCATATCAGAGCTTTATGAAAGCCAGTCCAAACATGATATTCAATTTTGCATAAATTATTTAGGATGCTAATATCAACAGTGGCTCTTTATCTCTTCCCACAATTTGGCCCATTGATTTTGTTGCTAAAAATTCATAACATTGTACTATTGTTCTATACTGTAAGGATATGACCATGTATTTGATGGAAAATCCAGGAGATGTTTTTGAATGTTCGAAGGCAGTTGCTTTTAGAATGTCATTATCTAAATTAACTCAAGATCTGGCTATAGTTATCAATAAATATTATTGGATTTCCTCTTTAAATTACATTACCTGATACAGTTAAAGGCACTGTATTTTTTATTCAGTGACACCTTTAATTTTGAAGTACCTTTTGAAAAATAAAAACTCGAAAGCTAAAATACCTAAAATTTTGAATTCTTAAGTCAGAAATCTTATATAAATATACAAATTTGATATTAGGTTGAGTGCAGTAATTCCTGACTTTTTTTGGGCCATGCCTCATCTAAGCATCTCTAAAATCCTGATGCACCCTCACCCCATGACGTAATTCTTATTATTCAAGAAGTGAACTCCTATTTACCATGGCCTAAAAAGCCGTTAACTAAAGGACTGTTGAAGTATAACGGTGTCAAGCTACTTAACTTTCTGCAAATAACAATGGAGAGATAAGGAATAAAGGTTATCTAAACACAAAAGACACTTAAAAGAAGATCGCACAGAAAAAGGGAAATCAAAAAAACATTAGCTTAGATTATGAATGGAAAAATAATCAGGCTTTCAAATTTACTGTTAATAACTCATTATCAAATTGCCCAACTTACAAATCAAATTGCTCACTTGTGCTGGCATGTGTCCCATGTTGGGAACCACTGATCTAATGCTTTCTACCTGAAAATATTTCAAAACTGTTTTTTAAATCTAGATTTAATGCTTTTTAATTTTGTTTGATTTTTATCAGTATTTATATTGAGCTCCTGGAGTTGGGAAAAAAGATGTCGCTAAAGTCTAATATACTAATTTTTACCAACAATACCACATAAAACTAAGGTCAATAAATCATATAATTGTTGATCTATTGTCAAACATATATAGTTACGTAAACTTAATTGAAAACTTTGAAGAGCAGAGGCAAAGGTGTCCATTAAATGGAATTACTGTACATTTGGCTCCTTTTAGAAGATGGCTAGTTAGCTAGAGATTTGTCTTATTACCGTGGCTACATTACCATTTAGTGACAATAGATTTTACTTAAGAAGCAGTCACAGCACATTCTGTCAATCTTTTCTAAAATCTAAAAGAAAACATGAATGTATAAGGGCCAGATAGACTAATTTCAGTACAAATGTACTGTATTTATAATCCAGACAGTTTGAATCTTTTAACAATGTACTATTTGATTAAATTTTACTATCTTTATTTATAATCATGTACTTGTAATATATTTTAGAACTTCTGAAAGTAATGGTAAATGATTACATTGAAGGCCTAATAGAAGCTTCCAGAGTTTTGGGAAATTTGTCTCGATCACAAATTGTAAGAGACTTTTTAGTTAAAAGGAAAGGTATTTTTTTTTTTGTTTTATATATTTTTTCTTTATTGTTATAGATTGTTTAAAAGTATGTTTAAAAATTAGTTATAATTAATTTAAAACTCTAATTTAAATTTTTCATTTATCTATATTATGCTTAATACACGGAAATATATCATAACCTTCCGAAAAGAAATGAATGACAAGTACAATGACAATAAATGATACGATGATGAGACTCTACTTAACTACTAACATAAGCTAGACTACACTAACAGTCACAAATGCATAGGTTTAACATTGAGAAGCATATGGAATATACTTCACAATGGCATTGCTGTTATAGAAACTCTTCAACTATCGTCATGCCATAATCAATAGGAAAATGTCTACAATACACACCGACTAACATAATGATTCATGGGAAATAATTATTAAGATTCTATCTTGTACTTATAGTAAACTATAAATATAATAATTTTAAAAACACAAATTAAATTAATCTAATTGATTATTGCTATTGTATTGATATCTCGGGGACAATGATTATTCCTTTAGTAAGCACAATAATAATGGTTAACAGTTAGACAATTGGATAGCAAATGGGATTTTATTGAAATCCAATTATCTGAAGAATGATTACATTCTCATTTACAAATACCACCTAAAACAAATATTTGATCATTAATATAACTTTAATAATACATTGATATTAATAATAAATTACCAACTTACTTTAAATTAATAATTTATTATACTTTTTACTATTTATCCCTTTACTTCTACAGATAATAACCATTAAACAGAATAATCATTGACTGATAATCAAAACCCTTATAATTAACCAAAATCTAATATTATATAACTCAATTTTGAATACATTAATTATTTTTAGCATTTACCTATTCTATTTTATCTTTCCAAACAAACTTCGAAATTAATTTTGTTAATCTCTTTTATCTTGAATAATATACAAGTTAGGATTTATTCCTTTTAATAAACTTTATAATTTTTATTATCATATACTTTGGCTTTTAAAAATAATATAAATCTTCATAATGCTCTGAACATATGATAACGCTTTAAATTCAATTTTCAGATAATTATTCAGGTATTTCAATATTTAATAAAATTAATGTCAATTGAATATTACTTTGATCAAATTATAAATGAAAATTGATAGATGTTTGATTTGTTAAAACACCACATGATCACCATCTCTTATGCTATCACATAACTGTTATTAAACAGGCAAAACTCTCCATATAGTAGTGCCACCCTGTACTAACCAGAGTAATCAATGGGTGCCAGGAGGCTTTATGCACAAGTCTTCTGGCATCCATTGATTGCTCTAATTGGCACAGGGTGGCACTACTGTATGGAGAGTTTTGCCTGTTTAAATTCTTTTATTAGAATTCCTTACTTAAAATATCCAATTAATAAATTTTATATAAGAATTTCGTTATGCCATGTGCTTAAATGTATAACCTTACGATATCTATGATCCCATAAAGAAATAATATTAATTGTCAAGTTTGAATTAAAAACATATATTTATTTTTAACAATAAAAGATTTATAACAACAATTATGATTATAGATTATAACATAAACAATTTATACCAATTACATTAATATAGTTATATATTTACAATTTTTACATTAGAATAAATAAAAATAAATAAATTTTTATCATAAATAAATCCTCATTTCGAGTGTTACATTGAGTCAGCATCATTTAAGTAATTAAATGATAAGTATTTAATAATATTAGTACTTCTAAATCCAGCTTGTTCTCTTGTTTGGTGGAAATCCAGTGTTTTCTGTAGACAAGTTGTAATTATCTTAGTAAAAATTTTATATAAAACTGATAAAAGGCTGATAGGTCTGTAATTTCTAATATCTTCTTTATCACCTTTTTAAAATATTAATATTAATACTGCATTCTTCCAATTATTTGGTACATCTTTATCATTTAGACATTTGGTATATAACTTTGCCAAAATTTTTTCTATTTCTTCACATGCTTCTTTTAATATATCGATTATAATTCCATCATTACCTGGAGCCTTTCCTTTCTTCATACATTTAATTGCATGTCTCACTTCTTCATTTAAAATTCTGGGCAATTCGGAAGATGTAATAGATATAGGAGGTACTTGTTCTTTATTACTATATAATTCTTGATAAAATGTTTCTACTCATTTCATTATGTCATCTCTCATTTTAGTAATAGTTTCATCTTTTTTTTATTATTGCAGATATGTTTCCTATCAATACCAAAATGTTTTACACTCGTCACCCTTTTATTCTCTTCTGCAGCCTTTCTTGCTAGTTCACAATTATATTTTCTTATGTCATTATCAACTCTTTTTCATACCATTTTATAAAATTAGAGATATTCAATCCTTTTTAATGCATCATTTTTATATATCTTCATATTCCTTCTTTTCTATTCTCTAGTCTCAGTAGAAATTTTATTGGTCAATTGCAACTTTCTCCTACCAGCTATCTTTGCTGCAGTTTTTAACAGTGTATCAATTATTTTCCTATTAATGTCATTCAAATCTTAATCATGTTCAAAATCTACTAATACTTGAAACCGATTTGTAAGTTCTAATTTAAATTCATTAGAATGTTTCTGAAGATTAGGAATATCAACTGTACATAGTTGGATTTTTCTCTAACTACCAAAGTGTGTTCTTCCATTCTTATGTTTATTCTTTCGTTGGTCTGTCCAGTCTATGAATATAAATAAACTGCACATGAAATTTCATATACACCATGACACTGCAAAGGAATTTTATCTTTAGGGTGTGGAAATACTTCATTATTATTTTTTAATGTAGTCTAAACTGTGGATATTATTTTTCTTTAAACATTCCCAATTTTATCAGTTACCCCTTTTATACATGGCAGAATTATCTTAATTTCTGAAGTATTCATTTATCCATGAAAATATTAGAATTGTATGTGATTTAGATTTTTATAGATAGTTATTAATTGTAAAATGAGAAATGACACTCAGAAATTTATATTATTAAACTCGGAAATAGAAAGGATTAAAAATATTTTCGATTTAAAATTAGTTTAAGTAGGAAAACTTAATAAATTAGTTTTACAAATGGATTAGAATTAAATAGGAATAAATAAATAAATAATGAGTTTAATGAAACAGTAGGCAGAAAAATATAAAAAAACTGTGCTAGATTCTACCAGGAATTTTGAACTGTCCGCTGAAGAATTTACATTACCTAACGAAGAGTTTGGTTCATCAGGGGATCTTCAATCTACTACTGAAACACTTTTGGCAGGCCACACTGGTTTATTGTGATTTTAATAAGCCTTAGGATTCACTAGTATTGTAACTATAACTGTGTATATAACCTTCTGTTATATCTTTGATGTGGAATAAATTATTTATCCGAGTCTTATTTATGCATGAGAAATGTTGGGGAGAAATATTTGCTATTAGATTAATGCTAAATTAAAGTTGGTGGACACACAACCACACACGTTATTTGTGGAACTAATTATTCATCTCATATCAGTGCATGTATTTTCTGCCACTTTTATTGTAGCAGATGTCCAGAGAGTAAAGCAAGGAAAGAAAACCATTCAACCTAGCATAATAAGGTCTGTCCTCTCCTCCACTATTCATCTGTAATTGCATATGGTAAGATCTTTACCTTGCAGGGGAATATTTAAAACACTTTTTTACATAGTTAAAGACATAAATTGTGATAGTGTGGGCTGAAAGCAATAATAAATTGTTCATGGTGATGATCAAGTGCTTTTTTGTAACTTGGTCATATTGTCCACCACCGATATATTTTTTTAAAATTAATGAGCTTTCAGAAAATCATTTAATATTTATACAAATATTTCTGTTTCAGTGTGTGAAAGAATGATAAGCCTTTTGGATGCTGGTAACCAAGAACTGATTTACACGGCCTGCGGTGTACTCATCAACCTCATGGCAGATCAGGATAAACATTATATTTTGAAGGAAGAAGATGGGATTAGCAAGTTAATAATATTTATATATTTAACCCTTCCCTTCTCTAAACTTATTTGTTTGAGTTTTATAAAACTTGATTTTAATATATTTTAGGTTGCTTGATGTTTTAAAAGATTTTGGTCAAAGAGATTGGCAACTGGCCAGTCTGGTGTGCCAAGTATTGTGGAATTATAGCATTAATATGAAAAACACTTTTGAAATATTTGGTGAGAAACAGAGTCGTGAATTAATGGAACTTCTAGTTGATTTCACTGGTAAGTTTGATAAAATTTGATTTTCTCTTTGTTTGCCTGATTGCAGTTATAGAAGTTTTTTTTTATATTTATTTTGGCTAACGAACTTGAATTTGAAAATATGTATATATATATAATGACTTTATTGCTCAGGAATTTTTCACGTCGTCGATGTCAATCTATTATTTAGGAATCTAATTTGTTAATTATTGTAGTGACCTTTTTAGATTTAGTTGTTTCTTTAATAAGTATTACAATTAATAACAAGAATGTATTTGTGTGCTTATTAAATTATTAGAATATAAATATACATCACATGAAAGAAACCATCACTTATGTTAAGATAACCCTTTATTTATAAGAGAAAGATGATACCGCCTTTCTCTCTAGTCTAAAATGTTAATATATACACTAAACATTAACACTTGACATATTGAGATATACTCATAGAATTTTAAATAAACCCCATTAAACAGGCAAATACAATCTGATTTGAAAACAGACTAATAAATAGTCATTATTAAACTTTCAAATGCCCCTAATTTTGCTCAAAAAATATTGTTTATAAATGTATATACATGAAAGCAGCCAACACTTATCAACACCAAGAATCTTCAATATAATCTCAAGGCAACCTTTTATTTGTAAGAGAAAGACGATATGTACAGTACTTATGTGCAAGTGGATTATTATCAAAATCTGTTAAGAATCCAAAATAGTTTTTTTTTATATATATTGTTCTAGTATTACAAAATATTACCTGTTAACAAAGATATCAGACTATTAAAAAGGAGAAATTTGGATCAAAGCTTCAAAGAAATGCTCGTCTCCTAGTAATCTGTTAACAAATCCTAATTAACAAATATGTTGGATTATGTAATCATATCATTTATATAATAAAAATAGAGTATTTATCAGATAGGAGAAATAAAAAAGATATATGCATTGAAATTCTTTTCACATATAAAATACCTATACTACCAAGAAAGTTGTCACATAGTGAAAAGTCATTAACTTATAAAAGCATTCATCAAAGACTAAAATTAAAAAAAGATGAAGATAAGAGCTTATATATTATTTATAATTACTTCTTTCATATGCACTTCAATGCAAACAAATTTTCTTAAAAAACTTCTTTATTTTCCTTACAGTTTTGACTGTCCAGCAGTCTTCATCAAAACTCTGATGAAGACTGCTGGATAGTTGAAACTGTAAGGAAAATAAAAAGTTTTTTTAAGACAATTTGTTTGCATTGAAGGATATATGAAAGAAGTTATAAGCAATATATTGTAACGAGCACAGACGTTCGTTACATTGTTTTTTTTTATATTTATTAAACATGAAAGTAAATTAAAAAGTTCGCATTTAAAAATTTTCTTTAAGAATTAAAAATTGAAATTAAATATCATCTTAAACTCGTATATATTAAATCGCACAGATAAAAAAAAAAATTATTAAAATAAAACTATTAAAAATAGAAAAGGTATTTTAAAAACAAAAACTTAAAAAGATTTAGAGATAAAAATATATATTTGATTTGGAAAACAGGTTAATTAATCAGAAATGGAAATGATTGTTAATTAGTTAAATGTAAACCAGCCTTGGGCATTTAAATGTAAAAACATCGGTCAGATAGAAAAACAATAGAAACAAATAGCCAATGAAAGAAATCCATCGGGAAATCGGACCTCAGCGAAAGGATCATCACATCGATGACGTAATGTTAAGTCAATCTTTCAAAGTAATATAAAAGGACAAGTTTGGAAATTATTAATTAGTGAGTTATTATGATTATTACGATGTGACAGATAGATGTTAGTGCGGAGGTGCGGGAGAAGAGATTGAAGGATGCACGTTCAATCCCTTCAGTTTTGCTAGGAAAGAAAGAGAAATGAACTATCGTTTTTCTACATTGAGGACCAGTTAAAACAAAAACCTCCGGATGGATAAATAAATCGGCCAACAGAATATCAATCTTAGGACGGCGTGGGAATTCACGTTCATGGCAAGCAACGGATAAAGAGGAACTGTTTAAACCGTAAGAACTTTATAAATAATGAACATTAAATTAAACTTTCCAGAGTTAAATGATTGCAATCTTATCCTATCTGACCAACTTAATTTATTAATAATGTTATTTGATGTATTTCTTTTTTTATATATATTTAAAATCATTTCCATTTATTTATTTACTTTTTTGTTCTTTAAGTTTTATTATGATTTCTGTTTCCCGTTAAGTTAAATTATATAAATGTTAAACTTAAGTCGGGCGTGAATGGCTGTATAGATTTGTAAAGTTATATTAGGGGAGGGTAATCTTAGGTTATTTGTTTCGTGGTTAAATTGGGTCAATGGATTGGATATATTGGTGTGATTAGTAGATGTAATATTGATTCGCTACGGGCAGAATCGCTTCATACGCCGCACACTCCCGTTTTGCCTAGGGAAGGAATTATAAGACGCAGAGCGCAGTTCCTTTCTATGGAGTTTTTTTTTTATTGTTCTTCTCGTTGGATAGAAGTAATATTCCTATCTAATGAAAGTCAATATCTTCTCTTAATCTTTTTGGTGCTGCCGTATTCCGTATTACATTGAATACATCGATGTATCAGATGAATTGATGCCAGTTTGACTACGAATTTTAGCCTAAGGTTAAATAGGGATAGAATGTTTATTTTCAAAAGCAAATTTATCTGGTCTATTCATACTCGACCCTAAATAAAAATGCATTAAATTTAAGTTGTTTATAGACGCTTGCATGGATTGTTTATTGGTTAACTATGTTTTTCGTTTCCATATTTGATCAAAATATATAGACATTCGATAAATAATGATACCTTACGGTGAGTATCTAAAATGTATTTATTCGGATGTCTTTTAAGTTATTGGTGACAATGCAAGTATCTTATGGTGAATACTATTGGATTACGTATAAATTTCCCTCCGCAATTGTCAGTAATCAATAATTTTGTATTTTGATCGTTTATGTTTATTTTGAAATGTTTTTGACCGTGAAATCTATGTAACCGATCTATATTCAACATTATAAACAAGCTTTCATAAATTTATCTGTGCGAACTTAATTAAAATGTAAAATTAGAATATAATAGTAATTAAATGTAAATTAAAGTCAAAAATCAAAGTTAAAAATAATGTTAAATGTTAAAATGTAAAACTAATACTAAAATAATTTTAAATCTTATATATATGTGCATAAATAAATGTTTGTGTGTTAATTACTGGCAGTGGCTTATTTTATTTATTTTTTTAATCTTGAAATATAATTAGATAAGATATTATATTATTTAATCTCTGCTATTCCACTGAGCTAGTGACATGGGCTAACGACCAGAATCAAAATAAAAAAAAAAAAAAATTTTTTTTTTACTTACGTATCTGCCTACTTTATAAATTTTTCTAGGTTCAAATGCCTAGATGGCGCCCTGTAGTGCAGTTTACGTTAAGTCTCCTTCTCCGGATCGTTACAATATATATGAATATATACAAAGAAAATAAAAGAATAAGAGTATATATTTCTAAGATAAGAACTTTACACAGAGTGGATTTAAAAATGATGTTTAGTAGTATTGAAAACTTCAAGATAAATATCGTTAAGATATTTAATAGGTATGGCATATATAAATTTTCAGAATAGAAGCAGCAATCCAATTATGGTTTTATATTTAAAGCTTTTAGAATTAAAAACATATTATAGGCATAACTACATGGTGATACTATTACAAACAAATCAGATCAGATGGTAAACTTATTTACATAGTGCCAGGTCTGTACATGTATATTTTATTAAAGCATAAATATGTACGTACAGATATTGATATTGCTAGAATATTCCAAAAAAGAAACAACTAATTGATATACAGAAAAAAAGAATTCAGAAACTGCAAGAAGCAATAGGCTAATTTGCATGTTAATAAAAGTTTTAGTTTATGCAAATTAGAAAAGCTGATAAAAAAGTCTGAAAAAGAATTAAAAAAGGGAAAAAATAACCAGTGCAAAAATAAGCAGCGCAAAAGAAATGCAGCAAATCGTATAGTAAGTACTGAGTTTAAGTTATTTTCTGCGATCAGTCCTGTTGTTCTGGAAATTAGTAAAGAGCTCTAGTCAAGAATCTAATTCAATTATCTCAGAAATACGTGTGTGAACAATAACATGCTTACAAAATTACAGAGTTAAAGAGACATTTATATGTATTATATCTCTACAGAGATGTGAATTGTTAAGAGATTTATATGATCCTAGTCTTAATAAGCAGAGAGCTAGTTGAATTATTAAATTTTACTAATAGTATTATCATTATTCAAAGTTAAATAAACCATTGAAATTATTATTATTAAACATTGTTATTTCTTATATTTAACTTCTAAAATTATCTAGTTGCCAATTTATTGATTAGCCCTGAATATATTATGTAGCACTGTTGACAAAAGCATTGGGAAATATTAAGTGGAGCAGCTTGATAAGAGGATTTAATTTGTGATATAATTCAGCGCTGCAGTTGAAACAAAAATGCAGAACATGACAATGACATTTAGCATAAAAAATTAAATTGATGGCAAATATATATTAATCATGTGGAGAAGAATATGCTTATGAACAAAGTAACAGATGATAAACTATTATGGATATGGGACAAAGATGTATTAAATGTGGTAAATCATTTATGTGATTCTAAGCTGCCTGAAGAAATACCCTGTGAGAAGTTATTAATAAAATTAAACATATTTTAAATCTATAACATCGAAATTTATGGCGCATCTTCATTTTCATGGGAGGATGCAGTTGCCAAATGAAATTACATGAAATATGATTTGGTCCTGTGAATCTTGGCAAAGGATTGTGAATTCAAGTTGTATATTGATGAAATATTACTAGATCAGCTATTACGGGGGATAAGAGAGGTAAAGCTTAGAGAAATACTACTAAATGAGAAGGAATTCTCATACAAAGTCACTATTGATTAGGCATTAGCTCATGAGGTGTTGAAATTATAAGGCAACAGAGTACAATACTTCAGAAATGAGTATAAATGCAACAAAATCGCAAGATATACCTAGAAAGTTAATGCAGACCCCTCCTACTTGTTACTGCTATAGGAAAACAGACCACTTTAAATCTAAATGCAGATTTAAAATGAAAAAAAGTTTTAAGTGTGGATTGGAAGGTCTTTAGACAAAGTTATGCAATTGATGAATGACAAATCACGATTTACATTGAGAGAGTAAATCGAGGGAAGTAATGTCTAAGAAGTTTGTAACAGTGAAGATTGAAAGATAATGACACGCAAATTAAATGTAAAAGTCTGAAACCAAAATATACAAATGGAGATGGGATGGGCATATCATTAATAGTATTGAAAGGTTGGACAAGGATTTGTAGAAAAGCAAAAGTTAAGATTGAATTAAAATAATCTACGGTAGTAGTGTCAGACGTAAATAGAAATCGAATAAAGATTAGAGGAACGGTGATAGTGCCTGTAATGATAAATAATTACCATTATTTATAACTGAATAGAGTATTAACCCAATAGTAGGAAGAAAGTTGTTTAAGTGTGGGGATAAAAATTAATAAAACTCTTTTGAAGGGTGACATCAAGAAGACCATGTGAAAAATTGTCAAGCATGACAAAGCACAGCAAATTTACTGGCTAAGAAACTTAAATCCTGGCCTGAAGCTTGGTAGTGAGTTCATTTAGACCATTTCATGGGAAAATATTCTTTGTAACCATAGATGTATATTCAAAATGGGTTGAATGTCATAAAATAAAAGACACAAGTACAGAAAGTGTAATAAAAGTTTTGAATCAACTTTGCAATTCACGATTATCCAGAGAATATAATTATGGATAACGGAATTGGGTTTAGCTCAGAGAAATTCGAAAACTTCCTCGCTCTGAAGGGAATACAGCACATATTGACATCAGCTTATCATCTGCAGTCTACTGGAGGTCAGATCAATAGCTGAAAATTGCATTAAACAAACAGGGCATACATGAAGCAATTACCAGCATTTTATACCCAGCATGGTCACAAAGAAGACTCCTGTGGAATTGTTATTAAAATGTTGTGTGAGAACACATTTATCTATATTAGTTCCAAAGAAAAATAGAAGGATAAATGACTATTTGGAAAATGCTAAATTTTTCCATTCATCAAAATGTATGGATTAAAGATATATTAAAGAGGAAATTGCCGCCAGAAATAATTTTTAAAAATAGTATCTACACAAATATGTGAAATAAAGTTAGAAGATTGTAGAATTTTGAGATGTCATGTAAACCATATTAAAGAATGGAAACTTTAGATATAGTGGTTATTTCAAACAGGAAATAAAACTGATGTTTCTGATGAAATGGAATTAAAAATACCAGTTAGCTCTTCAGTTCAAGAAGAACTCGTAGAATTAAATTATGAATGAGAAGAATAGAGCCAGAGGAAGAAGAAAGAATCTCAACAAGGTCTACCAGAATAGTTTTCTTGGTCTCTACCAACAAAGCTACAAGAATATGTTGTAAATAAAAGATTATATTGTACATAAAGTAAAACTATTAAAAGTGATATGAATAAAATTCCGTGTATTTCTGGCGTAGAGGACACAATGCTCTGTCTATACATTTTATTAAAAGCATAAATGTGTATGTAGAGATTTAGAAATATTGATATTGCTAGAATATTCCAGAAAAGAAACAACTAACTGATATGCAGAAAAAAGAATTCAAAAACTGTAAGAAGCAAGAGGCTAATTTGCATGTTAATAAAAGTTTTAGTTTGTGCAAATTAGAAAAGCTGATTAAGTCTGAAAAAGAAGAATTAAAAAAGCAAAAAAATAAACAGTAAGTACTGAGTTTAAATTATGTTCTGTGGTCAGTTCTGTTGTTCTGGAAATTAGTAAAGAAGAGTTGTAGTCAAGAATCTAATTAGACTATCTTAGAAATATGTGTGTGGCTTAAGAACATGCTTACAAAATTAGAGACATTTGTATATACTAAATCTCTACAGAGATATAAACTATAAAGTGATTTAAGTAATCCTATTTTCAAATAGCCAGTTGAATTACTAAATTTTACTAATAGCATTAACATTATTCAGAGTAAAATAAATTCTTGAAATTATTATTAAATTTTATTTCATTTTATTTAACTTCAAAAAGTATCCAGCTGCCAAATGACTGGTTGGTCTTGGATATATTAGAGATATGTAAGAAATTGGCCAACTATCATAGGACTGTGAAGCATGATGTAAGGTGTAAAGATTTTATATTCTGAAGATAAAGATAGCTGTAATGTGTAGATATTATTTTAAATCCAAAAACAATGTTTTATAAGTAACACCACATTGAATGATAGATTATTGGTATTATACTGAAAGTATATTCAAGAGATCTGGTATTTATTTAGATATTTATGGCAACCAGGAGTGGAAAACATGTAAAGAAATTTTAAAAAGTAATGAAAAAGAAGTTGTATAATAATAATGGGGAATTAGAAACCATGGCAGGTAAAGAAAGAAATGATAAAATTGTAGAGGTGAAATGATAAAAGACAAAATAGTATAATAATAATGAACAGTTTAAAAATCACAAGAAGGAGAATTTAGTATGGAAGGTGTCAATTTAATAAATATAGAATAGATTTAGCAAAAGTATTAAGAATATATGATTACACTCTGGAGCTGATCACATTTTAATATTGGTAGAATTAAGATTATCATTTTAAGGAATAGGAATAATTGACACAATAAAAACATGATCAATTAAAAGTATCTTTTATGTAAAAAAAATTCTAATTGCTTGGATAAGAAGATAAAAATATAGGAATTATTCTAAGAAAATTTAAATTGTTACAGTAAAGGCAATAAGTTATGAAAGAAATGAGCAAAAAAAAAAAAAAATCCCTCAATTAATAATGATATCGCAAATAAAATGGCACAAAATAAATTTGAAAAGAAAGTCAATGGTAAGTATATATACAAAACTTAGCAGTGAAATGGGCGAAGAGTAATTAGAAAGGGAATGTAGAAAAATGAAGGCTTTTCAAAGAAAAGATAGATTTGAATAGTATAATAAGATAATTTGAATGGTGAATGCAAAAATCTCAGAAATGAAGTAGTGATTAAAGATAAAAATTTGAAAAATTATTATGAAAGAAAACAGATGAAAAGTTGATATAAGCGATTGTGTGGTAGATAAAGTGAAATAGATTGTGGAGTAATTATAAATCATAGACTGAGATGAAAATAGCAAGGTATAAGGAATTAGTAAAAATCCAGTTGAATTATTCATCTGGTCTGTTTTGTCGCAATTTAAAGTTTGTAATGTAAATGTTTTCAATAGATAAACAGCAGCCTTTTAAAGGCAAGTTATTTAGTTGTCGAATGTATATTAAGCAAAATTGGTAAATAAAAAAAGGATCTATTTAAAATAAAAGTTGGCTTATTTTACATTAATAAAAAAAAAAAAGCAAATAATTGTGCTATCACAAATACTTTATCAAACTAAGAAGGTTAAAACCCGCTATCTAAGATGAAAGAAGCTTTGTTTAACAACATATAAGAGAAAAAAGTAGCAAATCACTTCAATGACATAAATTACTTTTTCGACTTATCAAATATATAATGCTAATAATATAAACTTATTCACAGAACATTACCAGTTTTTTTTTAATTGAACTTGTAAATAATACCCACCTTTTGCTATATCAGTACCAATCTATTTTATCAATTAAAAAAAAAGAATTCTTTGGAGACATGGTTTGTAAATTACCTTAGTAACATTTTTAGATTTTAATGTTTTGCTAAAAAAAGTAACTAAATGAAATATATATATATTGATTTTAATATAAGTAAATCCATATTTACTTATATTAATTCCCTGTACACGGGAATTCTACTATAACAGAACATTTGCAATAACGCATGTTTACGTAAAATTGTTCCAGTAAATTTATTAAGGAAATAAATGAATTACGTTAACCCATATGATTATTATTCTTTCACAAATAACGGGGGTGGGCCCAGTAATGTTATATTTATGTGTTTTTGCATTGCAACAATACCGTCAAGTGGCTGACACAATCTAATAGAACAGTACCATATAAAAATGTCAAACACTACTATATCTACGTATGCATTTTATATAAAGTGTAAATAAATAGGTTACAGATTTTGAAAAATTTATGTTGTTGAATACACCAGAAAAGAAATAATAATATGCAGAAAAGAAAATTAGTTTACTGCAAGAAGCAACAGACTAATTTGCATATTAATTAAAGTCTTACTCTATGCAAATTAGCACAGCTGAAGAAAGTCTGCAAAAGAATTAAATCAATGCAGTAGTGATAAAGAAGTGCAGTAAAATGGTGTACCGAGTTCAAGTTCTGGAAATTAATAAAGAAGACTTTTAGTTAAAAATCTAATTCGACTATTTCAGAATGTGTGCGAGAAATACTGTGCTTACAAAAGTTACAGAGTTGAAGAGATATTATCTTAAATCTCTACAGAGATGTGAACTATAAAGTGATCTTATTCTCAACTAGAAAATAGCCAGTTGAATTACTAATGTTTTACTAATATTATTATATTCGGTTGTAATTATAAATTTATTTAAACACACATTGATTACGTAACTAATATTTACTAAGGCTGTAAACCTTAAGAATATGCGCATGAAAATGTGAAGGTGTACTTACTGCCTTAGTAAATATTACTTACATAATCAATATGCATTTAAATAATTTTATAATTGCAACTTTAAATTATCATAATAGATTTCTAACTATAAGATCATTCCATTAACTCATTGTAAATCGAAAGATTTCACGAATACTAATGTGTAATAGGAATTGTGGACTTAATCAGTGAAGTATTGAATAGCTTCAAGCTCTCATATCTAACCGCTTCAGCTTCACCTATTCATATAGAAAGTAGGTTGAAGTAAAAAAGGGTTCTCCTCTTTTCTTCTAAAGCATAAGCTTGTGGTTAAGACCTGTAGAGGTCCCTACCTTTGCATTTTCAAGCGCATATTCTTAAGGTTTACAGCCTTAGTAAATATTATATTTAGAGTAAAATAAACTCTTGAATTTATTATTAAACTTTGTGTTTTTATTAAACCATTAAAATTATCCATCTACCAATTGATTGGTTGGCCCTACCATATTAAACACAAAGTATGCAGAATATTCAAGTACATCATACATTTTAAAGTCAAATAATAATTTAATATAACGGTGTAAAAAAAAACAAGGGAAAAACATCTTCCTTCATTCAAAAGTGGCAACTTTACATCATTACTATACCAATCAAAGATGAATAACAGTTCAATTTAACAATACAAAAAACAAAAGATGATAATCTTTGTTTTATTCTTATCGGCAGAATAAATTTGATTAATTATAAAATTATTAATTGCAGATCATCCATCATTTAAATTCAATTACGAATATGTCTCAACATTTAATAGATACTTTATAAAAACAGTTTCAATTTATGATCATTCTGCTGACATGACTCAATTTCATCATCATAATAATTTTCTTTTTCAAGATAAGCAAAATCTTAAATGCTTTAATTATATATATTGTGAATCAAGTGATTTTTTTTTTTATTTCTCAGCCACAGAACACAATGAATCTCAACAATTACTAATATCAGTTCAAAAAACTTTACTGCAAGAATATGTTCTTACATTGCATGGTTACGGCAGTTCAAAAAGTTATTTTGAAATTTTTACCCAAAACTGATTCACCTAGATCTCTTTTTATGTGGTAGATAAGTTCCACAGAAAACCCGCACTAAAAAAATTGCACAAAAATAGACTTAACTTACCTTGAAAAATGTTCCAAAATTTTTATTAATCACATAAAACCAAAGCAATAAGATAAAATTACATTAAAATTCGCATGACTAATAAAAAATTTCAAATATTTGAAAAAAATTGATACATTTTTTTTTTATTAACTATTTAATTTTATTTAAAACAATATGTTTTTATGTGTAATTTATTTTACATTTTTTCATGCATATTTTAATCATTAACGCAATTTGACAATATGCGATTCGTTTGTGAATTGCTAAAAAATCAGATTCATCACAAGAGGAAATACAATTAGCGCCAACTTCAGTCTCAGGCTGTGCTAATAGTTTTCTGTCAACAATGTAATCAGTAATTAAACTATGAGATGATGATTTTACTAATTATTTATGAAGCTCACGATATCAGACTGCTATATCTAGCTGTTAAAGAATGCACTTTCATGGGTGCAACTATATATATAACATGCTTCCATGAATGTGTTAATAATGACTAATGGTTAAATTTTCTTTTATACACATATATATATAGAGAGAAACTTTTAGACAAAATAAAATTACAAATAAAAATATTTAAAAACTTAAAATACATTCTTTTTAAGTAGAAATTAAAAGTTCTTAAATATTTTTACTTGTAACTTTTTTCTGTCTAAAAGTTTCTCCGTGTATATAAAAGAAAATGTAAACATACACATATATTACACAGACATACAACTATTTAGCTCTTTTAACAAGAAAATGATTTTCCAATTGATTAGAAAGTTGATTGTGAAACGAACAGGTTCCACTTCTGTTTCATTATCTTTTTCTAAATCTTCTACAGTATCTAAATGTATTGCCAAACCTTTTTCCAACAGGCATTTAAAGTATGTAAAATATGTGTGTATAGTGAAATATGAACTTCTTTATCGCATAAAAAGATATTAAGAAGAAACATGAATTGCTTAACTTCAAAATCGCATTACAAAAATCCGCACAAAAAGAGACCTAGATGTACTGGCAAAAAAATTTATTCTATATTTGAATAATAATAATTCTATCTGATATAGAATTTCACTAAGTCTTTTAGGATCTTAGCTAAAACTATTCATATTTTCTTTTAATTCCTTAGTATTCCCCCCAAAAATAGAATCTTTTAAAAATTATTTCTATAGCCTGCAATTCATTACTGTACTTTCAGAAAGCTTAGCTTTTGATTTACGTTAGGATTCTGTGCGAAAAGAAACTGGTTATCTTCCATTTCTTGTTTTGTGAAAAAAATTATCCACATTTATAGAGGAAATCAATACAAACAAGAAAAAATATTAAATAATAACATTCATGTAAATAAAATTTAATTAACAAGAAGAAAGAATATTAATATAAATAATCAATAAAACAATTAAGAAAAGGTGAAAACAAAGGACCTAATGATGATTTTTCAATTAATCAAAACTTATTTAAAATTTTAAACATAAAAGATATCTCAAGAAATCATATTAGAAATATAATAAAAAGTTGTCAAATGTTTTATATAAATAAACTAATTATCATTAGAGAATCTCCTATAATTCAACAAACTTAAATAGCAAATATAAATTGCTCATGTTCAGCTTAGAACTTCATTCTTAACTTGATTTATAAATAGAAAGCACTGGAAATAGCCAATTAGTATCTAAGGAGTTAAATCAAGCCAGCACTGCATTTAGAACTTTCATTATTAATTTGGCTCTAATGTTTTTTTTTAAATGAACGGTTGTCGTCAATTAGCCCTTGCACACTGCCTGATGTCGCTGTTTCCATGCAAAAGCACAGAAATATACTGCTCACATGGCTTATAGAACAGTTCTGTTCATATTGGCCGCTAAGAGCTTTTGTGCTTCGCGGTACTATCGCACACTTCACAGATCACTACAGTATGATGTGAGGGTGTGTAGAATTCAAGTTATCCTAAGTCTTTGCATGTGCATTCGAAGTACTTATTTTTTATACGACCTGACGTAGTTTTAGATAGTATTAATTGTAAGACAAAAGATGCGCTTCCGTACATATATTTTTAAGGTTAAACAAATTTCAAAAGTGTATGTTCCAGCATTATATAGAAATAATGCGTAAAACGTGTTTTGCACAGGGACAGCTACGAGACTTTCAAAGCATAAGTTTGGCTTGATCAGAGGGGAATTTTCAAATCGAATTGTGTTTCGTAAATTGTTTTAAAATAGTGTTGAAAAAAATTTTTTTTGATCAGACGTTAATTGAAAAAAGAAAATATTAGATTTTTAAAAATGTTGTGTATGTTCTGACGGATGATCCTTCAGATCGTCAAAACCATCGGATCCCCCTTCCTGCCAATACGCGCTGACATGTAGTAGTGTAAAAAAAGTAAATTGTAAATTAGCCCGGTAACATTATATCTATTGGTTTTTGACTAGCAACAGCGACATCAGGCAGTGTGTGGGGGCTAATCAACGATAACCAAATCAACTTTAATAGTAATCTTGTTCATTTTTTAAATTTTAAATAAAATTCAATATTTTAAAATATCATACTTTAAGCAAATTAACTACAGTTATCATAATAATGGATTACTTATTCAACTGGTTGGAGATAATATTGTATATATTTAACTTCATTACGCGTGCAGTAGTCTTAATTTTAACGCCATCTGTTGTAAACATAAGTTTCTAATAATTACAGATGGTACAGCATTTTAATTGCCATTCCTAGAGTTTTTGGCTTTTTCCGTTATCAGTAAGGGCTTGAACTTCAAAGTTGATATCAGTGTAATTACATGTCTAGAAGCTATGCCTAACTCCTTTTTATTTTCAAACTTTTAGCTAGAAATTTAAAAAAACCTAAGGTTTTGAACCTAAGCCGACTTGCAAAAGCTAGAAACTGATCTGAAGATTATCTATTAGCCATTGACAATTCAGTCCTGCAATAGATGGTTTCTAAATAGAGAGAGATGATCTTGATAATTTAATAAATTTTGAAAGTTTAATATTGTTGTATTGGTATTAATATTATTTATAAAAGTTCTCTGTCTAAAACCGGGCTGAATAATTAGAAAAATGAATATTACATAACACTTATTCGTTGGTGATAGTTGCCATTACTTACCATCCTTTCAACACAATTTATTATTTAATGCCATAAGTTTTGTAACATAAACTCTAACGATCCCTTATTAAAACTTTATTTATTTTGGTTATGTAAATATGCAAAGAATTTGAACAAGTAGTATTTTACAGTTACAATGGAATTGTGAACTATATTTTGTTCAAGTGTTCGATGTATATAGAGCTTGCAAAATAAGCTCTTAACAAGCTTTGCAGAGTATTCCCAACCCCAGACCGGTTTCTGCTACTGGCGTCATCAGTGAAGTGCTAGGATATTCAAGCATTAGATTAAAAATACCAGGACAAGCCCAGCACTTTATTTAATGAATAACTATTAAGTAGAAAATCTGAAATTTTCAGACATCCATATATCTTCCAATACAACTATCTAACTTAAATAGCCATATGGGACCGAACTAAGTTCAGATACACCATATACTAATAGCTTTAGCAATATAAAATCGCCAAAGCCTTAATAGCAAAAAATAAAATTACAAACATGATCTAATTTAATAAACTTGTATTTACTTGATTTTTTTGTAATTTTATTTTTTGCTATTAAGGCTTTGACAATTTTATATTGCTAAAGCTATTAATATATGGTGTATCTGAACTTAGTTCAGTCCCATATGGCTATTTAGTTAGATAGCTGGATTGGAAGACATATGGATATCTGAAAATTTCAGATTTTCTACTTAATAGTTATAGATTAAATAAAGTGCTGGGCTTGTCCTAATATTTTTAATCTAATGCTTGAATATCCATCGTAGCACCTCACTGACGATGCCAGTAGCAGAAACCGGTCTGTGTTGGGGATATTCTGCAAAGCTTGTTAAGAACTTATATTGCAAGCTCTACATATATCATTTGTAAATACAAGCTTATTAAATTAGGTCATGTGACATCTGACTTGATTTTTTTTGTAAATGTATATAGTGAATAATAGCTCACCTTTTGTTGATAAACATTGATTAGAATAGAATACATAGTATGTTGAATTGCAAGTGTACTCAATACACATATAGACATAACCCAAACGTTTTTATATATATATATGTATAAACAAAATTTTAAAAATAATTATTAATGAAAAATTGAGGAGACATATCTATATATATTTTACTGTGTTTATTACCCATGCATTCACTGAAGCAAGAGAAATAAGAAAACAAAGTTAACAACCTTATTTTTATTTTCATATATATTGCTTACAATAACTCCCCTCACATATACTTTAATGCAAATTTTTTTAAATATAATTCCTTTATTTTCCTGAGAGTTTCGACTGTCCTGCAGTCTTCATCAGAGCTACAATATTGAATGATATAAACATATAACCTTTATTTCATATACATATAAAAATATACAAACATATATATGTATATCAAAATATACATATATATCCTCAAAATATACAAATATAATACATACACATATACAAAATCCCTATATATATATATACATCCATACACACACATATAACTTACATATAAAAATACATATATATATATACACAAAAAGACATATCAAATACACAATTTTTATATTTTTTTTTTACATCTTTTTAATTTTTAAAAAACTATCCTTTATTACTTCTTTATTAATTTTACATTATTTTTTACTTTTTATCCTTCATCTTTTCTCCCTATCTATCATTTTACATTATTATCTAATATATTTTATTATCTTCTATTTTAATTTTTTATTTTAATACCTATAAATTGAACTTTTACCATTTTATTATTTCTAATCTCATTCTTTATTAATAATTTATATTTTTATTCTCTTTAATAATTCCCCTATTCATTTTAACTTACCGTTCTTAACCTCCTCTAGCTTTTAAAATAACTGACTTTTTTTCAAAATATTTTATCTTTTTATATGTGATGTAATGTAATGCACTGTGACTTCTCCTTATACAGAGTCAGGAATCTCTCAGCAACTATGCCCTGAGAAACCTGTTAGCCACTTTGTCTTCCCTTTCCATTCCCCACCCCAAGTTTTCCCATATTCTTCTCTATCCTGCTCCATCCCATTTCCACAACATAATCTTTGTCAACCCCATCCATGGCTTTTATATCTAAAACCCCCTTATCTTTTCTCAAACCCAGCATAAAAACCGATAAGCCACTTTCTGTATAATCATTTTGTTCATATTTATTCTTCCACAACTTCATTATTTGTACCTTTTCTGCTTTCAGACATTTACATTCAATTATGCCTTCCTTACACAACTTGCAGACTAAATCACCCATATTTTTCCATTTATGTGTATATTTCCTTGTTGCTCAAGATCTCATTCAAGCCTTAAACAGTGAACTACTTTCCTTGCTATTATCATAAATTAACTCACACCCAATATTGTTTAATTCTATAAATATTTAAACTCTCTTTACTCTCCATACTATCTCTCCAACTCCCTATTTTTTATTAATGCATCTATTCTTCTATCCCATTCCTTAACACTCAACAATTCTCCTAACACAATCATCCCATCTTTTGCACAAATATACAGATATAAATTCTTTATCCAAATCTTTTGCATAACATATTACCTTTCTCATCCATCTTGTTGCCTGTCCTTTATTCATATCCCAATTAAATACTATTTTGGCTATTCTTTTATTATCCATAAACTGCAATCTACTGAACATTTTCATTTTGCTTTTTGCATTTCTCATATAAAAACTTGACCATCTTATTTCTCCTTGAATTGTCTCCTTTGCTGTCCACACTTCTGCATGTTTTCTATTTCTCTGTACTTTTTCTAAGTAATCTAATACCCCTTTACTAACACATAAATGCATCATTACCATATGTTAACCCTGCTACTGCCACTCCCTTCCATACAATTCTAACTACATCATATTTATTATAGAACACTTATAACTGCACTTGAAATAATAAAGATAGAATAAAATCTATGTGCTTTCAGCGTAAACTGAAAAAAATTTAATATATATATAATCATGTATAACATGCAGAGAGAGAAAAAAGGCTGTTTGAATATAAAATTTGCAAATTTTAATAGATTTTTTTTTACATTTTTCTTAAATAGAATATGATTGAAGTTGTGTAGTTAGATATAGTAGTTTGCAGCTCCATTCTATATCATTTTCTTCTGTTTCCTGTCTTTTCTTTCATTGTTTCTGCTATACTTTGTTTAGATATAAAATAATATATTTACATCTTTTGTTTTAGATGAAGAAATAGCATTTAATACTTCAAATACATTAAATCTGGATGAAAGTTTAAAGGAAATTGAAAAGGAATTTTGGGAAGCAGAATTTTGTCCAGTGGCCATATCAATGCTAGAACATTTAGAGAAACACCTTTCTGAAACACAGACATTAGAAACAAAAACACATTGACTATGGATGTTCATGTTGGAAATGAAAAACTTTTTTTAGAAGTGTGCCTTAGTCAATTTCAATTCTTTTCATCTTGGAAGGAAAAAAAACTAAATTTGTAAATAAAAATAGTTTCCTAAAAAAGAAATAAATAACTTTTATAATAAATCTTTGCTTTTTCTCTCCTTAAAATAATATGGATGATGCTTGATTATTTACAATCACTGAGAATATGTACAAGTTATTTATGTTATAATAAATTATAAGCCGTATAGTTTATATTTTACAAAATTGATCACTTAAATTGAAAAGATATAAAATGTTTTTTTAATTTTTAGTTAATACTTATAGTTTTTATTCACTTTTTAAATCAGAAATAAATATTTCAAAATAATAATAAATGTACCATTGCTACATATTCGTAAAAGAAACGAAAACTGAAATGTCGTATGGACAAATTTGATAAAATGCAAAACAAATACCACTGCAAAAAGTTTATTATTTACAATTTAAAAATTACGGTTGACATCAACTAATTAAATTACATAATCAACGAGGTGCCATATTGTGAAGCAAATCAAGACAATGGGTAGAGGCCCTTAGCTCTTAGGAGACTTGACTATCAATCATTATAAATAGTTTATTATAATTTAATCCATTAAGTATTAATGGCAATTTATAAAATGTAATCAGTGTTATAATTTTTGTTATTCATTTTACAGATAAATTTAAAATAAGATATTAAAATATGTATTATAAATAATAAAAAGGATTTTTTTTGAAATTTTATAGAGAGGACTAAAAATTATACCTATGGCATTGTGTACGATTCCCAGTTTTATATAATGAAAATGCATAGTTATTAAAGCAATACAGATATTGAAATAATTGCTGGAATGACATAATATATTGGAAGCAATATCTGTTCTAATGACTTTTATATTAGTGATCAGCAAAAGTGACAAGAAAAATCTTTGTGTCAGATATTCAAAATAATTTACTTTGATAACATCTCAAACTGATAACACTTTTGATCCATAATTATTCAAATATTACATTGGATATTGACTCGTTGTAAATCGAAAGATTTCGTGAGCGTTAATGTTTAACAGAAATAGTGGACTTAATCAGTGAAAAATTTATTAGCTTTATGCTCCCAAATCAATATGCTTTAGATTTGCCTATATAATTAAGAAAATAGGCGTTATGATTTGTAGAGGTCTCTCATTAAAATTAATCACTCAAGGCGCATGTATTAAGGTTTTAAACTTATATAAGTATTACATCGGATAAGGTAGTTTTTGAATAAGATTTTAATAATTTTGTTATCCTGTTGTTTATTACATTAAAAGATAAATTATATTAATATAAGACAGTAGTTACAAAAATAGATATTGCATAGTTATACCATCTGGACTAATTATCTGACTGAATCAAGAATTTATAATTTATTGAAATATTTTGTTGATTCTTCAATTGTCAACAGGAAGCCTTATAAAAATATTCTTGACTTGATCTTTAAATTTATTATTGAAGATAAATTCTTTTCCTGCACTAGACTTCAGTTGTATTGCAAACAATAAAATAAACAAAAGCAATAAAATCTTTAGAAAATAAATATCATTTATAGTAAATGATAAGAGCATCATAATATAATAAAAGTACGCTTTAATCAGTTTTTTCCAGTTAGTTTATTCAGTCTTTTCCGTAAGACAAAAAGATACTGGACTTGAATTATGTATTTGTTGCAATTCATAACTTTTGTCCTATTTTTTACTCAAAGTTACTTTCAATCTTAGAAAACAATTAAGATGACTATTGCAAACGTTTGTAATTCAAGCTTATCTTTTTTGATTCAAAAATAATGCTTTTCTCTAAATAATCTCTCATTACAAAATTTCCAGCCATGGGTCTCAAGGTTCTTTAACACAGAATTGGTAGATTTACCTAGGAAGAATTTATATTAAAAAAAATTACTTAGCTATGGCAATTTTTGGTGCAAAATCTTAAGATATGACAAACTAAAGAAGACATTGTAGAACAAGTACTAAAAAAGGGCTGCAATAAAAATACACCTAATGCAAAAATCTGATCTTCAACTAAACTAAACTCTATAATATACTGATAACAAAAAAATAAAATATTTCTTAATGTGGAGTAAAAAGTAACTCATTATACATTTAAACAGATCTGAAAATAAATATGGGAATTCAAAACTTGTTTTAAATAAAACTTGATTAAACCATAAAACATCACATGATCACCATTTCTTATGCTTGCTCATAACTCTTATTAAAACAGGCAAAACTCTCCATACAATAATGCCTCTCAGTGCAAGCCAGAGTAATCATTGTGCATAAAATCCCTATCTAGTACCTACTCATCCAATATCCCCAGACTAGTTTCTAGCTTGTAGTTTTCGTAAGCTCGATGAAATCCACAAACTAGAAACTAGTCTGGGGATATTGGATGAGTAGGCACTAGATAGGGATTTTATGCACAAGCCTTCTGGCATTCATTGATTACTCTGGCTTGCACTAAATAGCACTACTGTATAGAAAGTTTTGCCTGTTTTAATAATGAAAATTTCCTAGAAAATATAATGTGCTTGCAGTTGAGGGCTATAAAATTTCTGAAATGCACATAAAAATATTCAGTATATGTTTGATGAGAAATCCTGTCAAGAAATTGGGGAAAAAAAAGACGAAGAAATAGTTTTACAAAGAGTTCATTGTATAGCTGAGAATATTGAGTAATAATTCCATTTAAGACTTTAGTCATGTGAAGAATACTTTCACAATTCGATGAGACAACGGACATTGCTATTCTGTCAGACATATTTGCATAAAAATGTATAAACTGGAAAAATTTAGAAATTTTTAAATATATCGATGATTTACTTGGAATAATTTGGGAGAAATGTGTGATTGTAGCAATAACAGAATGTATGAAAAATTGTTAAAATATACTAGTAGTCATATTCTTCATAGATATAAACTGGTAGTTCAAAATACCCATTTTTAGAAAGTATTTTAAATGAAACAGTGAAAATTACTAACTTTACAAAAAAAAAATGTTAAAAATAAGATTATTCACTTGTATATGAAGATATAGGCAGTCAACATTCATCTGATAAAATATTTATTGAAATTAAATGATTGTCATGGCAAAATTTTTGTCAAATTGTTTCCTCTCCATATTAGATAACAAATTTCTATTTGTAGAATGTTTTAGAAGCTTGCTAAATATATTCCAAACTGAATTTTTCTCAAAGAAAATTATAAATATTTTCAAAACAAGACAAATTATCATTATTATGATAATGATGTTTGCAATACTGAACAACATTTGTTAAAAAAAAAATTATATGGATCCATTTTGAATTTTAAATGACTTTTTGCAGGAATTGAGAAATTGACAAAATTTTACAAGAAATTATTACTTATCTAAACATAATAATAACTGGTGATAAAATGATATTTTTCTTTATTAAAAATGATCGTTAACTATTGGGTTCTCAATCCTTTCAGTATTAAAACAAAAATCATATTTATTTTAAAATCTCATTGAACTAACATCAAATAGCCAAAATAAAAGTTTAATGAAATTTATTAATTTTTGTGTAATATAAAATAATATCCAGATTTATTCATATAGGCAGTTTGCTGTCATTTGGTACCATATATTTTTGACAAAAACAATATATAAAAGTTGAATGACACTTGTAGTATTAGAATTCATCTGGCCACAATTAAATCAAATTTTGAAAGACATTTAATCCTTCAAATTCATTCAGTTTAATTATTTATTTTCCACCTCTAGTATCAGTTCAGTTCCGGGCAGCTCTAAGCCCGTTCCCATTCATAGAATAGTCGATCTTTCAAACTCACCGTTTGTCTTGTGTAAGTCCTAATTATAGTCGGTTGCCCATAACCACTTAAGCACAACCGCAGCAATGCTTACCGTTGTGTATATATGTAAATTATATTAATTCAATAGTAAGAGTTTAAAAAAATCTTTTTATTGATAGTAAACAAATATATAAAGTAGTGAGTAATGAGTTAAGTTTGAGGGGGGGGGTTTAAAATAAAAAATAACCTGTAAAGAAGGGGAAGAAGAAAAAGTACGTGATGGGGTAGTACAGAAAAAAAAAAAACAAAGGGGGAGAGACTCGCTCCGTCAAACTAATCTTAAATTTTTGTGTTTGTCTGTCCTTCCTATCAACGTCTATTTTTATTATATTTAATTATTTTTGGTGTTTTTTGGGTTTTTTTCTTATAGTATGTTATACATTTTGGATTGTTTTTTTCTCAGTGCTTGCATAAGGTCCCCAATAGTTTATAGTTTGTGTCTATAAGAGTTTTGGTAGGCGTCCGGCGGAAATAAGAGTGTGTTTTAAAGATAGCCAGCAGGAAGTCTAGGCAAATAAAGTAAGTGAAGGAGAAGATGGGGTGTAGGGAAGTAGGGGGGGGAAAGTAGGGGGGCGTAAGAAAGAAGAGAAGGAGGAAGAAGGAGAGCAGATAGAAAAGAAATGAGAATAAAAAGGAGTGCTGGAGCAGGGGGGTGCCGGGGTCGCAAGGCAAGTAGGGCAAATATAGAAAAGGAAATAGGGGGCAAAGGGCACGCCAAAGAAGAAAAAAGACAAGCGGTGACCCAGATAGATAAACCTAAGTCAAATATGGTCAAAATATAACCTACCAGGCAACAGGTATATAACATCATAAAACTACATAAGTCCACAAAGTTTTAGGGGCAAGCAAAAGAGAAGATGGGAGAAAGAAAAAGAGGTAAGTAGTTATCAAGGTATGAAAAAGTCACAGCCTACCATCCTCAATATGGAGAAGTAAGAACAGATAGAAAAATATATCAATAAATCTCCTCAACAGTTAAAAGTTTCCATAGCTAAAATTTGTTTGTTTGCTACAAAAATATTATGGTATAATAACATGGGTTTAAAATAGTGTATATCAGATGATATTATGATTCAAGTTTTAAGTACAATCAAAGAAAAATAAAATATAACTAGATTTACCCACAAAAGCCAGTCCATCTCCAAAAAATAGCCTAGTCTCAAATATAGAGTGCAATAACAAGTTTTAGTATTGTCTCCTCCATAAATTTTTGTGAAGGTGGATTGAGTACCTGTTCAAATACAAAGGGTCCTATAGGTTATTGAAGTTGAAAATACCTAAGGCTTGCATGGTGGTGTTTAAAATCACAGTTCTATAGGATCCAAGTAGTTGTAATACTGCCAAAAGCCTGAATTTAAGTCTAGCCCTTATGAAAGCATTAATAAGGGTGTCTCAGTTCAATTATAGCATAGATACGCCAAGGTAAAGAAAAATGTAAGAAAAAGCAAACCTGAGTACAGATAAGGCATAGGAATGACAAAAGCTAGGCAAGTGCTTCTAGGTTAAAAGGTGCAGGGTGTAGCAATAATAAGTTTACAGTCAAAAAAAAATACCTGAGAGATAAAGACGCCTAAGGGGTATAATGTAAAAAAAAGTAACAAGGGGTTATTCGGTCAATGAGGAGAATATATTAAGCATATACACCAAATAGGACCTATGAGCAGTAAATTGAGGGTGGTTGAGCCTGGTTCTACTAGCCATGAATGTATGCCAGCATCTTAGACATGATTAGACTTTCATGAACCTCTGCCCTCATTTAATAAAATGAAATACTTCGTTGTGGCTTTTGATGTATTTTCCAAATTGGTGGCAGCATATCCTGCGACTCAGGCAAATGCTAAGGAAACCATATGGGTTTTGGAGCAATGACATTTTGGAACAGTGGGAATTCCACATAAAAATCTTGTCTGACTATGGGACACTGTTGATATCTGACGAGTGAACAAAATGGATGGAGATGTGGAATAAAACATATATTATCTACGTCAAAATGCAACCTGCAGTCCAATCTGTGTGAGCGGTCATGAGGGAATGTATTCCGTGTATACATACAAAATAATCAAATCACCGAAGGTGAGTGAAGAAATCCCGCGCATACTTAATATGATAAACTAGTCTAAAAATGAGTCTACAGAGTTAGAATCCATCCAGCTTCATTTAAAAGAAGAATGTACCATACTCATTTAGGACCAGTCTGCCAGTGGAAGCAGGCCCCATAGATAGAAGGAAGGATGCTGAATAAGCACATAGTAGACTAAAGATGGCTGAATTAAGGCAGAAGAGACAAGGAAGGGCCCAAGGACAGATTTAGAGTAGGAGACGAGGTCATGATAAGAATCAACCCTGTAAACCATCCTGAGAAATACATTTACATGAAGTTCCAACCAATTTATGAGGGTCCTATATAATAAAACAAAAATATAGTAACAATGCGTTTGTGGTGGCATAGGGCATGGAAGAGAGGAATATATAATGCCTGGTCATTAAAATTGATAAAGAGAAAAAAAGAGCTGCCGGACAAACAATGGGAAGGTTCAATAGGGGATCGGAACTGTAGGTCCAAAATGAAATAAGTTTTTTGGAAAACGCAAAGGATAGAACATAAGTAATCACAGTGGAAAGTATTAGAAAATTAATAGAGATAAAATAGATCAAGAGATGCATTTTACTCTCAAACGGTGGATGGTATAATGTATCCTATCGATCAGCAGTACATTAGTAAATTTTATAAATTGTAAAATTTTAATATGAAAAGAATTTATAATTAGTTAACAAAAATACTGTGGAATTATTTTATCAAGAAATCATAAAAGTAAAAATCTCGTTTGAAAGAATTAATTTATAAAAGTTTAAGAAAGTATAATTTAGAAAGTTTAAAGTTTTTTATATCTATAAATAAATGCAAATCACCGTAGGGCAAATCATCACATCATGTATTAGTATAAGTTTACAATAATAATAAAAAAAACAATTTAAGGGGGGAGAAATTTAACTAAATTAAAAAGATTTAAAAACTATATTTCTCTCTTTTCATTTATTTAAAAGAAAATAAAAAAATCTATGTGTATAAAGAAATGAAAGTTGAATTAAAATAAATAAAAGAGAAGCTTATAACATAAATTTAAAATTTCTTAAAAGATTGCTTGGTTGATAAAAGGAAAGCATAATGGAAAGTAATTGGAACTGATATCTTATCCAATAGCTAGATTAATGCAAGCAGATATGCAGATTAAGAAAATATTGGAAATTTAATTAATAAAATTTACAAATTAATTTAGAGTGATAAAAGAGACAATGGAAGGAAATCATATAAAAGGACTAAAAAATGCATTCATAGCATTCCGAGTCAAATTTCTCTTTGATATGTGATTCTTGGTTTGTGATGAATATGTAGCATCATAGCAATTAACAATATTAAAACTGTGCTAGTATCAACACTGTAGAAGAATTCCAGAGAAGAAAGATGAGCACGGCTGCGAGCATCATTAGAATGTGATTGGACATCTTCATAGCTATCGAAGAGTCATCTAAAGTCATGCAGTACTAGAAAGCCACTGAAGTATGCGGCCTGACTCGTCTCGGTCTTCCAGAATGTCAGAAGTCCTCCACATAGAAGTCATGCCCACTAACCGTCTGATCAGTCAACGAATGTCTATCTCAATAAACACAGAAAGTCAGCAGGAGCCAAAACCATTAGTGAAATCCAACTGGTTGGTGATCAATACGGTTGAGAAACCAGGAGTCGTATCTTCAGAAACATAAATTATAAATCCTAGGTAATTTATGAACTTTTATTTCATGCATGAACTAATTATGACTTTGCTGATAGCCCTACAAACTTTGAGTGCCTTCCATATTCATCATAAAAGTGAACCCTAGTACGTACATGTATACATATTTTTTTTTTTTATCATATATTTTAATTAAGATGTATAAAGTTTTCCTTAAGTGATTTTAAATGTCATGGTATGTGTGCTTAAGTATGTTTATAATATTTAACTGTATTATCTTTTATTGTCATATATTTAGTGAAAGCGTGCTTAATGATTTATAATTTTCTTTATGATAGTATTTCTTAGTGTTATTTAATTATGAGAATTTTTTTTTTAAAAAAAAAAGGTATTTGTTTGCTAGTTATAATTTGGTCATTTCTCTTAATCACTATGCCACTTACAAAATCATTAGTTAAGTATAATCACTAAGCGGTCTATTATAGTTTGCCATCTTATAAATAAACAAGAGCTAGCAATTAAAAGAAGTGCTAAATGTGTTTACCTGACGTCCAGGCATGCTAATTATAGTTAGCTGGCATTTGAGGTTTACCTCGAAATAAATAAAATGCTTTGGATGGCAGGAGGGGTTGATATTTAGCAGCCGAGAAGTTCTAGAGCCTGGAAATGTGGCCGCAGGTTATATTTCTTATAGCTGTGGTTTGGTTATAGGTGCCGTTGGTGATCTTCACCTTCTGTATTTGACTTCTCCACTTGTTGGGCCAGTGTTCTGCCATATTAAAAGTGCAACTGGAGTAAATCAAGATTACAATTTGATTTTTTTTCAAATTTGTATTTTAAATTATATAATCATAGCGATCTTTCTCCCACCTGGTTCAATATATATATTTGTTTATGTATCTATAATATAATTAGTATGCCTCACAACTAAACCAAAGTGTGATAGCTAGGTAGTTTTTTTTATCTGTTAATTATAACTCGTCTTATAAAAAAATCTGTTCCAAGTTTTGCCATACCCAGCTAACAATTTCCTTTAGGAGAATTTATATCTTTATTATTTTAGTTATATTTTTATTTTGTTTTCTTTTATCTTGTTTTCACTTTCTTAATAGCATATTAATATCTATATTGGGCTGAAGTAATTATCATGTAGATAACAGTTGATCACAATAATGTCAAAAAATCATTTCTAACTGCATGTAAATAAAAAGATGTACTTTAGTAAAGTATTGAAAATTATATAAATTAGCAAAATACTAATGATATAATTATCATAAGTTATGCCAACTAATGGTGTTTAAAATAATTCATTAAAAAAAAAAAAAAAGAGGAGACCAGGCGTTGGCAAAATAAGTTCTCTTATTATTCAATAGATTTTAACAACTTTACAGTATTTTTTTTTGTTAAAGCTTTAAATATTACATTTTTATACAATTTCGTTACCAGATTTGGGGGGTCACAAGTGTTTAACCAGAAACACTCTTATAAATGTTTACAAAATAAGATTTCCATTATGCCATCTAAAATAATTTTTTACAATAAATAAATTACAAATGGCAATTTTAAGAAAATTTGGATATTTAAATTCTATATAAAATAATTCTGCATGAATATATCATACATCCATCAATTTAAAATCTGCATACAGATTAATTACTGTTCACATAAAAATTAATGCTTTAGATGATTTTTTTTAAAAAAAAAAAAATTTCTTTTCTAAGTTATACAAGTAACAAAAAAAACCTTAACATGCAAATGCATTGCATTTAATATATTAAGCAACTTATTTACCTAAAATTCATATATATACATTTTAAATATTCCTAACAAATAAAACTGGAATAAAATAAATATAAATTCAATATATATATATACTGTATGCAATTGAATATCAACTGCATAAAGTTTGCAAACATTTGAATTAGTCATCAAAATATTAAAGCAGTGGTAGTCAACCTGGTCCCTACGGCCCACTAGTGGGCGTTCCAGCCTTCATGGTGGGCGGTAGGGCTTTTGTCCGACACTGAAGCATTTTCTTTTTTTTTGAAAATAAATTGACTTTTTAAAAAATTTTCATAGAGATTTATATGCTTTAGCTTGCTGTAACTCTACTTTATAAAGTTACTTCCCTACTTTATAAATCACCATTACTGTGGAACCGGTGAGCGGTTAGAAAATGTTACTACTAACAGAGATACAAAAGTGGGCGGTAAGTATAAAAAGGTTGACTACCCCTGTATTAAAGTATAATTTAGAAATTATTTAATAATGTCCTGTAAGGCAAAAAAAAACATTTTTTAATCCTTTTTTTTCCCCACAGATTTAAAAATACAAGAAAAAAAAAGATTGAATAAATAAAAATATTAGTAAAAAATAGTCCACATGCAGATTTTAAAAAATATACACATATAAAGGATATAATTTTTTCCAAAATGTTCCAAGATGAAGGTTTTAAAAAAACAATAGTAAATTTGAGAAGTCTTTATTTTTAGAACTTTTTTTTTAGCGTAATACATTTTAAAACTCAATTATCAAAACTAATGCAATAATAAGTATTTTGCTTTTAATAGCGAAGTCTGGGTGCATGTTTACTACATATGTGGTCATATATATATATGGGTCTTCAGTTGAGTTTTAATAATTGCATAATCTAAGAATCAAACTTTGACAGAAAAAGACAAATAATCAGGTATTAAAGTCTAAGGATTAACTTCTCAGCTAAAAGATCTAAAATTCTTTATGCAACACGTAAAAAAAAAAAAATTGTACAGTATATCTAAAATTTCTTTGTAGTTACATAGTCCTTTTTTTTAAAATTCTGTGTAAAACTAATAATTAATAAAACAATCCAAATATTAAATATTTTGAAACAATCATCAAGCTCAACTTAATGAATTCCGTTTTTCATCTTGAAAATGAATTTTGGAAAAAATTTAGTATTAATAACATATCACCCTAAATTCATCTAAGTATAAAATGATCGAGGGTGACTTAAATGAAGCAGTTATGATAACATTTTCATTTGTATTGCATGAGTTTACATATATAAACATATACATTATGAAAGGAAAAAAAAAATACAATTGTTCAAATTTTCATTATGAATTATAATTGTTTTTGGCTTTAGCGATCACTCTGAAAAAATCTTAACATTTAAGAACATATCACCTTAAATTAATATAAGTATAAAATAATCTCATGACTTGAATGAAACAGTTTTAGAAACAATATTCATCACAAATCTCATATTTTTTCAATTATTTTAATGCCCTGCATTCTTGCTTCAGTAATATAAGCAGTTTTCTGGATTACTTCAGTGAGTAGATGGAAATAACGTTCTGTAATGATATGGTACTCAACTAGCTTTAGACATGGCGAATAATTGATTATACATCTAGGTATATAATTTTAATTAGGATGTAGTATTTTAAAAAGCATTTGTTCTCAACATCCTTGTTTAATATAAATAGAAAGTCAATTTTGAAAATAAAATTATTGTGAAAGTATTTATTTATTATATTAGAAACCAAAATGAATATCTTAAAAAATAATTATGATTTTAAAAACTAGTCAAATTTTTATTCTTAATCAATGAGAAATCATATAAATATCTATTAAAGCATATAAGTCTAAAAATTTATGATTTTCAACATCAGATTTATTTTTTTTATTTTTTAAAGAAATTTTGATTGGGCATTGGTAAATTATGCGCAGAATACAAAAAAGTTTTCATTAGGAATATGTATTGAAATATATAAAAACATAAACATATTAATTAAGCAATTTATTTGATAATGCAAATATTTTTGTGCATAATTTTGAACCAAATCTGTTGCAACATTAACAACTGTTATTTGAAAACCATATTAGCAATCAATTTCATACAGCTATTGTTCAGAATATATATTTCTTAAACACAAATCTCATTATCACAATATTTACAGAATTATTAACATTTTAAATACATTATACAATACTGTTTATTTAGCTTCTTACAATATGGAAACTTCTTATACCTGGACATATAAGAAGGCCTTTCAAATTTTCACTATTATCAGATTTTATTACTTTAGAATTAATTAGTTTCACTAAATATTATTTATTTACTCTTGAATGCATACACATTAAAATATAACAAACATGGTTCATTAAATAAATTAATATATACAAAGATTGAATACATTTAAGTAAATACCTGTAAATTAGTAGGCTTAATTGACTTGAGCAATGGGTTTCCATTTTGTTTTTTAATCAATAAATGAAGAAAGAGTGAATTGGAGAAAAAAAATTATCAGTTAATATAAAATTTACAGAATTTTGATATATATAAGATTTGAAAAATAAATATCTGCAAAGCGAAACAGAACATACTGTTTTTACAATTTTATAGATATTGATAATGGGGGAAAAACATAAATGCCATGAAAAAATTTTAAAAGATGAGTGAAAATGTGTAACATATATATATATATCCTTTGATTGTACAAAATTGTAGAATACGTATTAAAATTAATATTTAAATTCAATAGCTGTTTAAATTTCCAGTAGCATACTGCTATTTTAAAAAGTTATAATGAGGAAGAAGGGAGAGTCAAGATGGATACTGTTAAATTAGTCATAAACCACTCACTTTTCATTTCCAGTACTTAAGATATGCCCATATATAAGCATTTGGGTTGGAAAGAATAAGTGGATTCATTTTATTCTTTCATAAATACTATATCTTGTGTTGGGAATGAAAGTATTCATTTATTATTAACACTCGTAAAAAAGCGCATGCACAATAGCTTGAAAGGCTGATCTTTAAATGTATAACTCTCTTTAAAATTGCAAATAATTATTACTGCAATCTTTTTAAAAATAAATCTATATTTCCTTTTTTTAAAGAATAAATTGCCTACAATCATATTATTAATAATTTATTAATGTTATAAAATAATTACGCTTATAAGACACAAGCAATATTCATATTAGTACATTACAAAAATATGAACAATTTTTTAAATGTATAATCAAAATGCTCAAATAATCAAAGAATAGGCTATAGGAATTAGCTATTAGTATACAAATCCATATAATTTATAAAATTCTAAATCCACTAAAAAAAAAAAAAATAGCATTTACCCATATACTTGACTCCAAAATAAGTATGATATTGAGGAAATAGTTTTGATGATTAACTGCAATATGAAACAATTAAAATAGAGCACTAGAGGACAAAGAACTGACATTTCTCCAAAAACAATCAATAAAAATCCATTGTTCATTAGCTCAGCCAACTTGACTTGAAAAAAATCGAAAACTTGGTTGGAAATTGTCAACTACTCAAATTTCCAAAATATATCTAAAATCAGATTATGGACATGGGAAATGTGCTAATAATCAAAAAAACCATTCACAAATCATTTTTATTTCTTAAAAATATTTTTTTATAACATATCCATATATAATTTACAATTTTTTAAATGATCAATTGAACTAACAAACCCAAAAGATAGTTTTTTGTTTTTCTATAAAATGAATAAAATTGACAAGCAAGATTATGAATTACTTGTTTTTATTATACACTTAATTAAGATCTCCACATAGAAAAAGAAAAATGAAGTTGAAGCACTTCGTGTGTGTGTGTGTTTAATTTTAAAACAGATATATTAATTTTTAATTAAGATTTAATGTTTATATCTGGGTTAGAGAGAATCTCTAATTTAATAAATCTTTAGTAATAACCACTAATGTATTTATCTAAAATAAATCATGCCAAAGTTGTGGGTGGAGTTAAGTTCGACATTTATAAATTAAAATCTAACAATTTATTAAAAAATTTTGTAGATATTATTACTAAAAATAGAAAATATTTTATGCACACTTTTTGACAATTTAAAAACATTAAAGAGTATCCGGTATTTATTTTAGGTTAAGAATTCCAAAACCATCCACTATTTATAATAAAGTATATATATTACTGTAATCTAGAGTACCATATAATTTATAAATAATTTAGCAAATTCCATCCAAATGGCAAATATATATATATATATAAGTTCTCCATTTAAATAAGATTTTTGAATCCATATTATATAAACAAAAAATTAATTAACTACATGGAATATTTGAAATTATTTTCTCATTACAAATTAACGATTTCTTAAGCCACTAAATTCATTCGCATGCGTAATATTGAACAATAGAATATTATTTTCCACTCTCAAAAACGTACAAAATTTATATTATGAAATTATAATACAATATCACTTGAACATCAAACATTGAAGACACGTAATTAAGTTAAGAAAGTAAAATTATGTAATGTATTTAGTCCAAAAAATGTTTGTATCAGCAACTTATTTATCTTTATTTACAGTGTATTTATTAGTTATCATTTCCATTTTTTTATTTTTACAAAGTTAATAGCTAGAATAGAAACAACGATATCAAACTAAAGTCAGCATTTAGGATAAATTTATTATGACAAAAAAAAAAAAACCATTAAAAAATGTTGCCAAAATATTATACAAGCGTTGGATGTTGTATATTGAGTCATAGTAACTTAATTTCCAATATAAAAAAGCAACGAAAAGAGACAAGAAAAAAAAAGATATACATCTGCTTGAAGATTCTTTTGAAAGAGAAAATTATTTTAACAGAATGTATAGTGCTGAATGATTTTCTTTGGGTTTCTTTTTTTCAAAAAAAAATCTAAGAAAATGTATCCAGATGAAATTAAAATTCAGGGTCTAAGGTTTATTTTAAGTTCTAGCTACTCTTTAAAATTCATCAACACATGCGCATATCACCAGCATTATTTGAATTTATTAATAGTGCAAAAATAATGATGTACTTTCTATTGGGTAGATTCCACCAAAGCATTCATAAAAATCATAATTTAAGGTTATGCAATAACAATTTCATATTCATTCCACATCAAAAGCAATAAAATCACTTTCAACCTCTATTATAGTGGGCATAAAAAAATTACCATCTTCATTAACATAAGCACACAAAAAGAATCCCAACGTTTCAATAAGTATCTGTTGCAATTTTTGTTATGTTATTAGGGTGTTCTAGTGAGTCAATATGTGGTGCGCAAATTCTATTCAGCTGACCAAACAGATTTTTTTTTTTTTAGTTTCTTTGACTGGGAATCAAACTAGGAATATTCAGCTCATAATTCAGAGTTTTCATAACTCAACTCTTCATAAATTCATTCTTTATCTTTGATATTCTTAAAACATAGTTTATAAATAACCATAGTATTTCAACCATCATATTTATTCTTTTCTTATGAAAACTGCTCTCATTTGTATTTCTTCCTGCCGACACTTATGAAGTCGCCCGTCTATGTTTGCTGCATACCAGTGTAACCTAGAGATTTTACTGATGTGAAATTCATTATTTAAAAATATAGTTTAATAAATAATAATCCAAAACTTATAAAACTATATGCAATAACAAACATTTCTTATTTAGAATACACTTTGCCTTGATAATTCCTTGAAATTATCAAATTCATTTTCTAACAAAAACATATTTTTAATATTGATAATGAGACCTATACAACTATTAAAGTCAAGGGGTAATACTTTAAAGCAAATATTGCATACAAAAATAAAAATATCACCTTATTTAATAACAAAAGAAATGACTGATGATAACTTTATATCTGTCATCCCTTTTATATGTGTACATACAATTATATGTAATATATTTATAAAATTCTATCTCACTAGAGCAACTATTTTAAGTGCAAAATTTAAGGCTACTCACAACAATATTGCACTTTGCCATGTTAATATAATGACTACTTACGATTTAACAATCTTAAAATGGAAATCATTTTAAAACATTTATCGGGAATGAAACAATATATTAATACTTTTTTTTCTTCATTTGAATCGTCATATTTAATATGGACCTAGATTTTTGAATTAATGAAATATTAATTTATGGTAATATGTTCTAACAAAAATTATGTTTTTCAAATAAAATGAATTTATAAATTAAATATACACTCACAGATGTATATATATATAAACTGACAGTACATATGCACTTAAATATATGTATATAAAATGTATGTTTTTAACATACCTCAAAGTACAGTAATCCACAAAAATTTTTATAGTCATTATAGTAATGTAAATAATGACCTATAAATCAATCTCAATAATCCAAGCCATACCACAGCCTGATATGCATAGTATCTATTTAAAAAACAAAAAAGCCATTTGAGAAACAAAAGTTCCATCATCACAGATCTAGGAAGAAGCATTAGCTAGGATTCTTCAGTCTTTTGATCTAAATTATCACTATCAGAAATTAAGAATTTTCTTTTTTGAATGGTTTCATCTACGGAGGCATCCAAAATTTTGTACTGAAAGGCAACATTTGAGCTATTTACAAGATCAAGAGACAATAATTGCTCTTCTGACAATGTTGACGAGCTTATTAATTCATTCTCTCTTCTAGTCTTATCCAAACCATCTTGATTAGTTTCTTTTAATATTAAGGGTAAGGAAACTTGATCATCCGTTTTGTTTTCAAGCAAATCAGTTGTTGTCCCAGAATCAATAGCATCACATGATGTACAAATATCATCATCTGATGTAGTCTGTGCTTTTTTAACACTAAGATCCAATCCTAACGCTTCATTCTGCTCCGTTAACTCAGTATTTGCTGTAGAATTAATATATTTTTTATCTGTATTGTCACATTCAGCTATTAATCGCTCAAGGCTTGTGTTGGCTACAAACACCTGTCCAACAGTAGTAGAATCTAATGTTGATGGCTCAGAGTAAATAGATCCATTTACTGGAATTAATGTTAGTCCTAAAAAATAAAAAAAAGTTGTAATGATTGTATACTAATATATATATATGCTCATGACAATAAAATCTGAATTATCATTAACAGAAAGATTTGCAACAAACATTTATAATAAACTTATATGGTCAGTATAAAGCCAATGATAGTACAGTATGAACATTTCATCAAGTATATAGATATCTACAATACAAATTAATTTAGAAATCATAATCTTTCTATATATTGTAGCATGCAAAGAAGCTGGATATTTAAAAAAGAGAGAAAAACATAAGAAAAAGTTTTATAACAGTTATTTCTCTTTATACTGATCGATAGATTCATATCAGTGAAATAAATTTTATTTTAATCAAACTAAATGAAACAAAATTCTAAGATAAAATAAATTATCACCAGAAAATAAAGATTTATTTAATTAAATAAATAGAATATATTTTTTTTTTTTAGTTCTGAATACTTTGACATTTAATTGTAAATTTTTTGGATAATAGGATTGTAATTAAGATTTACATGGAATGAAAAATAAAAAATTAAAAGCCAAGAATTAAACAGATGTCAGATTATGTCCAGGTGATTAGAAAATGACTTTCAAAAAAATTGTGACAAGTATAAAAGAGAATCAAATCATTTGGAATAAAAACATCAGCAGGGAAAGTCTTAAGAAACCAGCATTGTTGATATAAAGTTGCAAAAGCTGAGGTATGCAGATGTAGTTCTGAGAAAATGGTTAAAATTATATAAAGTATTCCATAATGATAATGAACATAGTTTCGATACTAAATAAAGTTACATTTTTCTAAAGACATTCGATAATTATATTATAGTGAAAATAGACCCGTATATAAATATAACATAGTTTTTTATATATCATTGTTGGGGCATAAACCTGAATTATCTGCATTTGGTATCTGCTATTAAGTTGTATAACTAATCTTGCCACTCTGTCTGATACACTTTTTATTTGTAATGAATCCTACTCCACTTATATTTCCAATATTTGTACCTTTAGAGTAGAGTACAAGTTCTCATAGTGATGAAGTAGAAGATATGGATGTACAAAAGGCTTTTGATCAGAGTAAACAACATTTTAAAATTATTATGAGAGACTTTAATGCTAGAATTGGTAAACAAATAAAAGATGAAAATGCTGTAGGTAATTTTGGTTATGGTAATAGAAATAAGGAAGGACATAGATTTGTGGAGTTTGCAGAAAAAGAAAAACCTTATATTTATGAATTCTTTTTTTGAAAAAAATGTTAAAAGGAAAAGAACATGGGAGCTTCCAAATGAAGGGCCAGTAAAATTTGGATTATATTTTGACTAACAGAAAGTACATATTTCAAGATTGTAATGTTCTTAATAAATTTACCACTGGAAGTGATCAATGATTAGTAAGATCTAAGATATATGTTAATAAATTGTTTTTCTCTTCACTAGTAAAAATTGAAATTATAAATATGCGACTTTTTTTGCATGCGTTAGTGAAACTATAATTATATTATAATATGTAATAGGTCTGCTTAGCGCTTTCGAGATTTAATGTTCGAATTTCATACTCATAGTTTTGTGAATGAAGACCATTGTGATTTATTATATGTGTACAGTAAATCACAACAGTCTTCATTCACAAAACTATGAGTATAAGATTCGAATATTAAATCTCGAAAGCGCTACGCAGACCTATTACACATGATAGTATAATTATAGCTTCACTAACGCATGCGAAAAAAGTTGCATATTTATAGATACATGTTAATGCAAAACTAGAGACAAAACTTATTAAGAAAAACAATATTTACAGTTGATATTCCTAATATTCAGAAACAGTTTAATTCAAATCTAACTCGAAAACTTTGCGTGCGAAAGTATACTTGTAAAATAATATAGGCGCTATTGCACCTGAACGCAAAGCTACTTCATATTTAAAACAAAATAAAATTATACTATTCTGTAAAAAGAAAAGTGAAGGAGGCCTGTTTCATAGCTATGGATTGCAACGCCATCAACTGCAAGAACACCTGCTTCACGAGCCCAAGAAAATGGAACAATTAACCTTGATTTGCATAATTGCATATAATTAATTCACATAGAGCTATGAAAATGAGAGCACATCTTTTGAAAGCACTTGCAAAATAGTATAATTTTATTTTGTTTTAAATATAAAGTAGCTTTGCGTTCAGGTGCAATAGCGCCTATATTATTTTACAAGAAACAGTCTAATGAATTTAAATTAGAACTTACAAATCGGTTTCAAGTATTAGTAGATTTTGAACATGATTCAGATTTGAATGATATTAATATGAAAATAACTGATGCACTTTTAAAACTGCAACAAAGATAACTGGTAGAAAAAAGTAGCGATTGACCAATAAAACTTCTACTGAGACTAGAGAATTTATGAAGAAAAGAAGGAATATGAAGATATCTCGAATTTTGTAAAATAGTGTAGGAAAAGAATTGAAACTGATATAAGAAAGTATAAATGTGGACTAGCAAGGAAAGCTGTAAAAGAGAATAAAAGTCTCAAGAGTGTAAAACAACATTTTGGTATTGGTATGAAATTTATATCTGCAATAAGAAAAAAAGATGGAATTATTACTAAAAAGAGATAAACATCATGAAATAGATAGAAGACTTCTATCAAGAATTATATAGTAATAAAAAACAAATACCTCCTATATCTATTATATCTTCCGAATTGTCCAGAGTTTTAAATGAAGAAGTGAGACATGCAATTAAATTTATGAAGAAAGGAAAGGTTCCAGGTAATGACAGAATTATAATTGATATATTAAAAGCAGATGAAGAAATAGAAAAACATTTAGCAAAGTTATATACCAAATGTCTAAATGATAAAGATGTACCAGATGAATGGAGAATGCAGTATTAATATTTAAAAAAGGTGATAAAGAAGATATTAGAAATTATCACTTTTATACAAAAAAATTTCCAAGATAATTATAACTCGTTTACAGAGAACATTGGATTTCCACGAACCAAGAGAACAAGCTGGATTTAAAAGTTGTTTTAGTACAGTATATTATATCTAAGTATTGAGAGAAGTAATAGAAAAGACCAATGAATATGAGTTTCCATTATACTTTCAATTTGTAGATTATGAAAAGGCATTTGATTCTATAAACATTTCTTCAGTGATTAAAGCATTGGATCATCAAGGTATAGATCCAGGATATTATCATATTTTGAATAATATTTATAAAAATGTTTCAGCAACAATTAGATTACATAATGATACTAGGAAAGTCAACATTGAGAAGGATGTAAGACAGGATGACTCCATATCTCCAAAACATTTTACAGCAGTGCTACAAGAAATATTTTGTGGATTAAAATGGGAAGCTAAAGGAGTGAAAGTAAATGGAGATTATTTAAATCATTTAGATTTTGCAGATGATGTAATTGTTTTTGCAAATGATGCTTTAGAGCTGCGGGAAATGTTGTAGAAGTTATCGTAGGAAAGTAGGACTAAAGATAAATGTTAAAAAGACTAAAGTAATGTTTACTGGATTTTTTCAAAATATGAAAATAAAGATTGGTTGAGATGAGTTAGAAGAAGTTAACAGTTACGAATACCTTGGTCAGATTATTAATACAGATGGAAACATAATGGATGAAATTAATCATAGAATTAAACTTGGTTGGAGTGCTTTTGGTAGAAATAATTTGATATTAAAAGGAAATATGCCCGTGTGTTTGAAAAGGAAGGTTTTTAATAAATGTGTTTACTAGTTCTTACTAATGGATCTGAGACTTGGACACTAAATAGAAGAGCAATACAGAGACTTCAGACCACTCAAAGTATGGAGAGATGCATGTTGGGAGTAACAAGAAGAGATCGAAAACGCAATATATGGGTCAGAGAAACAAACAGGTGTTACTGATCTCATTGAAAAAATTAAAAGACTGAAGTGGAGTTGGGCTGGACATATTGCTGGAAGAGATGATAATAGATGGACAATTGAAATCTTAAAATGGATTCCAGGAGATTGTAAAAGACCCAGAAAGAGACCGCATGTGAGATGGATGGATGAAATAAAAAAGTGTGCAGGGTTGATGTAGGAAAGAGAAGTTAAAGATCGGTGAAGATGGACTGAACTTGGAGAGACCTTCATCCTGCAGTGGATTCATAATGGTTGATGGTGATGATGAGCTCTGTATATGCTTGTGCCATTTTTTAACTCATTTATTACCATTGGATATTTGGACACATTATCTGTTGTTAGCTCATGTGCTATCCATTTCACAAAAGTCATTCTGTATATTATATCCACTTCACTTAGTAGTTTTCTGAAAATTTATAGTCCAATATCCCATATAGATTTCCTAATGACTGTTATATATATATAAGATGATAATAGATGGACAATTGAAATCTTAAACTGAATTCCAAGAGATTGTAAAAGATCCAGAAAGAGACCACATGTGAGATGGATGGATGAAATAAGAAAGTGTGCAGGGGTGATGTGGAGAAGAGAAGCTAAAGACCAGAGAAAATAAATTGAATTTGGAGACCATCATCCTGCAGTAAATTGATAATGATGATATCTTTGTTGTGTGCAGTGAATTAGAAAAAGGGTGTCCTAAAATGTAACAAAATCTGAAAGTCCATCACTATTGAAGGACATTTGCTATCATCCATCTCCTACAGACTAATATGGTGAATAATAATATGAAAGAGAGAGGAAAAAGACATATGAAGAATAAAAGAAACAAAAGATCAACATTGGATCTTTGATCAGATTTAAAAAAAAAAAAAAGTGAATCAAATGCAATAAATCAAGTTTGACATGGAAATAAAATCAAGAACCTTGTACTAACTTTATTTTGCTAATATATATAAACTAGAGTAGAGCAGGCATTTGTATTGAAAATAAATAAATTAAACAAAGACTCAATCTGCTCACCATGATCAGTTAGGAGGTTCCTACTCAATACAGCTAACCTGATCAATCCTAACACCTATTAACCCTTGCATGTCAAACCCATGTACATTAAGAACAAGTGTACAAAGAGGGTTACATGCAAATCCCATTTAAATACATATAATTTTTCATATAAAGAAAATTTATAATAATAATAAAAAAGACAATCCCTAAGTGATGCTGAATTTGTAAATGTCAAGCATATTTGCAAATATTACAAGCTGAAGGCATTTTCTTGTGATGCTCTGTGAATTAGAAAATAAAAATTTTATTTTTTATTCATTTTTAAATTTTTTTTGAGCAGTTATTGGAACAGTTTTGAGACAGTGGACACAGAAATATTATCATATAAATTAATGTATATGCAATATTAAAAGTGTAATAAGAATTTCCATATATTTATCTAGATAAACTTCAGTTGTTATGCAATTAATTAAGCAGTCAATTAAAACTGGCAAATGCAAATTGTTAAACATCACATGATCACTATCTCATACTAGCACATAATTGTTATTAAACAATTCAAAACAAAGTAAAACTCTCCATATAGTAGTGCCATCTTGTGGTATATGACTATATAAGCTATTGAGCTTGGATTGAAAATAATTGTGTTTTCAATTTCATTCTCATAGTTTTGTAGTTAAATAGAGTTAAAAGGTGGATGCTGGAGGGTTGTATTAGATCCTAAGATCTAGGTGCAGTGCTCTCAGATCCAAGGCTCCTCACTGATGAAGGCCACAAGCCAGAAACTAGTCTGGGGATATTGGATGAGTAGAAACTAGATAGGGATTTTATGCACAAGCCTTCTGGCATCCATTGATTGCTCTTGTTAGCACAAGATGGCACTACTATATGGAGAGTTTTACTTTGTTTTGAATTGTTTTAAATGCAAATCATGTGATTTTAGTAATAATATTTGTCTCATTTATCTTTAAACTAAAAGGATAACACTTTTAACTTAATACTATAGACATTACAAAAGACAACATATCTACTTTATATAAGTGAATCACAATTTCCTAAATATTTCTCGCAACTAAAAAAATATTTCTCGTACTTCATACAAATATATTAATTACAAGATTTTCAGAGGCAAAACTCCACACAGTAGTACTACTCAGTGCAAGCAAGAGTAATCAATGGATGCAGAAAGTTTTGTGTGTAAAATTGCCATCTACATCCAATTCCCCAAGACTAGTTTCTAGCTTGTGGCTTTCATCAGGGAAGAGTCTTGGATCTGAAAGCACTGCACCTACAAAGTAGAATCCAATGCAACCCTCCAGATCTATATGAATATACAAGCAAATGAGCTTGAATTGTAAATACTTATTTTTTAGTTTTATAGTTAACTAAGAAGATAAAAGGTGGCTGATGGAGGGTTGTATTAGATCCTAAGATATAAGTGAAGTGCTGCCAGATTCAAAACTCTCCGCTGATGAAAGCCACAAGCTAAAAACTAGTCTGGGAATATTGGATCAGTAGGCACTAAATAGGATTTTATGCACAAATCTTTCAGCATCCATTGATTATTCTGGTTTGCATTGGGTGCAGCTACTGTATGGAGAGTTTTAACTCTGTATTAACAGTTTGTGTACGCATAGAAAATTGTGATCATGTGATGTTTAGTGTTTTAATACAAGATTTTCAAAGATTATCAAAATAAAAATGAAAAGAATAATAGGAATTCTCATATACATACATAGATAATCTTTCGACATTTAAACATGGCAAAATTGCACAGTGAAATCATTTTTAGTTTAAACATAAATTCAGACAAAAATACTTTACTACTAGATGGTACGATTTCAGCTTGCAGTCGCCAATTTTAATTGGCTGTTTACCTAATTACCTCGTAAATGCAAATTTATTTAGTTAAATATACAAAAATTCACATTATACTTTCAATATAATTAACATATATGTCATGATTTAACAATCAAAAATAATATTATATTATCACTTTTTAACAAAAATACAATTAAATCACAAATGTTAAAGCAATAATTTCTATACAAAAGCTGCCTAGAAACACAGTCTTTCTAGTAAATAATGTATCTTTATTATATTTGAAGATTTTGAGCTATCAAGGATGTTTTGTTTTTTGCTGAAAGCATGATTTTAACATTTATTAGTTTAATTATACATTTATTAAAATTATAATAAGGAATTATTACTTTTTAAATTTGTTTTTCATTTTTATCAGTATATCCTTCATTTCAAACTCTGTTATCCAATACTGTAGAAATCCAGACTATCTTTTCTCACTGTATATGCATTTCATCAGATGAACTAAAAGAATTAAACACCTAGAACTCCAGGCCAATATTGCTACTACAGTATTTTTCCATTCCATCCTCTGTCTTTCAAGATAGGAACTGGTTTCTATCCATTTTCAACCTCATGAAGTAGAGTGAATAATCTGTGCACAAAGTTCATCCTTTCGTCTCAAAGTCAGTTGGATCCCAACTATCCACTAGAGTAGAAATCCCAGATCAACTTCTCTTACTAGACGCAAACAACATTCTTTGTCAGTTTGTTAGAAGCATTATCTACCTGGATTTCCATGCTCATATTCCAATTAAGGATTGATTTCTATCCACTTTCATTGCTTTGTAAAAATGATTTATTATTGAACTGTAGATATTTTCAATTTTTACCAGCACACATTTATCTCATATTCCATTATATCATAATCATTCAGCTTACTATCCACTTCCAACACTTTGTGGAAGAATAAAAAATCATAATGCTGTAAAGAAAATATTTTTTTTCTTTTTATCAGTGCACTCCTTGATCCAAATTCAATTTTATCACAACCGGCTATCAACTTAGAAATCCTGGCTCACCCATCCACTTTCAATGCCTTGTGGAAAGAAATATTTTAAAATTTTTATCGGCATATGTCTGATTATTTAGCTAAACTTTGAATGTATTTTATCATATTCATGTGGACAACTTTTATTATCTTTGTTCAGTGTCGGGTATTATTTAATTAAAAAAGAACTGCATATAAATAATTACCGAAAGTACATTTATAGACTTTATTTATTTTCATTTGCTTAACTCTGTGTAAGCAAAAATATGTTTGAAATTTATATATTTAATATCACTTTTGCATTTCATTATCGTCATTAATTTGCATCACAAAAAGAATGAAAAATAATAAGTTTTGCTTTTTTCTCAGAATCTATAATTTTAAAATCAAAATGCGTCACAGATATGTACATATTAAAAATGTGTAAATATTTTTTTTCTTTTTGTTAATATATTTAATAAAAAAAAATTTAAATGATTTATTGTTCAGGATTTCAGAAGACGTTTAAGCACCATAAATATCAGAATTAAACTATGGGTCCATAAACCTTGAGTTCCAGAATACATCAAACCATGTAGGGCAATGTATTTAATACATACAATTTTCAAATTACAGTGTATCACAGATATGTGCATTCTGTTAAAAATGATTGCACTGTCTATATGTGTGTTAAAATAAATGATGTGGATGTAGAGGTTTTATAGAGATAGGTTTTTAAACATCTGATTGTAAATTTTTATTTTATATATTTACATATAATAATTTGTAGCAAAATAAAATTTTGATATTCATGCACTCATATATTACAAAATGAAATTACAAACAATGAAGAAGTCTTATTGTCCTGCAGGATTTAGCATACGGGTAAAATGGCAGATTCTGGAACTCAAGATTTGTGGATAGAGCTTCCATACTCCTGCTATGCGAACTTCTTACGATCTCCCGAGCAATAAACCATTCGATTATTTGTTAATCGATACCCCCCACCCACCTCAACTAAAAAAAAAACCATTTTCTGTAATTTTATTTTAGGTAAAAGATTGAAGTGTATATTTTCTCTTTTTTTTTATTAATTAATTACTAATAATAATTAACAAATATTAACCAGAAGAAAACACATGTGCTTCAATTATAATAACAGGTGTTTCAATAAAAATGCACAGTAGCATCTTTTAAAATATCAGCATCATTTTTATAAGATATTTATTAAGTACAGATTTACAAGTATAAACAATTTAAATTCAGGTATTTATTTATGTAAACATTTCTCCAATTTTGTGAAAATATTTTTCACAAGTTGTAATAACGATAAATAATTCTTTTTTTTAATAATAAAGATACTATGAAACCAATTTTTGAGCAGTCACATATTATGGAATAAAACAGTTCTACCCAAAACAGCTTTAATAAAGATAGTGTTCTTTACTTTAAAACAAAGGAATAGAGAATAGTATACATCACCATCACTTTCAACCACCATCAATCCCTTGCAGGCTCAAATTTCTCTAATCTATATTGAATCTAATATTTTTTTATTGATCGATTCCAAAGCCGTTTTTTTATTATTTACATTTCTTGCAATCGAATTCAAGATTTTGGTTGAACAGTTATTGCCACTTCTTCCAACTATGGATCCAGACCAGCTCCATTTTGCATTCTAAATTCCTTCTATGATATTAAACAATATCTATTTGTTCTAATATTCATGTACTTCACTGTCATCCCTGCTTGTTATGTCTCTTCATACTTTGTTAGGTGGTCTGCAGTCTCTGAAATACTGTAGTAACACAGATCCATAAGCATACATTTATTTATTTTTTATAAGCAGTTTAGAAAGACATATTTTATTTTAATATTGTTATTTCTATGAAAAACAAGAATGCAAGTTTATTTGGTACTTTTTTGTCACACTGGACAAGCCTCAGGTGTTTTAATTTTACATCAATTTTAGCAATTTTTCTTGCATTTTAATTTTCCATTGATTTCAGCCATTATTTCTCGCCTCAGACGTTTTATTTTAATTTTCCATCGATTTCAGCCAATTTTAGATAGAAATTTATCACTTGCAGGCTTCTTGGTGGATCTGCAGCGTCACCTGGCAGCTTGTCCAATGTGACAAAAAGTACCGTTGTTTAATTATATGATTAGTTCCATCTATTATGCTTACATTGGCATTGATAATTTAATCAAAGTTTTTTACGTTGTCTTCTAATTCATTATTATCAATTATTTTTTGCTTTTCTGAATAAACCACTGAACAGTATTTTAGTCTTTTTATCTTTAAATCTGTTATTCCTAAGTGGTAGCATTTACTACAGTTCTGAAGAATTATTTCTAAAATAATCTTATTAAGTACATATATTTGTATTCTCTTTCCTTCTCAATATAGTTCATAAAAAGCTTCTTGTAAAAATATTACACATAGGTTTGGAGATGGAATCAGTCTATCATATACTCTTTTCTATATCAACATTATTAGTACTACCATATGTTGATCATTGCTATTACATTTGGATAGATATATCTGAGTCTCTTTCACAAACCAATCCAATGCAAATTGCCAATTACTATTCATCCATCATTTTTATAATTTCTCTTAATATGTGAATGTCTTCTATTGTGCTATGACTGTTTTTAAACCAAGCTTGTTCTTTCTGTTAGCTTGGCTCAATATTCTCTATGGATATTTTGGAATGATCTTAGTAAATATTTAATATAAAACTGTAGAGAAATAAATATCACTATTATATTTTTCCAATACTTATATTTAGACTTACTAACAATTTTATTATTCACTTCTTTAAAAATATCTGTCCTGATTCTATCAGATTTTTTATTGTATGGATTACTTAACTTTAGGGTATTACAGAATTATATAGTCATTGATAGAATTATCTGTTTTTGAAATAATATTATCTTTTCCTTGTTATAACTAAAATAACTTTTCTTCAAATACCAAGATGTTACTTTATTATTTTAATCAATTATCACTGATATTTAATGTCCTTTTATGTCCCCAACACACCTATATATATATATATAACCATGTATGTATTTATACTATGTAAATATTGAAAATTTCCATGTATTTTTTAGATAAGTTTCAACTATGATGTAATCAGGAAAATAACCAATTACAAGTGATGTGATGCACTGCGACTTCTCCTTAAATGAAGTCAAGAATCTCTCAGCAACTATGCCCAGTCACTTTTACCTTCCATTCCCTACCCTAAGTTTTCCCACATTCTGCTCCATCCCATTTCCATAACATAATCCTTGTCAACTCTAAAAGGGTCAGACAAATATTAATAAATGATATGATTTCAGTTTGCAATTCTATTTTTAATTGGTGTTTCCCTGATTACATCAAAACTAAAATTTATCAAGAAAATATACAGATATTCCCATTATACTTTCAATATTTTATATCTCTATAAGATCCATGAAAATCTTCTAATTATTATATGTATTTACACATTTACTATTGCATACACACACACACACACACACAAAATCAACAGAAACGATACTATATTATTACCTCTGAAATTTTCTGATGGCATAAGAGTAACATTACCCCCTTGCATTGGGAGTTCAACTTGTAAATTATGAGGACCCAAATAGATTGAAGATACAACTGTCTGCCCAGATGATTCATACTAGTATACATAAATATGCAAGAAAATATATATAAGAATATATATATATTTTTTTAAAAATTGCATAAAAATATTGAATTAAACATAAATATATACATAAATGTAGAGATATAATACACATAAGTTGAAAGTGATTTCCCAAGATTTTTCTTGCTGAAGTATTATTTAAATAAGAAGAGATCTTAGTTATTCTTTATAAAATCCAAGATTACTACTTCAATATTTATTCAGTTTGCAAATTTTATTTTTAAAAATGATTTTATATTTTTTAATAAAAGACTATTCAAAAATCTATTTATCTTAAGCAATTGTTTTAAATGGGTATCATATGTCGCCATTTTAAAAACTAAAACCAAATAAAAATAATGTGAATTCAAAATATATTTTACTTTATATATATATATATATATATTAATCTTATAACATTAACAAATAATACATGAAAAATATTATAAGGAATTAGTACTACAAAATATAGCAGTAAATTCTCTTATAGATTTGCATATAATCAAATATTTCAGTAATAAAAGCATACATTTTACATATATAACTTATTTACAACTTTTTCTTAAAAAATTAAGATAAAATTTGTAGCTTAAAATATTTAACTATGGAGGGAAAAAAACACAATAATATAAAATTTATATCTTAAAATATTTAATAAAGGAAAAACAAACATAACAGCATACAAAGTAAATGAATAAAAACAATTGAAAATAACAGCATTTATTTGGGTTCTAAAAACTTACACTATATTAGACAAAAATTTTCCAAATAGGGCATATAAAAACAAAATGAATGGCATCAGATTGCTTGATTGTATAATTTACATTATATAAATAACAATATTCCTTGACAGATAAGCGAGTATGATAGATTAAGTAAACTTATTTCAAAACAGCAAGAGCGCATTAAAATATGTGATAATACCTCAAAAAGTGAGGTGGTAGAAGAAATTGTGTTGTCAAGCAGCAGCAAACTAATACTGACAATGATCAAATATTACCACTTGATCATAGTACTTTATTAGCTAACTATTTTAATTACCTTCAGATAAAGGCATTAATCCACATACTAGTGAAAAATGAGAGCTAATCATTTACAGTAATTTAAATGTATGCAAAGCAATAAATTTTCTCCATAAGGGAAGAAAAGTATTTATAAATGAAAATATTATAGATTCAAATTTCACTGAGTAAATTTAAAGATGCTAAATAAACCAGTAAACAAATAAACAGAAAAAGATATAAATTGAATTATAATCGACAAAAAATCACAAAGATTATATATAAAAAAAATATTAATTATAAAACCAGATAACTCTTGAAATCATTCTTAATATTCTCTTTATATATATATATGCACTCGTATATGTCATTATGATATCCACTTGTGATAAATTATACCTAAAGAATTTAAAGAATAAAATTAATTCTTTCATAAACATTTTACCGCTCATAGATTATTTTGTTTTAAGTTTCGATATCTAACTGAGTATGCTTTTGGCCAAATCGGTCAAATTTATACCCTTCAAATTCAGTGGTGACTTTAAAATACTAATACAGGGGTTGTTATGCAAATTTATAAAATTTGTCTCATCCACGCTTTAAGTTAAAATACACCTGATCAAACAATCAATTTAAACTTTGTTGTGTTGAACACATTTATATAATGTGTTTAAAAGGAAGAATGTGGTTGAAGAAATTTTAGCTAAATCATTACAAGTTGTTGCCATGATTTCCTATAATAATTTCTATATTACTAATTCTTCCTTACAATTATTTGTGGATTACAATTAAGTTTATTCTTTGATCATAATATAGCTATCCTTAATTGAATGCACCCGCAGGTGTAGTTTGAGTCTTAAAACTCTACCTCAGCAGATATAACTGATTTGTCTGTATTATCATTCTATTGTAGAAATTGTTCATTTAGAGTAGTAAATATATATGTTTATAAACAAACCAAGTATTATTACGGTGATAAAATATATAATACTTGGAGAAATAAATGTGCAAAATCTCCTAATATCAAAATCTGCTAGAATCAGATGAAAAATGAATCCACTTTTGTCTTGCTGTCTAAGATTTTAGACATGTAAATGAGATAATGATAAACAAAGACAAATTTTAAATCAAGAGATGTTTCTATAGCTTTATTTGAATTGGCTTACATTTAAATTTATGAAGCAGAATTAATTTCTATTCATTTTAATATTTTTGCAAATAAATCACTAAATATAACATTGCAGAGTCGATAAAATAAGTCACACTTGGAGAAATCTTTGAAGCATTAATTAACTATACAAATGTAATGCTTCTTATTATCAAAATCTATTACACTCAGATGAAAAATGAATTCATCTTCATCCAATCAAACAAGATACGTAGATTAGATAATGATTTTTGGTGGTTTATTTGCAAGGATATCAAAACAAGTGGTAATAAACTATGCCTTAGAAATGTAATTATAATCTGATTCAAATAAAACTTTGGGCTCAATTGGTTTAAAATTTTTCGTTATTATTATCAAATTTATATATCTATATAAGTTCTTAGATAGCAAACATTAAGGTAGATGCACATATATATTAAAGATTATTTATGGTGTATGAGATTACAGAAGTTGTAAATAACATTTAGAAAAAAAAATTTAGTTCCTAATTTAAAGTAGTATATACAAGCACTTTAAAACGTTGGGTGAAGAAGCTGTTAATTTAAAGAAATATAGAAATGGCAAAATATGGTAAAATTTACGACCACATTTGAGTGAAGATCATACATCAATAACAAGTTTATGCAAATGCATTCACAATGAATTATACTGCTTACTATAGTTCTCCACAAAGATAGCAATAGGTATTCAAAAAATTTGTACAATATAAAAATATCCTCATTTTTAAGGGTTCATAGAATCACAATCATATATATTTACAAATGAGCTTAAACTTTATTTCGAATTTTATATAAAATATATTTCTATTAAATATATAACTTTGTTTCAAATTAATAGCAAAATATTTCCAAAAACTTACCAAAGCATTTCCAATTATCATTGAATTTACATTTACGTTTTCTCCAACATTCTCCATTTCTGAAGAGGATATAAGAAAATGTCCACGTGGTTCTAAAATTACTTCTTCATTATTATCCAACTAAAAATAATGTTTTTTTTATAAATATTCAATTCAAATAAATAATAAATTATAAAAGATATATATTTTTTCTCAAAATAGCCTATCATTATTTCTAAAATCTAATTATTACTTCTGTAAAATGAATATTTCTTTTATTTAAAAAAAAAAAAAATACTACAATTAACTTGTTTAAGCAAAAATAGAGCATTTACAATATTCAAATAAAATGACATCGAACAGGCACTTGAATTTCTTTTTCAAGTAACTTTTCAGCAAATCAACTAATCTATTATTCCATTAAATCTGATTTTAAAAAACCTCTCAAACATATTTTCATAAACCATAATATAAATCCAATCAGTGACATTTTTCCTCCAATAATATTTTTTCTTAAAAACTTTGACCATTTCAATGAATGACTCAGAACTTAACAATTCTCTTCTTAATATATTATGTTGCCAAAAATATCTTCTTAATATGTCCCATTTCCATAAAATGATATTTATCTTTCTAGAAGTCTAGAGTATTTTCAGAACTCTACTAATCTTTCACAACCTTACATTAATCTAACTATAATAATTCAGGTTTCAAATACATATAACAAAAATCACATAGAGCATTTTTAACATTTTAAGTCATTTTTTTGCTGCCTCCAGTAAGTAAAAATTTTGAATTTACCAATTAGAATGGAGATTCAACTATAATTGCCATGCTGTTGTTGTTTTCCATTGCTCTTTCATCCAAATGATTTTTCTTATATTTTACCTCTAAAAATAAGTTCAATTAAGACTGTTCTCATTATTCTAACTTGAGGTAAATTGATTCGTGGAACAAATGCAAGTTTCTAACTGACTAGGCCAAAAAAAATAATCAAAAGTATCTCTAATAAACTATTCCTCTTCTTAACAGTAGTTATTAAGTGTAGTCTTTAGCTAACACACACAATGAAAATTTTGGAACCAACATATTTCCAACTTTTTCTAAGGATGATTAAATTTTTTAGGTCACGTTCCTTCACTTAACTCTACTAGAATCTGGTACTTTGTTTTCACGATTTACTATTAAATACATTTTTGTCAATTTTAATACTATTACAACTTTTGGAGCCAATGAAATTCCAGCTGTTGATAAAAAAAAAACTGGGCTCCTAAATTTAAAAGCCTGTAATTAATAGACTTTTTAAGTTTTGTTATGAATTAGGACTTTTTTCTAATTGTAAAAAAAAAAAAAATCTGCTTTATCTAATTAAAGACCTATTGTTCCTACACTCTGTTTAAGCTTAAAATTATTGAAAAATTAAATAATTTTCAATTCATTTTCTATCTTAATAAATCATGTTTTTCAATTAATACATAGTATGGCTTTACATAGTATTCCTTATTCTATTTTTAAGCCTTATTTATTATTAGTTATAAAATGTTTTGAGTATTCTTGACAATCAGCATCAAGTATTTGATATTTAAAAAATACTATAATATATTACTTCTTACATACTCTCAATTTTCAAAACATTAAAAAACAAATGTCTGACGATTATCAAAAACATTCCAAGAATTTCAAAACTAATAATGAAAATATTTTTTAAAAAAGAGGGTATGAGCAAGTGTGTTCTTAAAAAATGTTTAAAATTATGCTTATATGAAGAGATTTCTAAGATTAAAATCAGACATTTTGCTTTTCACAACAATAACTCTAGAGGTACTTTTTTTGTTCTATTAACACATTAATAGGGCTAATCTATTGAGAATTTTGGAGAAACTAGGCCTGTTAGTTTGGAACATTTTCAAGACTTTTGCTTGCAGTTATCATATGGCAATTCTTAGTAAACTTTTTTTCATATCAACACTCATATGAATTCTGCAGAATAAATATTTGCTTTCTTTCTAATTGTTTGTGTTAGGTTGGATGGTGTTTTACCTAATAAGGTTCTGAATTTATCTGCAAAAAAAGAATCTTTCATATTATATGTAAACTATTTCATAATCCTTTTCTGCCCAATTTAGCCAAAAATTTTATTACCCATTAAATGCTTATACTCAAAACACTTTTTGAGATAGTAATATTAATTAAGTTTAATAGTGCGTCATATTTAAACTATATAATTTTTGATTCTCCAGTAATTTCCTTGCCATATTTACTCTATTTATGAAGTTGATTCAGAAAAATTTATTTACGAATAAAAAATGTTTATTATACTCAATTTCTTACACTGAAAAAAAATTCAAATTCAATCTATTAATAAAATAGTGCTTTTGTATTTGGAAAGAAGAAACTTTTTTTTTTAATTATTAGTTGCTATCTAATATTAGCAACTTGACTAATTAATCATCAATCCTTTCTTTCTCATTATTGTTCTAAGGCCGATTTTTATCTTGTGTTTAAATACAATAATTATGGTCATTGATTTTCTAAACTTAACTGATTCCAAATGCTTCTAAGGTGCATTAATTTTCCAGTCATTATTTTTTTCATAAATATTAAATTTTCTCTGTATTTTTTCCATATGTTGCTCAATAATTTAACTATCAATCTTTCACTTTCATTTTACAATGTGGCAAGTTCTTTTTTTTTCATGTGTCAAAGCATCGGCCAGGAAGCGAACCCGGGACAACGGCTTGTAAGGCTGCTGCAGCTGTGCTGACCACTCGGCCACCAATGCTTGACAATGTGACAAGTTCTTGATATTTAAAGTTTAACTAATTCCAAAAAAAAAAAAAAACAAGATAAAAAAATATTAAGTCAAATTCCTTCGGAAAATATATCAGTATGGCTGAATTAGATATCTAATTTTATAAATAAATGCTATTTAATACTTTATTTATAGACAACGTAGTAATTCTCGTGAAAAATAGTTATCCATCAAATAGAAAAAAAAAAAATTATTGATACTGCATGTTTTCATACATTTCAGGGTTAATAAACAAACTAAAGATAATTTGCAATCAATATAACATAAAAAAAGGTTTCCAAAACCATAGCACTTTATAAAGAATCAAGCCAAAACAAGAAAAGCTAAAAAAACAAAAACTATATCCACAATATATTGGTAAAACCAATTGTAATATTGAAAAGATATTTAAAGAACATAAAATAATGACTAGAAAAAAAAGAAAAACCCAGCTGTATCCAAAGTAGCAAACCATACATGTACCAATTGACATTCGTTTGATTGGGGGGGAAACAAAAATATTGGACAGAGAGGAAAATACAAAGAATGAAATACGAAAAAGCTGCTCACATGATAATGGCATATTATTTTATACGCCAACCTACTGTGATAATTCTTAATGTTTAGAAGTCACTCTTTAACCTTGTCCTTAGGAAAAGGTGAAGAAATCGAAAAGATTTCTGTAGATAAGCACAAAAAATTCCTATTGACTGTTACTTTTGCTAGATTAATCTAGTCGGTAAGAATGGCACTTTTAAATTCAATACTCATGAATCTAAAATTCTAGATTTGATTCCCACAATAATATTATCACGGGTCAGACCAGAAACCTCTGAAGAAGAAAGAATAATACCACTCAAAACATTGTACTATATACTAACCTATGTGCTATTACTAATAAATATCCAACAATTAATATTTAATAGATGATAAAAATAGATCAACGAATGTTATTATTTAATATTACTGATATTAAACTACCATCAGCTGTTGTTAACAGAAAAGAGAGGCTTTTTAATTCCTATTTGAGGTGTTAAAAGAACAGAGCAAAGCAATTTCTAATGTCCACTTCATACGTTTTTGTCATTGCAGCTGTTGTAACTAAATGATTATTGATATAGTGTATATACATAGATGGAATAATCATCAACATCTATCAGCCAGCATGGTGGATTTTATTGGCTTCTTAAGTGAAGTAATACTATGGCCTTTCTTTTCAATGTCCTAATAACTCTTAACTGAAATATCAGTCGAGTTTCCTTGAAGGCAAAATAAATGGGTGTGTGAATGAACTTTTTTTAAAAAAGATATTTATAATGATAACCCTTATTACCAGGAGGTTGTAAAGTTAAAAAGCAACATTTAGCTGAAAGTAGAGGATGCTAAAAATCCCAACGGGGAATCCAGTTTGCTACTTGATGATTTTTAATTTAAGTACTTATAAATGCAAAGCACTTTCAAGCGAAAGAAATTTGCATGAATTGGAAGAACTCTCTAATATTAAATAGGACTTTGTTAGACTTTGAAAAATTAGAAGAAAAGGTGAACAAACGATGTAAAAGGTAGATATGTATTATACTACAAAGGCACAAACATTGGAAGCAGAAGTGGAGTAGGATTCATTATATATAAAAAAGTGGATAAATAACATTGTGGAAAATGATGGTGTATCAGACAGAATGGTAAAATTAGTTATTTAACTTACTGGAAGATACCAAATGCAGATAATTCAAGTTTAGACCCAAAAGACTTTTTATAATAATAATAATAAATAGCCACTCAAAAAGAGTACAGCCATTACAACTTCGAACAATATTTTAAAATTATCATCAAAGATTTTAATGTCAGAATTAGTAAGTGAATGAAAGATGAAAATGTTGCAAATACATTCGATTATGTTGATAAAAATGAGCGACGACACAAATTTGTAGAGTTCACAGAAAAAAATATTATGAATTTTTTCTTGGAGAAAAATTCTGAATGTAAATGGACATGAAAGTATCCAATGAAGGTACAGCAAAATCGAATTATGATTTGACTAACAGAAAGTATGTATTTCAAAACTAAATGTTCTAATAAATGCAATACAAGAAGTGACTCTCAATTAATGAGATGTAAAATACATACGTGTTAATGCCAAACTAGAAAGATAAAAAATTATTAAGAAAAACAGTATTCACAGTTGATATTCCTAATCTTCTGAAATATTCCAATGAATTTAAATCAGATGGAAGAAAACTGATATACAATTGAGAATTGCAACTAAGATAGATGGTACAGTGAATATCAATTCACCAGTAAATTTTCTATTAAAATAAGACAACGTATTAAGAAAAGAAAGAATATGAAAATACATAAAAATGATCTATTAAGAATTGAATATCCAGAGCTATAAAATGTCGCGAAAGAGTTAATAACAATATAAGAAAGTTGTGAATTAAAGAAAAACTATAGAAGAGAGTAAAAATCTCAAAGTGTAAAACAACATCGATTAGTAATAGTAGGACACTTATCTCTGCAATAAGAAGAAGAGATGTAACTATTCATATGATTGAGTGGCAATACTATATGGAGAGTTTTGCCTGTTTTAATAGATGTAACTATTTCTAAAATGAGAGATGATAACATGAAAAATGTGGAAAAATTCTATAAAGAATTACATAGCAATAAAGAAGAAGAATAAGTATTCCCATTGTATGTACAATTACCAAATGTTCTAATTGCCTAGTCTTTTAATTGAAGAAGTTAGATATGCAATTAAATGTATGAAGTAGGAAAAAACTCCAAGTAATGACAACATTATGATTGATATCTTAAAAGAAGCAAAAAAAATGTTGGCATGTCTAAATGATAAAGATATACCAGATGATTGGAATAATAATATTAATATTTAAAACAATTGATAAAGAAGATATTAGAAATCACAGATCTATCAGTCTTTTATTAGTTCTATACCAAATTTATAACAAGATTATTACATCTCATCTATAGAAAATTTTGGATTCTAGCCAACCAAAAAAAAAAGCTGGATTTAAAAATGGTTTTAGCACAGTTGATCACATTCAAGCATTAAGCGAAGTTATAGAAAGGAACAAAGACGATGAGATATCATTATACTTTGGATTTATAGATTATGAAAAGATATTTGATTCTATAAGTATTTCTTCAACGATTAATGCAAGAGATCGTCTAGATATAGATCCAGAATATTGTCATATTCTGAAAAATATTTATCAAAATGAAGCAGCAATGATTAGAAGAGATCATAGTAGATGGACAGTTGAAATCTTGAACTGGATTCCAAGAGACTGTACATTTGACATGAATAGATGAAATAATGAAGTATGCTGGTGTGATATGGAGAAGAGGCAAAAGATTGGAAAAACTGGATTAATCTTGGAGAAACCATCCTGCAGTTAATCAATAATGGTTACAAATGAAGGTGAAAATACCATCACCACAAACCTTCAGACTAACACTAACTATAAAGAAATATATTTATGTAAAAGCAAACAATACTTCTCTAAAAAATGTCAATAAAACTTCTGCTTCTTCATTTATCGATTCTATTTTTTCACTGATCAATTTTTGAAACACCAAAATTTGTAAAAACAATTAATAATTAAAAAACAACATTAAATCATTTAACAAAAAAATGTATTAATATCTTTACACGCTTTTATTTAACTTAACAACTCTGTTTAGAATAAATTTTATAACAATTTTTAACACATTTCTATCAAATGGATTTCCTTCAAATTTTGTATATGTTAGAAATCCACGAACATGTAATATTTCAGGATTTTCAAATGGTTTATAACATCTAAAGCTAAATTTCAAACACGATATCAGATTAATAAGTTTTCAGTGATGTGCATAATAAGACAATATATTTCTTTAAAAAAGCTTTCACTAAAAAAGATTTATGGTAAATTCAAATAGAAAAACAAATCTTCACTTCACTTGATTATAAAAGTTTCTTTTTAAAAAAACGTTTCTTTTATAAACAAAATATTGGAATCAATTTTTAATGTTGCAAAAATTTCCTTGCAATATTAAACAGATGGCAATATTGTTTCTATCTTGAATTAAAATTTGAATAATTATGAAAAAAAACAGTAGCTGAAAACTATATATATATAATTATTTTATAATAACTGATTTTATTCATTATGCACTAAAAAGCCAAAAAATAATTATTTTCTTCGATTACAAATAAGATTTTTATATTTAACTTGAAATAAAAGCTTAGGATATCCAGAAACTAATTCAATCAGTTTCTAGACATCCTAAGTTTTTATTTAAAGTTAAATATAAAAATCTTATTAAACAGGCAAAACTCTCCATACAGTAGTGCCACCCTGTGCCAACCAGAGTAATCAATGAATGCCAGAAGGCACAACTGTATGGAGGGTTTTTGCCTGTTTAATAACAGTTATGTGCTAGCATAAGAGATGGTAATCATGTGATGTTTAGTGGTTTAACACCAATCCTGCCTAATAGGATAGTGGTGGCTATGATTGTTAAAGAGCCAAAGACACCAAAATGTCTGAGTGCTGAACTGAGTTCAGATCCATATGACTATATAAGCTATTGAACTTAGATTGAAAATATTATTGTGTTTTCAATTTCATTCTCATAGTTTTGTAGTTAAGTAGAGATAAAGGTGAAAGCTGGAGGGTTGCATTAGATCCTAAGATCTAGGTGCAGTGCTCTCAGATCCAAGGCTCCTCACTGACGAAGGTCACAAGCCAGAAACTAATCTGGGGATATTGGATGAGTAGGCACTATATGGGGATTTTATGCACAAGCCTTCTGGCATCCATTGATTACTCTGGTTGGCACAGAGTGGCACTATTGTATAGAAAGTTTTGCCTGTTTAATAACAGTTATGTGCTAGCATAAGAGATGGTGATCATGTGATGTTTAGTGGTTTATAAAAATCTTATTTGTAATTGAAGAAAACAATTATTTTTGGCTTTTTAGTACACAATAAAAATATTTTTTATATAGATAATTAATCTTTATAAGTTTGTAACTATGATTTTTTTCTTTCTTGTTCTTTTTTCTCTTAAAAAAGCAACTATGACTTAATAAAAACTAATAAAATGTTTTTTAAGATTAAGAAAATGAATTCATCATGAATTTTTTTTAAAAAAAAGATGACTGTGGAAATTATTATGTACATATCTGAAAGTTATATGGTTCATTGAATAGAAAGTAATAAAATTTCATGAAAACAAGTCTTAATCACTTGATCTCATTTAATTATTAATATCATCAAGGATTCATTAAGAATATTCAACTTCATATTGGGAGTTAATAAAAATTGAAGCACAATATATTATATCATTACTTCCTTCTTTTCAAAATGATTCAAAAATAATACACATACATGTAAATCCCTTTAAACTTGATTTTATTTCCATCACTAGAAGCATGGATCTACTTGGTTCAACCTTCTCTCACTTTTGATGACTGAATTATGTAGGAACCCCTAAGCAATAACCCATTTAATTACTTCCCATCATTGAATCATTATTAAACCATCTTCTTGTTTGACATTTCAACCATTTAATTATAGTCTTTATCAAAAAATTACAAATTCCATTTTAAAATACTATGTACACATATTATTCTAAACCCCCCCCCTTTTTTTTTTTTGAAAATTGACATAGAAATAATCAATATTTTTGAAAATATATACATTCTTATCAAAAATATCTTTTTTTTGAAGGGGAGTGTGTGTGTGTGTGTGCAAGAGTATAAGTATTACACTATAGAGAATCAAACTTGACATTTTTTGAAAGTTTAATATAAATTATTAATTATTGAGAATACTTTATTCTTAAGAACTTGTTCATGTATATTTATATTTTTGTAGTTCTTTGATAAAGGTCATAGAAAGTGGTTGAAACACCTTGTTAAAAAAGAGCTTTATTGGTAATTCAATGATGGAAGTAAAGTAAAAATTTTGACAGAAATTGATATATAGTGTTGTTGTTTTTTGGATAATAAAAAAAAATTTTATTTTAGAAATTTGTTAAAAAATTATTTTGTATAAGAATGAAACAAATGTTAACTAAAAAAAAAAAAGTTTTATTTTTGTTTAAATTTTGTAATCAACTTTACATAAAAAATATATAATTTGACAAGGTATTTGGCAGTAAAATTAAGACTTACTATTGTCTTTCCAAAAATATTTATTTTAAAATCAATCTATGTGCTGTGATTTAATTTATTTTTTTTTAATCTATTACAAAAAGTAGTTCCTCTTATCATTTAGTACTAATGATGAGAAATAAAATAGTAATTATAGGAATGAGTAACCAATGTACTCAATCTTTAAAAATTAACCCCCAAAAAATATCTTTTATCTTCTAAATAGGATAGGAATAATTCCATTCTTATTTTCTTGGCATTAACTATTCTTTAAATAATAGACTACTCCTTCTGCAACCTGCTTCTAAGATGTAATATAGCTATCATAATTTCTGTTCTACATTAGATTTATTTATTAATTAGTATCAAATAATTAACTTATTAATTTATTTGGCATAATAACGATCTTATTTCACATCCTCTTCATTCTCATTTCACAATTTAAATTATAATCATTTATTTTATTCCATTCTAATTACATTAACTAGCAAAACAATTGAAAATTATAAGTAGTATCAACAACATGGATACCTATCAAGAATTAGCTTACAATAAGCATTAAAAAAGGATATTTTAAAATGATCCACAGTAACTAACAATATATACAAATATATATATATATGTTATAACGATCGCGGAGAAAGGAGTCTTAACATATCTGCACTACAGGGCGCCACAAGGCATTTGAACCTAGAAAATTTATATAGTAGGCAGATACGTAAGTTAAAAAAAAAAAAAAAAAATTTTTTTATATATATTTTATTCTATTTTGATTCCGACCGTTAGCCCAATGTCACTAGCTCATGGAGTAGCAGAGATTTAAAACATTTCTATAAGTTTTCATAATGATATATTTTATAAATTCTTATCTAAGAATATTTTTAATATTAAAAAAGGAATAAAATAAGCCACTGCCAGTAATTATAGACACAAACATTTATTAACGCACATATAAATTTTGAATCATTTTAGCATTACTTTTACTTTATAATTTTAACTTGATTTTAGAATTTGATTTTACATTTTAACTTTTATAAACTATTATAAGTTCGCACAGATGCGTTTAGTATTTTTATTTAGAGTGTCGAGTATGAATAGACTACAGAGATTGCATTTGAAAAGAAACCTTAGGCCAAAAGTTCGCAGTTAAACCAACAGCAATCCATCTGATATATCGATGTATTCAATGTAATACGAATACAACAGCACAAATACCCTACCGTCAGGAATGTACATCTGAACAGCAGGGTTAACAGAAGAAATTGACTCTCGCCCAGATAGGAATACTACATCTATCTGACGAGAAGAGCAATAAAAAAAAAAAAAACTCCATAGGAAGGGACAGCGTTCTCCGTCTTATTATCCCTTCCATAGGCAAAACGGAGGTGTGAGGTGTATACTGCGATCCTCCACGTAGTGAATCTCGTATTACATTACTAATTACACCAATATATCCAATCCATTGACCCAATTTAACTATGAAACAAATAACCCAAGATTACCCTCCCTTAATAAAACTAAAATAACTTTACAAATCTATATAGCCATTCCCGCCCGACTTAAGTTTAACATTTATATAATTTAGTTTAACGAAAAAAAAAATCATAATAAAAACTTAAAAGAACAAAAAAAAATAAATGGAAATGATTTAAAAAAAAAAAAAAATACATTCCATAAAAATAATTATTAAATAATTTAATTTGGTCAGATAGGCAATACTATTTGCAATAATTTAAATACTGGGAAAGTTTATATTTTAGAGTTCTTAGTGTTTTCAAATTAATTAATGTTCATTAGATTTCATAAAGTTCTTACGGTTTTTACAAGTCCGTAGTTTCTAATTTCTTGCAGTTGTTTGCCATTTGGAGCCAGCGTTAATTCCCTCGATGTCCTGTGGTCCTCAATATAGGAAAAACGATGTCATTTCTCTTTCCTTTGAACGAGACTGAAGAGTGCGTCTTTTCAATCCCTTCTCCTTCAACTCCGCACTAACACATATAGTCACATCTCTTCTCTCCCAGCTCTTTCTTCACTCACTAAAATTTATTTCCAAACTTTTTCTTTTTATATTAATTTTGCGGATTAACTCAATATTACGTCATGACGATGGTCCTTTCGCTGAGGTCCGATTTGAGGGATTTCTTTCATTATCTATTAGTTTCTATTGTTTTCTCCTATCTGACCGTTGCTTATATATTTTAAATGCCCAAGGGCCAGTTTACTTTTACCTAATTAAAACAATCATTTCCATTTTATGATTAATTAATTTGTTTTTAAAGATATATTTTTTGTTGAAGATTTAGTTTTAAAACTTTTTCTTTTTTTTTTTTAATAAAAGTTTCTTTTTTAATTTCTCATCTGTGCAATTTTGTATATATACAAGTTTAAGATAGAATTAATTTTCAATTTTATGTCTTAAAAAAAAAGTTTTTTAAATGCAAACTTTTCAATGTCTCAATTTTTAAAATAAATAATGTAACGGTGTATGTGCCTGTTACAGTATATTGCAAAACATCCATTAAAAGCAAACGATAAAGATTACGAGAAAGGATGTGCCCAATTATTTTATAGAATAATATGAACAAAGAAATTACAAAAATAGTGGCTTAAATACTTTCCATAAGGAAAGATCTGGTTTACCAAAAGTCTCTCACACAGCAAGCCAAAAATTTCAAACATCATATAATTTTTGTTGCTCATACTTTATGCCTACAAATGGCAAACACTACATATGACAATTTTTACAATTCGGTGTTGATATTTTTTGATAACTAAGGTAAATAATGGAAAGATTTACACAAAACAGGCTTATTAATTAATTAATTAATTAATTAATTAATATGTAAAATAACGTCATCTATCGACTTGATGTTTTACACTTTAGTAATGAAGCACATGATTTAATTAAAATAAAAATATCTGGAAGATGTTGTTAATTACCAAAAAAAAAAGTTTTAAAATAGCTCTTATAGTAGCAAAGGTATCTTAAAATAATCAAGTACCTGATCATCTGGATCTTTTTCATGCCTATTTAAATGGCTTTTTAAACTATAATGAGTAGTAAAAGCTTTATTGCAACCATCCTGATGGCAAGTAAATGGTTTTTCTCCTTTAAAAAAAGAAAAAAATTTTTAATGTAAATTAAATATATTGAAAATATAAAAGTGCACATGTACTCTTGCAAATACTTTAACTTTTTTAAATATCTTTAGTCAAACATACATTCAAACAAACATTTACGTAATTAGTAAAAATATACAGAAAAGTCTTGACTTATATAAATGGATTAATCTTCACCCCTATGCATAAGCTGGGATTATATTACTAATAACATGAAAAGATTAGAAAGTACGTTTTCAAAGTAAACGTCTGTAAGAATAACACCTACTTATATATAAGATAGATGGTAGTGTTATTTAGATATTGTTTGAAAAGAATGAATTTATCATTCAACAAAAGACTCGCTGCATAAAGTTGTTAATATAATCATTCTTGTAGAATAGTAGATAGTTACTGATAACATTATTTGAATGGTTCATTATTTCCCATAATCCAAGGTTCTCTTGAAGACGTGTGACAGAAATTTTAAGTGTATTTTCTACATGATAGCAGATTGATATAATTAATATTTTGCTTATGGTTTTTCTTTTATGATAAACTAGGCTCTGGTATTGCCTTATGCAAGTAGATAGCTAGTTATGACCAAGATCCAATCAGTTTAAATGAGTCGAATGTTTGTTTAAATATATTCTAAGATATATAAAACAAGTCAGATTAATGTTCTAAATATTTATTGAGCACCCAGGCAGTATGCAATTATAAAGAGAAAGCATTTCTCTTTATATGAACTATTATAAATTACAATAATACTCCTACGTTTCGAGTATATTCTTTTATAGTCTTTATCCAAGGAACAATTAAAAAATACATAAATGAAACAATAAATATAAATACAAATATTCCACAATAATCCAATACATGTAACAAATACAAATTACTTTTACCTTAAGTGTTTTCTCACAAATAATCTTAAATTTCTATTACATTTGTTTCTTAAATACCTTTCTTAAAATAATCCCCTTTATAATTATTTAATTACAAATTCTACATTAATTAAATCAATCTATTGTTTTCTTTTTTTCAATTAACAATCTATTCATTAAAAATTTCATTTCATTTATATAAATACCCTCTTTTATAATTCTTTCATAATATGATCTAATACATTCTAATGATTCTGTTTTAAAATCTTTATTTTGAAACTGATAGATATGTTTATAAACTGTAGAATTTTTATTATTTAAATGTTATTTTAATCTTGTAGCTAATTTATTTTTTTGTAATTTCAATATTACGACACTTTATTATCCTTAATAAATCTAAATATTTTATAATATAAATCGAATTTGTAACTTCTAAATTGCAATTAATTAATAAATTTAAACTTTTTTTCTTTTCATATGCAGGACAAGTAATGACATATTTTTTATTAATCATACTAAATAATTTTTTAATTTTAACAAACAAATCTTTTGAAACATTAAAACCAATATAAATTATCTTATTATTCTTATTATCATTCTTACCTATTCTCCATTTTTTTATTACAAAACAAACCAATAGGTAATTATAGTATTAAAGGATAAATTATTGAAATAAGGGCAAAAATGAAATTAATCTAGAATAAATGTAATAATAATGATTTAAATGATAATATTTGGAATAAAGATTTTTTAATAAATGATTTAAGATTTGGTATTAAAAGTTTGGAATATGATTTGAAAAATAAAAAAAAGAAATAATAGTTGTGATTATAAAGAATGGAATATTATTAGGGATATAAGAATAAATATAGGGATTTGTTTTTAAAAGGAGATAAAACATAAAGTATAATTATTTTAAATAAAGAGGAATATAATTTTAAAAATGATGAATTTATTAAAGAAGAATGTTTTGAAATGATAAATAAAAATGAAAGTATATTAATGAATAAAAAAGTTAATAAAATTTTAATAACAATGGGTGAAAAAAGTTATATTGATAAACCAGCTATGTTTAAATTTAAAAAAAAAAAAAAAGAATCTAAATTGTGCAAAAATTTATGGTCTGCCTAAAATTCATAAACCAGGTGTTCCAATGAGGCCAATTACTAATAGTTATAATACTTATTCTGAAAAAAATGGTTTTAAAAGATATATAACTTTAAATGATGAAAATAGTGTTAATAATTCTGCAGTTTGTTAATAAATTTTTGGAAAATAAACATTTTAAGAATGAGTATTTTGTATGTTAGTAAGTATACTAATAATGAACTGAAAGTTGCTATTAATAAGGTTATGGAATTATATGTAAGGGATAAGGAAATTAAATTAAAAATAGAAAGTTTCCAATTAAATGAAATTTTGATGATTTTTTTGTAAGGAAGTTATTTTTAAATATGAAAGTAATTCTTATAAAAAAAAGAGGGTTTAAGTATAGGAAATAGTTTAATTGGATTTTTAGTGGCAGTATATATGTATAATTTTGAAAGAGAATATTTTGTTTGTAATAATAATAAGGCCAATTTTTTATGTGAGATATGTAGATGATTATTTTTTGGTGCTTAATGGAAATCAAAGAAAAACAGATAATTTTTTGAAATATATTAATAACAGAGGTTAAATTAAATTTACAATAAAAAAAGAAAATGTTAATATTATTGAATATAAGGATATTTAATTAAAAAAATAAATAATAACAGAATAGTAAATGACACTTCTGTTTATTAAAAAAAAAAACACTTTATAGTCTATTAAATAACTGGTATTCAGATACTGTATGGAAAGTTTTGCCTGTTTTAACAGCTTGAGCAAGCATACGAAATGGTGATCATGTGATGTTTAGTGGTACTCAGATATTGATAATAATTGCAAAATAAATAATAATAATACAATTCATAGTGCAAGTAAATTATGTTCAAATAAAGATTTATTAAAAAGTGAAATTGATATGGTAAAATATGAGTTTTATAAATGCTATCCTAAGAATATTATTAATGGTTTGTTTTGTAAAAAAAAAATATTGAAAAAATGAATAATAGATAATAAGAATAATAAGATAATTTATACTGGTTTTAATGTTTCAAAAGATTTGTTTGTTAAAATTAAAAAATTATTTAGTATGATTAATAAAAAATATAATATTATTTGTCCTGGTTGAAACTACAAAAAATAAATTAGCTACAAGATTAAAACAACATTTAAATGATAAAAATTCTGCAGTTTATGAACATATCTATCAGTTTCAAAATAAAGATTTTAAAACAGAATCATTAGAATGTATTAGATTATATTATGAAGGAATTATAAAAGAGGGTATTTATATAAATGAAATGAAACCTTTAATGAATAGATTGTTAACTGAGAAAAAGCAAACACTAGATTGATTTAATTAACGTAGAATTTGTAAATTAAATAGTTATAAAGAGGATTATTTTAAGAAAGGTATTTAAGAAACAAATGTAATAGAAATTTACAATTGTTTGCGAAAAGAGATATAAGGTAAAAGTAATTTGTATTTGTTATATGTATTGGATTATTGTGGAATATTTGTATTTATATTTATTATTTCATTTTGTTCCTTGAGAAAGTCTATAAAAGAATATAGTCGAAATGTTATTCTAATTTATAATAGTTCATATAATAAATCAAGATTTACAAAAGAAAGTGCATGTAACATGCTTTGTATATTGACATTAATGAGCTATTTTTAAAATAGAAGAACTGTGTTTTGTTTGTTATTAATTTAATTTATATTCTAAGATGTATCTAACGTAGAAATAAAAATACAGTTGTAACACCACGACAATATTCATCACAAAGAAGAGATGTCATATTCTTATGACTGGTAAAATTTACCTTTAGTAAGAAAACAAACTGACACAGTACTGTTTAGAATATTGTTTGTAAATAAATGATCCAGATAAATATTTGATATTATTTAGCCTAGCTATCAATCTTCTCAGATACTGGGCAAATTAATTATACTATCTCATCCACATACAATAAGAGTAAGTATCCAGAATAGGTAGAATCTGCAATTACTTGATTATAATATCAAAGCTCAATCATAATCATTAAATTATTTATTTCATTAATAATTCTAAAAATAAATTGATGAATCCGTATATTTTCTGTCCAATCAGGTTTTACTATATCTTCTAATTCCAAGTTAGGCTTTTTTACTGAGATCAACATAATTATTTCTGCTAAAGATTGCCATTAGTATTTTTTTCTTTTCTGCTATCCTTTTTCTTCTCAAATCTCAAACATTGCAGAAATTCTTTACTTCAAAATGTGTAACCAATTCAAGATGTTTTCTTATTGTTTTCTAAAATAATTTTTCCTCATTTTTTCAGTAATTTAATAATTTTGATTTTATTATTTTGATTTTTTGCTTCTTTTCTTACTTAAATGTAATTCTATATTTAAAACAGTGTTTGGGTGAAAACATGCTCAATTAGTTAAATACTTTATAAATTTATAATCTTTTCTTGTTAAATACACAAAATGCTGTTTTAAATATAGAATTAATTTTATTATTCTAAATTATTTTTTATTTAGCCTACTGTTTCTTAGTATATTTGTCTGTATCAAATCTCTTAACCCAATTTTCATCCATTTCCCAATCTAATTGAAACTTTTCAAATGGACATATTTCCAATGACAATACTTTTTTTTTTTCCAAATTTGCAATCAACTTTAGCAAAAAAAACTAGTGAAAAATTTAAATTTTTAATTTTATATCCACTAGCAGCCTTCCTTGTAATTTAAAATGATTCGTTAAAATTTGATTTGGATCATTCAGTGTTGTTGGATATATAAAACTAAAAAGTAGAAAAAAAATGTTTTAAAGAAATACTTTTATTTACATGCACTGAGAAGTAAAAAATAAATTTTATTCAGTTTTCACAAATAAAAATGTGGGGCAGAAATAGTCTTAATTCCCTTTCCCTATTAATTTTTACAAATTACTTATCAACATAAAAATTACAAGTTAACATTTTCAAATTAATATTCTTTGTCATATTGTTATTTTATATATATATATAATTTCTCTAGATCTATTAATGGAACAACTAAGTTTAAAAATGTTACAATGATAACTTACGATTAAGATTGCCTAAGAATTAAATCAACTTATAATTAATATTTTCTTGTATTAATGTAAATCTATTCATCAGATAAAAAATAATCTTTTTTTTTTATCTGATGTGTTAATACAAGGACGTTATCATTATTTGTAATTTCATTTAAATGACTCTTTGGGATGCTGACTTGTGAATTATTGTACTTTATTTAGTTTAATTAAAATCTAAGTCCAGTTTACATATATAGCAAAACTAAAAATATTTCCAAATGTGACTTCCACATTTTTATTTATAAAAGCTTAAGAAAGTTCTTTTTTTTTTTTACTTTTTAGTGCATTTATGTGAATAAAAAACATTTCTATAAAAAAAAAAATTTAATATTTTTTATTCCCATTTTTTTCTAGTCTTATATTTCCTTTTCCAATATACTTCCTTTTTTTTTTGCTTGCTGTATCTTATTAAACATATTACACACATTTCTCAAATCTTATTTTTGCTGAATCATGTTATAAATTCTTTCAATAAAAATGTATCTGTTGGCAATCTCAATTCTATCTAATGCATTTCTTCTATGTACATAAATAATTTCCATCAAAGCAATAATAAAAAATCAGGTAATAATGCTTTCATCAATGATATTGCGACAAAGTATATCTTACAACATTAACTATCATTGGTTATATTATTTCTTGCTTCTAAATTATATTGCACATAAAATTTTAAGTTCTTAACTTTATAAAAAAATTTAAAATGTACATATAACGAATTATAAACTTAGATGTTGATATAAAGCACAGTTATATTACTGACATTAATTTTTGTTTCTTGAACTATTCTTTGCAAAAATTTCTAAATCGATAACTGTGCTTAAAAAAAAAAATTGTCATCTAATAACACTTTAAGATTTGCCGAAAATCTATTTCATACTAATTTTATTAATTGTTAATCATCATGTTTTTATTCCACTTTTATCTGTATCTATTATTCATTTGACCAAAATTATACTTCTTTATAGCTTTAGCAATTCATATTCTTTTAAAAAAGAGAATTTTAACCCTTTATCTACCTATTTGGAGATATAAAAAAAAAAATTGAATATAGTCTAATATTAAAACTATATATATCTGCGCATATATACAAAATTTACCTTTTGGAACAGGATTTGAACCCACCCTGTTACAATATCATAAAATACAATATCTCTTTGTTGGTAAGATTTAATTTCTGCAATGGTTGATATACTTATTATTATTCTGACCTTTTGGTAGCACTTATTTTCTATTTAAACTATACTTGATATATAAAATTTATCATTTAATGCCTTTTATCTAAAAGTAATATGATTGCAAACCCATATCAAAATAATGAATTACATACATATATATGTATACATATATGCATACACACACACCTAAATATATTCTCACTTTACCAGTATGTGTTCGGATATGCGTTTTTAAATGATGACTTGCTGCAAAAGCCTTCCCACAGCCACTGTTTACACATCTTAAAAAGAACAAAAATAACAATTTACAAATAGATTATAATAAAGCATTTTAAATAAAGTTTTATTGGTGATGAGAAAACTCATCCATTAGACTGAAAATGATTGCAGTAGATTTTATTGGTCTAAAGTGGAAAATTACTATTCCAACTCTTCTACATTAAACAAATGCATATTAACTAAACTTTTATGAATAATTTGTTTAATAAACTTTTATTTCTCTCACACTTACAGCAAATTGACTGGTTTGATTCTAGTATTATTTCTGTATGTATGCTTTTCTGTTATCAAAAACATTGAAATTTTTTTGATAATAGAAATAGAAGTATATATAGAAAAATAATACTACATTGCATTAATACATGAGTTAACATTTAGATTGTGTATTTCCTAATTACTCTAACAATTTTGACAGATAGTGCATAAACGTGCATAAATTCTTTTATAAGGACGTTAAAATTATTAGCACTAATATAAAGTCAAGAGACTTTACAGTAATACTAAAATTATTTTTGCATTAAAACCACTTCTGACTTTATAGGTGTTATAATTTTTAAAAAAAAAAAGGGGGGGGGTAGGGTTAGAAGTATTAATGTGTAATTATAAATACATGGAATGTTTTTCACAAACAGACTTTTCATAAATATCAAATTACAAAAAAAATATACATTAACGGTTAATAAGAATCATTTCTGAAATTTAATATATAGATCAGTTTAAGAATAAGAGTACAAATATCTATAAAAACAAAATTGAATCTGCCAACTAGCAATTAGCTAAACGTAAATTCTCAGAAGGGATCACATGGTGTGAAGAAAGTGAACTGATTTTATAATAAAATGAGTCTTGGTGATAATTTTTTTAGGTCATAAATTTTAAAGAATGGCAACATACATTGGCATCTATTTTACTATATGAAACATGGAGGAATGAAATCATCCTGAATCTTCTTTATATCAGACATATGTTCCTTGACTTGGTAAATAAGAATCGTGAATCGATTGGATGTCCACGTTTCTCAATAATTCAAAAAAATTTATGTCATGCATTCAGCAATCAGAATCAGTAATTACTGAAAAATGTGACGGCAACAAAATCATTATTAACATTTTGATGCTGTTATGAATTAAAGAAATTTTAATTTATTACTTTGTTGAGAGATAAACAAAACAAACTGGAATAGAAAACTAAAATAAATGCAGCTACCATATCATATATAATGTTATTCAGGCAGCTTTAAGCCAATCTAAAAACATTTGCATGAACAAAAATTTATTTCAATAGTACTTAAAAGCTCAGATAAAACTGGGACTAAGAATTTGCCACTTACAGTGAAATCTGCTATAAAAAATTAATTCAATTCCAGAATGTATTTTGTTATATTATCCTTTTGTCACAGCTTCATTGAGATACAGATATTTAGAAATAATCTGTATCAAGTTCGTAGTTTAGATCTAAATTACAATCAAAACAACCATTTAAGCATTAAAAATCAAAAGTCAGAAAGTAAAAATATAAAAAAATATAAAATTATTCCTTAACAATGGTCAAACATAAATTTGTTCATAAAGTTGCTTTCAAATAATTAATAATGATTCCAACGCAATTGAAATAAAACAACTATATAAAAATAAATATTTTCTTTATTATTGAATCAGTTTTCACTCTATATTAGGGCCTTTTCAAAATACACTTTTCCAACAGAATCACATGCAATGTGATTTCTTTGGCTTCTCCTTTATCGGAGTTGGGAATAACCAGAGAAACCTGTTAGCCACCTTATCTTCCTTTTCCATTCCCCATCCTAAGTTTTTCCTATAGACTTTTTTATCCTGCTCCATCACATTTCCACAACATTATCTTTGTCCATTTTATGACATTTATATCTAGCTCCTCCTTATCTTTTTCAAAACCCAGCATAAACTATATAATTTCTTTTGTTTATATTTATTCTCTCACAACTTAATTATTTGCACCCTTTCTGCTTGTAAGCATTTACATTCAACTAACAAATGCCAATTATTTTCCATGCCTTCCTTACATTACTTGCAGACTAAATCACCAAAAACTTTCTTCAATTACGTGCACATTCCCTTGTTGCTAATGATTCTTTTCAAGCCTAGCTACTACAATAAATTAACTCACATCCATTATTCAATTTACTTCTATATATATTTAAAATCCTTTTACTCTCCATACTAATTCTTCAACTCTCTATTTTTTTATTGATGCATCTATTCTCCTATCCCATTCTTTGCCCACTATAATATTAAACAATGTTCCTAACACAATCATCCCATTTTTTGTACAAGAATATTAATATAAAAATATTTATCCAAATCTTCTGCATACCATATTATCTTTATTACCCATCTTGTTGCCTGTCCTTTACTCGTAACCCAATTAAATACTATTTTGGCTATTCTCGTTATCCATAAATTGCAATCTACTAAACATTTTCATTTTGCTTTTTACATCTCTCATATAAAGATTTGACCGTCCTATCTAATGCATGTCTTCTTATTTCCCTTTGTACTTTTTCTAAATAATTTAATATCCCTTTACTAACACATAACATATTGTTACCATAAGTTAACCCTGCTACTGCCACTCCCATTAATTCTTACTATATCATATTTGTTTTATGAAAACACTGTTAATTTCTTTATTAATCCCTTTCTTTTCTTTGCTTCATATATCAATTTTTTCTCCCATTGATTCAAGCAATTTCTCTGATTACTTAAAACGATTCCTATACTGTTAAACTTATTCATCACATTTAACTTTATATCCCCAATAAAAATTCTCTTCTCTTTCCCCAGCATTTATCATCATTACTTTTGATTTTTCTTCACTAAATTTAACCACCATCTCTTTATATACCCTTCTGTACATCTTCAGCATAACTTTCATATCTTCCCTATTTTCTGTGCATACAAAGCTATCATCAGCAAATAAAAAACCTGATATATACACTTCCTTTCCATCTATTAACGATATCTCTACCCTTCTTCATAGTTTTCTGTTGCTCTCTACATTTCTCTCAAATATAACAAAAAAAAAAGGTAATATAGAGCATCCTTGCCTTAATTCCACCCTACTTTTAGCTCTGATTATATATTTCATAATTAATACATATAGCAATTATTTTCATACATTCTCTTAATAATATCCACTACTAAAGCTCCATCCATTCCCAAAATTTACTAAACTTACTCATAATCTATTTCTATTTACTTTATCATACACTTTCTCTATACCTATAAAACCATATATAATCATCTATCTGTATTCCTATTCACATGTACAAGTTGTGTGACTATAAATAAACTATATCCTATGTGAACTATTCTATCTAAAACCTCCTTGCATTTCTCCCACTATATTATTTTCTTCCAATCATTTTGCCACCTTTCCAACCACCACTGTCTGCAAAATCTTCATATAACACTCGTGTTACCACTAACAGTTTATATTGTTTAACTTTCTATGATCCTTACCCTTTCCTTTAAATAATAGCCTTACTCTTGTATTATCCCAGCTATCTGAAAATTCTCTCTTTTGTGCCATTTTATTAAAACATGATAATAGATTTAATTTTGCCCTATTTCCAAAATTCATCACCATCTCTGCTGCCCATTCATCTAACCCTTTTGCTTTTCCGTTTTTCAATTTCTTCCCTGCCTCATTCATTTTCTGTACAACTAATCTTTACATTATGTTTGTTATTACCCTGTCCTTCACATGTAACACCGTTTCTATATCCATTATATACTTATTAAGACTGTCTCTAATTTTCTAAAGCTACTCTTTTACTTCAACATTTAGTAATACTATTTCTCTCTCCCCTATATTCCTTCTTTTAATATGACCCTTATATCTATCAATATTCCTTCTAATGTTCATTTCACATAAATCATTTTATATAATCATATAACCTATTTACATATACACACACACACCCCTTTTTTTATATATATATATACATTATTTCAATAGAGATTATGCAAAGTAATATATAATTTACGGTATATAATATAAGTATATAATTATTTAACTATAGTTAATGTGGTTTTTTTTAATGTATAAAAATGTTTGTGTGTGTATATATATAAACAAAAAAAAAAAGTGGAGGGGGCAGTATATATATATAGGTGAATAGCTTATATGATTATATAAAATGAATGTTGGAGGGAGTATTGATAGATATATGGATTATAAAAAGACTAGATAGAGGGGTAGAGATACCATTAATAGATGGAAAGGAAGTGTATATATTATCAGGTTTTTTATTGGCTGATATCTTCTTGTGCAGAGTGAGGAAGATATGGAAGTTATGCTAAAGATGTGTGCAAAGATGGTTAAAGAGATGAGAATTAAATTTACTGAAGAAAAATAAAAAATAATGATAATAAATGATGGGTAAAGAGAAGAGAAAGAATTTTTATTGGGGATATAAAGTTACATGTGGTGAATAGGTATAACTACTTGGGAATTGCCTTAAGTAATCAGAGAAATTGCTTGGATGAATGGGAGAAAAAAGTGATAAATGAAGCAAGGAAAAGAAAGGGACTGATAAAGATATTAACAGTGTTTTCATAAAACAAATATGATGTAGTAAGAATTGTATAGAAGGGAGTGGCAATAGTAGGGTTAACTTAGAGTAATGATGTGTTTATGTGTTATTAAAAGAGGTGTTAGATTACTTAGAAAAAATATAAACAGAAATAGGAGAACATGCATTAGATGTAAATGTGTGGATGACAATAGAGGCAATTCAAGGAGAAGAGTTTTTATATACAAGATGTAAAACGCAAAATGAAAATGTTCAGTAAAAAGCAATTTATGGCTAATAACAGAATAGGAAAAATAGTATTTCATTGGGTTATGAGTAAAGGACAGACAACAAGATGGGAGAGAAAGGTAGTATGGTATGTAGAAGATTTGGATAAAGACTTTAGGTCAGTATACTTATACAAAAGATGGGATGATTGTGTTAAGAGGAATTGTTGAGTGTTATAGTGGTGAAGAATGAGATAAAAAAAATAAGATGCATTAATAAAAAATAGGAATTGGAGAGATGGAGAACTAATATGGAGAATAAAAAGAATTTAAATATATATACATAGAAGTAAACAATATTGGGTGTGAGTCGATTTACAACAATAGCAAGGAAAATAGTTTACTATTTAAGGCTTGAACAGGATCATTTACATGTAAATGAAGAAATGTGGATGATTTAGTCTACAAATTACGTAAGGAAAGCATGGAAAATATTAGGCATCTGGTAATTGAATGTAAATGTTTACAAGCAAAAAGGGTACAAATAATGAAGTTGTGGGAAAATAAATATAAACAAAGTGATTATGCAGAAAGTGGGTTCTTAGTTTTTGTGCTGGATTTGAAACGAGGGATCTAGATATAATGGACAAAGATAATAATAATGTGAAAATGGGATGCCGCAGAATAGAGAAGAAATGGGAAAAACTTAGGGTGGGGAATAGCAAGGAAAGGTGGTTAACAGGTTTCTTTAGGCACGGTGGTTAAGAGATTCCTGACTCTGATAAAAGAAAAGCCATAGTGCATTGCATGTGATTTTATTAGAAAAATGTATTATGAAAAGGTCTTAATATAGGGTGAAAACCCGTTCAATAATAAAAAAAATATTATATTTTTATATAGTTGTTTTATTTCAATTGTATTGGAATCATTATTATATAAAATTGTTGTACAAACTATGTAATGAAAACTAAAAATTATTTTTTAAAAGCATAAAATTGAAATGTATAGGATTCGCTTTTTTGCAGATAATTAATGATAATTTCTGTTCCTGATTAGTTTTCTTTCGACAATTAACATAAAGAATTTTGTTTCTTTTTTCAATGTACATGCAGCAATGTCATACTTTAATAAATATATTTCTCAATCTAAATAATTAAACATAAATGACATAAATAGTACAATATTCTATTGCAATAATGTTTTATGTAAATTAATTATAGAATAGAATATACTTAGGATGAAATCATAATTAAATTTTCATTAAATTTACTACATTATTACTGCTTATTTTTCTTTTATAAAATTGACAGAAATTTCAAAGCTATAATTAATCCACTTAGGCATCAAGATTTTTATTCCTTTATCCTACTCAAACGAATAGCTTAAAATTTAAAAAATAAAAACCTAAAGTTTTAGATCAAAGCTAAACTCACTCACATAATTGTATAGATCTGAAAAAAACTGCTCTTGGTAGCTCATAAATAATCATATAAGAAAGTCAAGTAATAATATAGTGGTACTTAATTTCATTTTTATTATTTTTTTTTATAAAAAACTATGATAACTTCATCAATGAAATATAATAAATTAAGAAGAATTAACTCCGAGTTAACAATCTTTCTAGGATTTATTGTAGAAAGAAGGCTTAAAGGCTTGGGTGCGGCCGCGGAAATGGCATATTTCTAGAAATTAAGCTAGAAATAGCGCCATCCCGCGGCTGACACGATGGATCAGAACACAACCATTTTCTCTGTGTAAAAAGCAATACTAATACGTTTACGTTAATATATTTGATTAAATTTACCGAGTCCTGATTTCCATAAAATTTGTACATCAAATATAAACTCACTGTTGCATTTGAATAAAAACGCAAATTGATTTATTACTCTGGAATTCATAAGAAGTCTTGGCACAAGAAGTGCCACAACTGAAATCGATCTGAGAATCTCAACATCCCAGGAGTCTGACATTTTATCACTGCACTAAATCACACAGAGCAATGCATTATGTTCATCTGTATAACTGTTTCGGATTTGTGGATATTTTAAAATTATTTATATGGCTTTAGTATTATTTCATACTATTTAGTTTCTAAATTAAATTTCATTTAATTATTATCCACCTATATAAGATACTATCTACATGGACAAATATAGATGAACTCTGTTTTGTTGAATCATATTCTAAATAAAATATAATAGTTAAACTCATATACCCTTATACAAAATAAAAGGCTAAGTATATAATTCCATTCCCTTCAAAATAATTCTCACCCGAACAAGAAAATATGTTGCTCGCCATCTCTTCTATACCACAATGAGTATATCTAGAAATTAGATTAAACACATCACAGACCATTGATCGATAACCACATATTGGATTTATAGTAAATTATAATGTTGAAGCAATAAGAAATCACCACAGTAATAAATAATTTATTATATGTACACCAAAACAACTGAAAAATAAACTGGTAAGAAAAATATTTTAATGCGAGAAGAAAAAATCTACATCACATTTTCAATTATAAAAAAAATATTTTTTCTATTAAGCAAAGAATTCTGTACTTTGGTAAGTTTTTATTCATTCCATACATTCTAATAAAAACTTTTATAAATTTTTTTTTAGTAATATATACTGTATTATTAAATTTTCTGATGTTTAAAATCTAAAATTAGTGTGACTAATACTGTTTTTGCAAAGCACTATTTTCTAAGTATTTCTGATTATTATAACATATCTTTATTTAAAGGGGAGGGGGGTTGAAATGATTAGTAACTCTTTAGTGTAACTCAAAATTCAGGATATTGATTTAATTATAAGAGTTTAGCATTCCCATTTGAAAGATAAGCAATTGAGATAATTGTTACACCATGATAATAGTATATTTTATATACATGACATTATGAGATTTTTATATTATTGTTTTCCATTTCACGCTACTAATTATTATTAAACTTTAATCTTATTTTGGAGTCTGAGTCATTATCATTTTAAACCACACATTATTATATTTAAGCAAGATTATATTATTTAATAACAGTCCAAATCCAAGTTCTCCAAGGTTATGATTATAGAGTGAAAATATAGAAATATTGGTTTTTTTTAGATTCTAAAAGGTAATGCCATTTAGGTAATTTCTGAATTATCATGAAAACAAAATGAGCTGAGGTCAGTAAAAAGCTTATTCTTATGGATGGAGTCAGAGAATATACCACTTTTGGATGATACTGTAACTTACATTTATATTTAATAATTCAATGTGGAGTACGACCATTATTGATTAACTTTTTAAGTTTTGCACTTCAAGAGTCATTTTTACATATTTTGTTAACCCTGATCCCAGTCTGTTATAATTTCTAGCCACAAATACAATTGCTTGGTAAATGTCTTTTTTCTAACACATGCATTATATCTTAAATTCACTTTAAATTTCTATTTTTCTATTATATTAATAAGTAAACAATCTCTACAATGAATTTCTGGCTAATCAGCATTCTTCAATTGCCAGATCACAACATGTCGTCTTCTTTACTCAGGAAAGCACTCATTTGATGACATTATCTTTTGATAAATATATTAATGATTATAAGCAATCATTTATCAGGATAAATATTTTATTAATTAAAAATATTTAATTAGGTTTAAAGTTTATATCCAGGCTACAAGTATAAAATGAGTATGCACAAAAATTATAGCACTTGTAAATTGTATTAATTTGGCATGGATAAATACTGAAATGATAATGAAGACATGAAAAGGTAAAATCAGACCCAAATCAGGAATGCACTTGGAGCCATTTCACTTTTTTCAAATACTTTACTGATATATCTGAAGTGAGTGTATGTTACCCAAAAGCTTTAAATTACATCTAATATGTATAAATTGAAATGAATATTTTATTCATTTCATTGTTAGCCATGTGGTCTTCCAAATAGTTATGAGCTGGTTTTTAAGAGTTGTGAGGATTGCTAAATATAGCAGTTCAAAACTTAAAAAAAAAAAAAAAAAGAAGTTAAGAGTAACAATAATAAGTAATGTTTAAATTTAAGAAAAACAAATTATATAAACAATATTAAAACTTTAAACTTATCAAGATTTAAAAAATGCATGGAATGCATTGCAAAACAACTCAGTTAAATATACTAGAGTTAAATAGATCTTAAATAGTTAAATAACAATAAATTTTGAGATGAGATTCACAAGCAAGGGAAAAATTCAAACAATTTAATTGATTCATCACAAGTTCACCATTTCTTACGCTTGCTCATAACTGTTATTAAAACGGGCAAAACTCTCCATACAGTAGTGCCACTCAGTGCAAGCCAGAGCAAAGGCCACAAGCCAGAAACTAGTCTGGGGATATTGGATGAGTAGGCACTAGATGGGGATTGTATGCATAAGCCTTCTGGCATCCATTGATTGCTCTGGCTTGCACTGAGTGGCACTATTGTATGGAGAGTTTTGCCTGTTTTAATTTAATTTATTACAGTATTTTGAAAATTCAATCAATTAAATAATGAATGTTTTGAAAATTCTTGTAATTAAAATAAAAGGTCATAAAGGTGTTTAACATAGGTGATTGTCAAAGCTGTTAAACACAAGATCAAGAGATCAAAACTTATATAATTAATTTTCCTTCAAATTATTAGTCTGGATTCTTGTTTTCATCAAGTTGCACCGAACCATCATTATGATGATTGAGTAGGGGAAAAGCAAAACTGCCAGCTGCCTGAAAATCTGATGTCTGTAAAACCTGACCAAGCTATTTTTGAAGCATCTATAATCAAAATAAAGAAATAATGCCTACATTTCAATTTGCGAAGACAGGAGTTCTATGAAGTATATTATAGCAACTTGTAAGGTAAGAAGCAGGATTATAAATGGAATCTATTAATGGAAGCTATCATGGAAGAAATATTAGTCCACCAAAAAAAAAAAAAAATCCTCACAATGAACTGCAGAGAATTAGATTATAGAACTTTTACTGCATAAGTAAAAAAACAAAAAAACTGTTTAGATTATCATCCTGACATATTAACCATTTTATTTTATGACCTCTTCGCATATATTTAATTCTATTAAACTATATTTTATTATGTATATAGTGCTTATACCACATAATTAAATGATTGATTAAAGGAGAAAGAGAATATTTTAAAAAAGTTAGCATTTATTGTCAAGCATCTATAAATACTTAAACTGCATAATATATATATAATACATATTTTGCGGTTCATCCGTGTTAAAAACTTTTAATATTAATATACTGACGTTTCGACTTGGTCACACAAGCTATCCACAGAGTTATAAAATGTAGAAAGACAGTTGTAGAGGCGCTACAATCACTGATTTGAATAAAATGTTAATAGCAAAAAATGTTAAATTTAGGAATGTTTTTTAAAAAAATCTTTCCAAATAGGAGGAAGTTTACATGTATCATCTCGCTTATTGATACAATCTGGCCTTTTAAGTATCTCAATGGCTTCTCTAATTTTGCATTGGTAGAGATTATCACATCTGGATATGATCCTGGTACTAGAAAAATCAATTTTATGACCTGAATCTATAGTATGGAGTGAGAGTGCTGATGATGATGAGTGTTGTTTAACTGCATTAGCAATAAGCGAGATGATACATGCAAACTTCCTCCTATTTGGAGAGATTTTTTTAAAAAACATTCCTAAATTTAACATTTTTTGCTATTGGTGGAATTTTAACATTTTATTCAAATCAGTGATTGTAGCGCCTCTACAACCGTCTTTCTACCTTTTATAACTCTGTGGATGGCTTGTGTGACCAAGTCGAAACGTCAGTATATTAATATTAAAAGTTTTTAACACAGATGAACCAGCAAAATATGTATTTTATATATTTAACCCATGCAAATCTTCGTTTTAACATATATATATATTCTAACTGGCTAAAAAGGGAGATTAAATATTATATATATGATGAAACTAAATAATATATATATGACTATGAATGTATGAGAGACTCCTAATATTATGAAAACTAATAATACATTCGGCTAAGTTCAGTGGTCAGTAGTTATCTTTCACTTTTTACTACAGAGACATGCATTAAAATAAAAGGAAATTTCAAAGCAATAATAAAACACATAATTATAAAGTAAATAAATAAACTAGGAAGAGGAAAAACTTCATTCATTCCTACGCAATACTTTTTAAAAACATACATTTCCTTTCATCAAAATACATTCTGAGTAATAAATATTTTACACTTAAAGTAACATGTAATAGAATCTTTATGTCTTTTCTGTAATCTATTATTTAGCAAATATTTATATCCAAATAATTATTTATTGACATGATCTGATTTACTCTACTCTCGTAGAGTGAAATGTAATATACCTTTCTCATAGTATGATAAACAATAATGAATTTCTGATGCCACCACCATAATTATGATTGATGAATGGGTTAATAATTAATGAAATAATAAATAATAATCTCAGGGTTCTTCTTGTTAACTTTGGAAAGTATACTGTTGTTATGGTGTTGAAATAAATGACTGGCATCCTGGTAGACTCTAGGAGACATACACTCTCTTATAAGCTAATGTATCCTAATATATTATAATAATAATAATGATTACATAAAGAAGTGTTTAATTTGCTTAACAATTACATAAAACAAAATATATAAAATTTAGAAAAATCATAGTCTTTTACCCAGGATGTCATTCAAAATAATAGAAAGAAAGGGTATCTTTTATATCTTTCTATTACTCCATCAACAACACAATCAAAATAATTAAGTTTAATTATTGTATTTTTTATTAATAAGATAAATAAAATAATGTGCAGTCTGAAAAATGGATTAAGTAATCTTAAGCAAGATTAAATAATACCTTCATTTCTTATAATTACATTCCCATCTTTGGAATTGAAACATGTATGGAATTTTTCATTTTTAAACATTGAAATTTTGGATTTGCATGAGAATTGATTATCTGATTCACCAAGATTTCTCTTGTAATGAAGAATTCAGGACACAAAAAATCACATACAGAAAAACAAAAACTAGATTTAAATAATAACAAATATATTTATTAACATACTAAATACAAATAAAATTTACAATATCAAAGCAAAGGTTATTTGCCAAACATAGGCGCTGTTAAATTTTAAGTAGGATGTAACAATGGATAATACAAAATTGCCCCACTAATAAACTATCTATTAGAGTTAAAAAACATTTGGATGAGTAATTAAGAATACATTTAGTTGAGATAAATAGTTTCAATATTTAATCAATTTACTTTTAATACTTTCTAACTAAATCATCCCATTAAACAAACGTTTAATAAAAATAGCTTAAATTATAAACTAAGCAATACAATCTATGAAATATATATCCTTTGTCAGGTAACAACTCATAATACCTTTCTTAGCAATATTAACACATTACAGATTAAAATAACTTTAATCTGAACTACTCTATGACTGAGTTTGAACTATAAATTTGTATGATAATGATCATTATCATATCCAGACAAATAAAATAATTATTATCTAGCATTGTTTTCTTTTTTTAAAATAAATAATAAAATGGATGGAACATTCATCAGAAGTCGTGTACAAACATATGATATATTTGGTTTAGGTCAACATAATAATAAAATATTTAGCCTTAAAATAACTTATTAATCCATCGGTGAATTACTCCCAGATGATGATGAAAAACAACATTGTGTATGTGCATTTCCTATTATGCTATGCACCAAAAATAAGCATTTAAAATTACTAATACATTGTTGGTTTGCTTGTGAACTACTGGCAAGGCACAGCAGCACAATACAGACACTGTTTCACTTAACAAAAGCACTACAAATAACAAAGTGCACCTTGAAGAACTAAGTACTTCAATATCTATCCTATCATTGCCATATCATTCTTAAAAATCACAAATAACTTCACCTTCCATGGTGGAAAATATTTAATAACATCATGAGGGATAAATTAATAAAGACAGGTTACTCAGGGCAAAACTACATGAATAAAACAGTATGGTAGATTCTAATACATATATCTTAGGCAAAATATATGTGGACAAGATCTCAGCATATAGGAAAAATGGAAAACATACCATAAAACGATCCTCTCACGGGATCTAGCTATCTTAGCAACATATAAAAGTAATCTTAGAATATAAACACTATCCTCTCATGGAATACAAAATATGAACAATGGGGAGAGTGCACTCCATCCACCAAAGCACAATAAGCAAAGCAACATCTAATAAAGTCTAATGCTCAAAGGCATAAATCCCAGACATGGCAAGATAACAAAATTATCACTTATAAACTAGATAGCTTAATATTCATGCTAAAAATTACATACATTAAGCAATGTCTGAAACCAACAAGTTTACTGTCAGTCAAATGACTGTAAAATATTTAAAATAGCACAATAAAAATTCTGCATTAAATAAGGAATACACACACATGCAATGAACAGAATAAAAATTCATAAAGATAAAGTGGACATAATAGCAAAGTAAATATTAATAAATATACGACTATTAAACATTCAGTTATATTAAATTTAACCATAAATTATATCATAATAATTATGAAAATACTGAACTTCTGATAAACATACATTGGCTGTTTACCTATAAGTAAGTGAAACACTCATAAACACTATTAAAATAAATATAAAAAATAAAAATATCTACTAAAAAAAATTATAAAATTTACCTTAAACCAACGCATATAAAATATATGAATTTCACTTTCCAGATAATAGGAATATCTATACATTCTATTATAAACCCATTAAAGAATAATATAATAATAAAAATACCGTGACATATAAAATATTATAAAAAAAATATTATTTATATATTTTTTAAAACACTTTAGTTCTTTAGTAGAACTCTTTTCTGTAGTGAGCAGTCTGTCGAGGGTGCGATGTCCTTCCTCAACGGATTATCCATAGAATGAAGCATCTGTACTAATTAAATATATTTTCCATCATAGAAAATATGACTTTCCATAAGTAAGCAATAAATAATGAAACATTAACAAAAGTCTTATACTACATAAGCAAAAGGTTTGGATCCATTTTTAAAACAATTGCTTAAATGTAAGCTAGCTCGTTTGGGAATTTTCATTTAATAGTACGTAATAATAATAAAGCAAGTTGTCCATTGAATTTTAGTGTCCATGGTTCCATTGGAAATAAGCAATTCTTTTCTTTTCCTTCTCATTTAAAAAACGCACATTTAATAAGCAATTCTTAATTTTTTTAAAATTCACTTAGAAATATCATTTTCAGTAATTTTTTTTTAAAATTACAATTAAGTTTGATAGTTCACAATTCAACACAATGCATTTATTAAATGTTCATTGTTATATCTGCAAACTATATCTCTTCTATAAAGCTTTTTTTTTAAATTTTTTTAGTTTAATTTCCTCTAAGCATTTTCCTTTTCTTGGCAAAATACAGAGAAAGCAAAGCGTAACTTAAAAGTTCTGTATCAAAGATGACAGGTTATTTGTTACTTGCAAATTTTATATTGAATAAGTATTTCAAAATATTCATTAAAGTTAACGTAAATTTAACTTTTAAACATTAATAATTGGCAATAATAATTAATATATAACAGTTTACCTTCAAATCAATTTTTTTTAAACAGCCTTTTCTCTATTTTTTTTTTTTTAAGACTTTAGTCTCTTTTTCCTAAAGGTGAAACAGAGTAGCAAGAAGTAAAATAGTGCAATGTTCAGCATGGCTTTATAAATTAATATAAAAGAAAATATCATCTGGTTTCTTTCATAATTTATTTCAAAGCATAATTGACGAAACTGAATCATTATAAGCTGATTATTCTTTCAAAGCATGATATTAAGTTAAGAAAGAGTTTAAATTGAATTCAGCAATAAAAACATGAATACCTTATAAAATTGTCTAACAATTCATTTCAGGTCAACAAAATATAAGATTTTTTAAAAAAAAGAAAATTATTACTGTTATTTAAAGATGAGAAGATTGCAGTGACCAGTCAGGAGATGAAGAAACAGAAGCTCCTGTGTACTGACAATCTCCATCTTTTATATCTCTCTTGACAGATATCAATTAATCTATGCCCATAAAAAAATAATGACCCCTATGGGAGAAAATGTCAATTAAGATGAAGAACTAATTAGCAAAATTATGTAACTTTGTTCTACGTTCTTTTTTCAAAATTCACATAATCCTAACGATCAAAGTTGAAGAAAAGGTGAACTGTATTTTATTAATCAATATATTTAATAAATAAAATAAGATAATAAATATTATTTTACTCCTTTTTTAAAACAAAATATCACCTTTTCTTTTATTTAACGTTTACCAAAAATTCTTATTTAAATTTTTTAACTCTTTCATTACTGAGTTAAACCAAATATTTATTTTTAAATGTTTAATGATTAAAATGAAATATCTTGGCAATTAAAACCAAGAAATCAAAAATACACACGTGAACCTTGATTCTCACACACCCATGCGTACAGGAAATTACGTAAATCAGATTTATCCTGCTAATTACCTTATAGTTATTTAAACAATTGAATATTATTTAAATAAATAAGCTTTAATTAGAGATTTTTTTAAAAAAAAACTTAACAAATAAAAAAACTTAACCAAATGATTAGTTACTATAAAGACAATTAAATAATTGCATTTTAATACTCATAAACTATCTGTTAATATTTTTAAACTTTAACTATAAAATCAACTCTGTTTAGCTTTCTTTCTTTCTAAAGTATACATAAATTAAATAGTAATTTTCTAACCTAAAACATACATCTTTTAACACTAAAATTATATTTTTATAACAACGTTTATATTATTAAATATTATCTATTTGATACTTATAATGAACCAAATAAAGTAAAATATTAATACATCCTAATTTACACAAAATAAAATTATCTTCTCTCTCTCTTTATTTATTATTTCTATTTTTTTTTTTTAGAATAGTTTAAATTCTTAAGCGAAAGTACTCAATGAAGACAATGTGCAGTAGCACATGGTCACAATATATATAAATTTTCTTCATTTTATCTTTATTATATATATATATATGATTTGTTAAAATTTTATTTTCTTTTTGAAAAAAAAGTTTTCTTTCATGCGACACTTTCAACAAATATGTAAAATGGTATAAAATCAATAGTGTAATATTCATTTTAAACAAACATAACAGGCACACATATAAAATATTTAAAATAAGTATTAAAATAATAAGTGCAGTAAAATTACTGGAGTGTTTTAAGTTAAAGGTTTATTTTGAAATTTGATAAGAGTTTATTTGTACTTAAATTCGTCCTACTTTTGATTACTGTTAGATTTTATGTATGCAGAACTTATTAATATACATGCAGTCATTAGATCACTGTTGAATGGTTAAAATATTCTATATCTCTATGTTGGATTTATTCATGGTTTTGGTTCTGTAAATTTGGGATCAAATCCAAAGGGTCACCACAGTTAATTAGTGCTATTATTATTTTAGGGATAGGATTCAAGAGCTTTCTCAAGTTTTTGTTGAATTGAGATTCAAATCTAAATGGCCATTTCCTAGAATTATCCTTGTAAAGAAAAGTAAATTAGTTATAACATTCCCATATATGTGTGATAATGCTATGAAGATATGAATAAATGTATTGTATTTATGAGGGTCAGCCATATGTAGGATTATATTAAAGGTGTATTAAAAACCAGAAATTTTTTCTATGGCAATTGTTCTCAATCATATAATTCAGTTAGTAGTATAAAATTTAATTGAAAAATGGAATGTTTTAATATTAATCAATATAAATCTTTGAACATTATAGCTTGTCTGACAATTACGATACTTTGTAAATAAAATATTGTTTTATTATTTGTTTAAATAGTGTTAACTTTTTATATGTAATATTTTCTGGTCTGCATATTTATTCTATGTCCATTTCATTAGTAATAGTTTATATGTGATCTGGTCCACTATTGGGAATAGTAGTTATGTAGCCGTCATCATTACATCAGGTGGGACTGAATCAATTAAATTAAATTAAAATAAATATAGACATATATAAGTGGACCATTAGAAGGTATTAAAAAAACAAATATTTTTTCGTCTGTAAAGTTGATTATTTCTACTATTATTGTGTACATGTACAAAATTCACATGTCCACAAATCTGAAAAAAAAAAAGATGCCAGATTTAAAATTCCATTGTGTTTAGAAGATATATTGCTCTTTATGTTTTATGTGTATGAATATTCAATTAAAGCCTTATAGTCTCATTTTTTCCCTTCTGTCATTTTGTAACATATTAAGCTATTATATAAATACATAATTTACAATATACTTTTACAATTCATATAATTATTTGAAAATTCAAATTTAAAAAAAAATAAAAATTCTTGTAATATTCTACTTACTTATAAGGTTTTTCTCCTGTATGTATCCTAACATGTTTCCGTAAATCACTCAATGTCGTAAAAAATTTCTTACAACCATTTTGTTCACAATTAAAAGTTTTTCCAGTATGAAGCCTTTGGTGTGCTCGTAACCTTAAAAAAATTAATATTTTAATTAAAAATTATTATCTTTCTAGAGTAAATTCGTGGCACAATAATAATTATAAACAGATGGAGAATTATAAATACATACTAATATTATTAATTTTTATACAATTAGTATTATTTAAAATAAAATTGATCATCTTGGCCCATGTGAAAAGTTTGGAGATCATTGGCAATTTTAACAAATGAATATATTAGTTATGTTACAACAGGGCAAAACTCTCCATACAGTAGTGCCAACCAGAGTAATCAATGGATGCAAGAAGGTTTGTGCATAAAATCCCTATCTAGTGCCTACTCATCCAATATCCCCAAGTCTAGTTTCTAGCTTGTGGCCATCATCAGTGAAGAGTTATGGAGGTGAGAGTACTGCCCCTAGATCTTAGGAAATAATGACCCATGTGATGTCAAAATCTAAATAACTGTTCAAAGATGGCAACAAAATTCAGTATAACACTTGAAGCAATCTATCTCTGCAACTTTTCATAAAAATAAAAAAGGAGTGAATTTAAACTTCAAAATGCTATGATTAAATTTTCAGTATCAATAAAAAAAAAGATACAAACACAAAAAAATAAAATAATGAATATCAATTTTAAAAAAAGTCATCATTATTCTAATGATAACTTCAGGATATAATAAACATAACAAAAACCTGAATAATTCTAAAATTAATGGGGGACTCCAAAAATAGTTTTAAGTCTGCAGAAAATAAAATTATAAAAAGCAATAATTGTAAAATGCTTAGATAATATTAATATTCTAACAACACAATTCAAAATAAATTAAAAAAGAGTATCATCCAAAAAGGTATAATTTCTAAATAAAAGTGACGGAAAAATAAGGAAGTTCGTACAAATAGAGAACAGAATAGTCAAATAATATTCTTTCTACAGATACTGGCTTCATATCAATCTCATTTCTTCCAATAACTCTTTAAGTAAAATTTAATATCAAGCCCTTTGGTAAAATAAAAAGTAAGAATAACCTTATCATTGCTAAGAAACATAAGAGTATCAAGATGCATATCCATTTTTCAGAACAAACATATTTCATACACACACCAATTTTATGAATATTGATGAAGGAATTTATAGTGATCTAAAGAATCTACCAAAAATCTACATTAAAAAATTATGCTGTAGAATATATTCTACCGTTGGATGTTGATAAATAATGAAAAATAGTCAGACTAATTATTTTTAATCATTATTTACAAAATTAGATCCTTCTATTTCAATCTAACACATATCTAAAGAAAAGTGGAAGGCAGATGCTTTGTAATTAAGTAATTATGAATTAAAAAGTCATAATCACAGAAAATAATATTTAATGATATATATGAATCAGTGACGAAGCGTGACTTTTTTAGGAACGGAAGTACATGACATGATCTTTTTTTTATAATGTTTTTATTTTACTTGCCGCAACAATTTTAATATAATAGCTAATATTGAAATGGTATATTTTCTTCATTATATATGTTTTACCTATTTATTCCTACACTTCTATCTGTGTTAGGTTTAAACCCTTGAAGAGTACCCATCTAAAGACTTTAACACGATTGTATATGTGACGCCACACACACATGTGAATATAATGTCTAATATAAATGGTATAGCTATATTGCAGCAGACATTTATTCCAAAGTCATACATGTTTTAATTTATTGTTTATTTAAATTTATAAGTCAATTTATATTTTATTCACTTAAAATGGCATGTATAATATGTATCCACGTACTACCATAATAAATATATAGAGCCATGTTGTTTGATCATATCATAAAATTTATAAGTTTGACTTAAAATAATTGTCAACAAGAATCACCTGCTTTTGTATAGCATGAAGAAAAAGTCCAAGTTTTGGTTTTGACAATATTTTCTTAAAATTACATTTTTTTAAAAAACGAGATTTAGCCAACTAGAACTATTGCTAGATCTTGGGGGGGGGGGGTAGAAATGATCAAACTTAGCCCAAAACATCCTGTTAAAAGAGCAAAACAAAGGATAGAAGTTATTTTAGTAATTAAAAATATCAAAGTTCGAAGGTGCTAATGGATTTACACGCGGGATATAATCTGTTTATTAATATTATAAGTTGATCTCAGCCCAGTATAAATAGGCTGGATTTTATATTATAAAAAATACCCTGTACAACTTAAAGAAGCGTCATTACTATACTTCACACTAGTCTTAATTTTAATATGTCAGAGTAGGAAATGGTGATCTCTAGTCCCATCCTACATGCGAAATGGCGTATCATCATCATCATAGAGGTGGGAAATGTTCCTGCCAATGGCTGCTGCAAAAAAATCGCAACTAAAACCTACTGCCTATCCGGAGATCAATATTTGCTACCACCTGCTACCCAGAAGTGCTGACAGACAAGCTGCTGAGAAGTTAGGTAACAATTCCGCAAAACACCCGCAGAGAGCTCTAAATATACTTTAAACCTTAATCTTTAAAGCTATAGCTTATAATTTAAAATAAACATTCAAAATTTAACTCTTTAATTTCTTGTCTAAAGTAAATATGAAACTTATTATAAATCTTGCCTAAACTTTTAAATTTACTTATTCTAAAATAGAATAATTATAGCCATTTGTTTATTTAAAATCTATTTTCTTTCTCAAAATTTCACTTTATTATATTTAATTTTATAATTCTTCAGTGAAGATATTATAATTCATATTTTCAACTTAATAAACCTAAATAAGGCGTATTTAGCTTATTTTGCCCACTATTTAAAAATCCTATTGTATTAAGAATAATAACTGACCGCTCTGCACTCAGGATATTTTTCATTTAGTTTTATATTGATTAAATATTGATTAGGGTTTGCACAATTAGAATAGTTTCGTATTGTATTATTAATTTGACCCCACTAAATATATCTTTCCTCCCTAGTAAAATCTGACTAGATACAGTTTAAGTATCTATTAAACTAGATTAAGCCTAAAACTATTATACTTATATAATGTACAAAAAAAAAAAATCAAGTCAGAAGTCGCACGACCTAATTTAATAAGGTTGTATTTACAAATGTTATACATAGACCTCGCAAAACAAGCTTTTAACAAGCTTCGTAGAATATCCTCACTGAGGATGCCAGTAGCAGAAACTGGTCTGATTTTGACGATATTCTACAAAACTTGTTAAGAGCTTGTTTTGCGAGCTCTATATATAACATTTATATAATGTAGTACAATCACTTACATGATCTGGCCTTATGGCATGCAAAATAATAATAAGGCGATGGCCTACATTCTACTTTGGCACCTTCAGTGGTGAAGATCGCTGGGTCATGAAATCCATCTAGAAGTACAATGTTTTTATTTTACTTGGCGCAACAATTTTTATGTAATAGCTAATATATACATATTATGTACATCTAGAAATATCCGGAACTCTTTTATCTGTTAATCACACCGTAATTAGTTTAAATATAGATAATACATAATCAATCAATAATGCGTTGGTCAAATTCATTCTTGCCGTATATAAAAACAATTCAACTGCTGGTAAAAAAAATTGAAAATGGACAGAAATTCCATACAAAAAAAATAATGGTAGTTTAAACTGTTCATTCTTTTTTTATCATAATCAGACCGTGATTAGTTTGAATATAGATAATACATTACCAATACATTTCTATATTCAAATGCTTTTAACATTTTCAAGTTTTATCTATAAATTAAATTTTAGCATTGTTTGAACTTCTTATAATCAACCAATAATGCATTGATCAAGCTCATTCTTTACCATATGAAAAAACAATTCAAACTTTCAGTAAAAAAATTTCAAATAGGCAGAAATTCCTTATAAAAATAACGAGTTTAAATTGTTCATTTTTTTTTTTTTTATGTTAATCAAACTGTGATTAGTTTAAATATAGATAATACATTATCAATATATTTTTATCTTCAAATTCTTTTACCATTCTCAAGTTTTATCTGTAAATTAGATTTTAGCATTGTTTAAACTTCTTATAAACAACCAATAATGTGGTGGTTAAACTCATTCTTTGTATATAAAAACAATTCAACTGTTGGTAAAAAAATTGAAAGTGAATTTTTTAAATTGAATTTTAATTAAACCTTCTCAAAGTTTTAGCAAATTTTTCTATGGATGCACTCATTCTGTTCAATACATGGACAGTTTCGTCCCTGATACGATTTAAATAAAATTACTTGTTTTCATTTTTAAAATAACTACCAGTTTGAATATAACTCATTAAAAAAATCTAAAAGTAACTATCATGAAAAAAAAAAATTAATTTTAAACAATTTGCAAATATTTATATTAATTATTTAAACTAGTAATAATAGTAAAAAGTAATTATTACATACCTGTAAACAGTATTAAAAGATTTTTTACATCCTTCCATATCACATTCAAATGGTTTTTCTTTGGTATGAACACGAATGTGAATTTTAAGACAATATGATGTAAGAAATGCTTTGCCACAACCTTCCTGATCACAGACAAATGTATATTCCCCTGTATGAGTCTTTAAGTGTGTTTTCAGATTTCCAGCAGTTGAGTAAGTTCTTGTACAACCTTCATAGTCACAATGAAAACGTTTTACTTCTTTCTGATTAGTTTTAGGATTCTGACTTTCAATGGTGAGAGTGGCATGAGATAAATTATCCGGAAGAGGGCTATTGCCTGGATTTATCTGCATATAAATCTGATCAGCAGAGATGCAGTGTTGAATATAACTGAAAAAGAAAATGTATACATATAATTTCCAACTTTCTGTGCATACTTCAAATATATGAATGAACAAAAGCAAATAAGTGTCTCTGTATCTGCACTTTTTATATTTGTGGTGTCAATTAAATTACATCATAATAAAACAGAAATTTAATTTTTGTGATTTGAATTTGATGATAAATCTTGAATCTGAGGTTATAAAAATTTCCTTTGATATTAAAGGTAGGTAGTTTCTGAAATGAATTATAGGAAGGTTATTTCTATTTTATATATATATATTTTGTTTTTGGTGGAATTTCACTTGAGAAGTTCTATTTATTAATAGATGAAACCATGGTTGTAAGAGAATTTTAGTATTTATTAGTTTTGCTAGTATTTAATGTATACAATTTAGGTATGTGTGTTTAAAATGCAACAATAATCCATGGATTTTGGTACATGAGACATGATTTAGAATCAAATATCATTTTGCAGAGATGGAGGAATACTGTTATATATATGCATGTATACATTCACAATTGCTTATGATACTTAGTAATAAAAACCTTCTAGAATTACATGATTTGACTTCTGGTTTATCAATTTATTAAAATACAAAAAAATGGTGTGTACACGTATTTAAACTTCATCAATTCAAACTGGTTCAAAATCAGAATTTTAAATATATTTAAATACCTATTTACAACATTCAGCCATTTAATAATTGGAAATATTGTGGTAAAAAGAATTATCATGGAAAAAGAGAAATCACATTTTGATAAATAAATTATCATAATAAAAATTAAATCAGATAGATCTTCTGCAAAATCTTAAGGATCATTCAATTCTGTTTTAAAAAACACTTTTTTCAATTTCTTGTATGAAGTAACTAACAGAGATATTTCTCTGTAATTAGACCAACAAGGACGTTAATGTAACAGGAATCAATACCTGGATTCCAGAATAGACTTCCAGCTAAAAAAAAAGTTTAGTCCAATGAAATTGCTATGCTCATATAGCCCCTTTGTTGCACTTTATTTTAGTTTAATATTTCAATTTAATCCCATGGAATGCTTTTGTTCTTTCACATGTTTACACTCTGTCAATTTTGGTAGATATTTCTTTTCCACCATCTTTGTTCAATTTTACTACCGTTTCATTTTGATTAGGAATTTTATCATTTTTTAAACTTTTGATGAGATGTTCAATTTCATCCAGACTTCTGCCAATTGTATACAATATATCCATACTTCATTTATAATTTTCAATTCTTATCTATTTCCATTTTTTCAAAATAATTTTTCCAAATTTCTAAAACCTATAACTTTCTATTGTTTACCCTCTCGTCTATCCTTAATATCAATAATTCTCATTATAAGTTTCTTTTTAAAAATCTTATTTTGTAACAAGCTCTAGCATTATTTGCAAGTTTATCTTATTCTATTTTAGTATATAAATCTATAATTTCCCTTTTTTCAGGTCTTACTGTTTTCTACAGTATTGTTTAAACTATTATATCCAGTTTGTAATTGCCAAAAAAGATTACACATGAGTTGATATCTTAAGCTTTTTTTGTTTCCTTTCATACCTTCAATATATTTATCATTAAAGCATGGTTTGTTTTTGGTAGCTACCTGGATATATCTCGAGCTGCTTCCATAATTAAACATTTAATTTCATCTGTTTTTAACACTTTTCGAAGTTTCCAATATATTTTTTGCCTCTTAGTATCTGGAAGCAATATCGTTTACCTGATATTTTAACTATTTCCTATTTCGTACTTCCTTTCTATTAATTATTTTCATATGCCTTTATTGTACCTTTATCAATTATTATTACATGTTAAAATTTTATCAGAAATAAGTAATAATGATTCACATTCAGCTTCTTTCAAACTTCTCTCATCCAGTACGCAGTTGCAAAGTTCTTTAAAATTAAAATAATAAAATAAACTGTATTAAAAGACTAACAACTGCAAATTATCAACAATAATCAGCCTCTATAGACTGGTCATACTACTCTCTTGCTTAATTATTCAATCTGCCTTTATGAGAAGTCCACAATTAATTTAATTAATTCATTTTGTTCCAGCCAACTCACTATTTTAAAGCTGTATCCACTTGCCAAATTTAATAGCACCTTTTCCTACTCTTGCATGTGAATTCCCATTTTCATCAGTATCTAACACATATAAACACTTGAATTTGTAATTTCTTCAAATAAACTATAAAATTAATCCGATATCACCATTTGATTAGTACATCAAAGTTTAAAAATGGTGATCATGTGATGTTTATTGGCTTACATCAAAGTTTAAGATAGCTAAGCAGATTTATTTGTAATTATTACTCAACTTTTAGAAATTTCCTACCAGTATTGTTGTTATTTTTCTAGACAGAAAAACAATTCTTGTTAACTTTCCCATCATAGTTGTTATACAATACTTCATCTACTGAGATAATCTTGCCTCCTATTATGGGTATTGTCAAAGTTGTGTTCTACATTCCAAATCTCAACTACTTCATCTATTTCTATTTATTCTTATTCTAATCCTTTAATGGAGCTTGTTTGGAGTTTAATAACAAGATTCCTTTTTATAAGATTGTTAATACTATTCTCATCCCAAAATGAATTAAGAAAAAAAATCAAACATATTGCTGGAAAGAAGATAGTCAGGAAACTTAAGATAGCCCTTTATCCCCCTTCCTCTTATAATGCCATGGCAGATTAATGTTTTAAACCCCAAAAAAATAAAATAATTAAATTTTTAACAAATTTGGAGGGAAAATAAAATAAAATTTTAAATTGTGAGAAATGTAGTAAAATAGTGACTAAGGCTTTTGATAAAAAATCAGATTAAGTTCTCTGTAATATAGTGGTAAACTATTTAATATTATTTGATCATTATTAGGAATAATTTAACAAATTTAACTTTGGTGAATAGATTTTTTTTTTTCAAAATTTACATATTAATAAAAAAATTCGGTTTATATTACATAATGAAAGAGCCAATCATAACTCCAAGATTTATTTTGTTTAATGGATCATAAAATTTGATACGAATGTACTAAACACATTCTTGAAAATTCACCCATTTGATGCACTGTCAAAGGCCAATTGAATTAGTTTATATTAATTCTTTGAACTTTTCAACATCTCAGAACATAAATGTTATGGTTTTAAGTTTAAAAAAATTAATTCAGACATGCATTTTTTTTTAATTGTACAACTTTTAAAAAGTGCATTGTCGATATATATATAACAATGGTTTTCAATATCAGAATAGTTTCAATTTGATCGATTGAGCAGGGGCTCTAACTATTTCTACCATATCAATATTTAGAGATAAATCTTAATTTTTAACGAGCCCTTTAAATTGTCAAGATGAATGAAATAATGAAGCAGAGGAGTTAAACTGTGCAGTTGTTGCACGATAACATATAAAGAAAACAGTAAAACATAAAAGCACATGAAAAAGCAGGAGGAAAAAAAATTAAATTATAGTAAGTTGTGAAATTAGAACGTTTGGGAAACTTGAAGAAAACTGGCGACTTGGATAGATGTGTCATGCAATGACGAAAACAAAATCATTTTATAGTAATTCAAATCCGTATATAAAACGTAACCTAGTAGTTATTTTCTTGACTTACGACATTTAATAGAAATGAAATGTTTTTGTTTTTATAACTAGGGCCTATAGTTTGCTAATTTTTTAAATTTAATTCTGTCCGGAGAACATAAAATGAGTTAAAAAATAATAACCTATATAGATTTATAATAATTAATTGGAAAACTAATATCCTACCCAGAATTTTCGTTATTGTAATTGCTGTCATCTTCATCATCGTCTTGACCATCTAAATTATCCGCCATCATAAGCTTATTTTTTTCATTTTCAATTTCAACGAATGCCATGGACCGGCCATAGCTATTTTTGGAAAAATGTGATGATTCATCAAAAGTTTCATTTTCATCTAAACAATCCTCAAGTGTTAAAGTATTTTCTCTGTTTCCTCGATTATATATTTCGCTTTGTGACCTTGTTTCATCAGACATATTGATTATTGTAACGTTAAGGCAAAATTAATAAGGAATCGCTGTTTAACAACTGTTGTCATTGGTTAGAAAAAGTAAAATATTATTTTTTTAGATTGTTTTACATCTACAAAAAAATAAAAAAAAATTATAATGCATTTATTAAGAAATTAATAACAAATACTTATTTGTAAACTATAAAAAAGTAACAAAGCAAAATGACGTTGAAATTTTTTTTAGAAGAACTTACTTCTGAAGCAGACTACTTGCTTCTGGTCACGTAGAACTATAACCAATAAAAACAAACGTTACTAAAATATACGATTTTTGTCTCGTAAATTCTCGTTGTCGTATTTGATAGATAAAATTGAATGCTGGGATAGTTCTTTCTGCCGTTGAGTTGCAAGATGGTAAGGGTTTTTTATATTGTACAAAAAAAATCTGAAACATCACTGGGCTAACTTTTGATGAAATAATAAATGACTATGTAAATTTAATGTATATATATTAACTGACATTATTTTTTTACTTATATGAATGATTTTTTTAATTTTGTTTGATACGTAAATGTAATCAATGTGGTAATTTTTATCAAATTTTTCTTATTAGGGTCGTGGCCCCAAGAAACATTTAAAACGTCTTAATGCTCCTAAGCATTGGATGTTAGATAAACTTTCTGGTGTTTTTGTAAGTATTTAATGTAATTAATATTTGTTAAAAATATTTTTGATAATAATCCTAAATAGAAGGGAGATATATATATATATATGTATGATAATGCAAAGCTTATATTTCTAAAAACAGTTGATTTTATGCTTGCAATTGGTGCATTTAAATCCTAATGAAACGCATTAATTTTATCGTAATTGAACATAATACTAATCAGCGTATTGTTCAGAATGAAATGTGACACGGTATTTTTTAGTTACTATATTTTTTCACACATTTGTTTGATGTATTATTGCTCATTTACAATGGATGTCGTAAATATAATTCTGTTTCTAAAATTTAGATGACTATATATAAATATAAGGTAACGTTAAAGATTTTAAATTGGCAGACGAAATCTCAGAATTAGTCTTCAATTTCGTTTTTGTAAGTGGAGATTCCAAATATTTACAATATATTTAAATAATGTTATCGATTAACAATAAATATAATTCAATTTTATTAACATTTTTATTTACCATTGTCAAACTCACTCCACTTACAACTTTAACACCATTTACCTCTGATAAATACAAAATGATTATTATTAATCATTTTCTAAACTAGAAATTATCTCCAGCACTGATATAAACTTTAAACGGTAAAAGTTCACTATAACGGTCTATGGTTGTTTGCCCTCTATTGTTTAAAATTTAAACTAAATTGCTTGAGAATCTGACATGTATGTTATTATATTACAAATAAATTAAAATTTAATCAAATGTAAAAGATGATAATAAAAAAAAAAACCTTTTGAATGTTGGATTAATTACACGACATTAATTAAAATAATTACTTTTAATTTCTTTGAAAGTTAAGATTTTAAACTGTACAACTTAAGAATTTAAAATAAAAAAGTATATGCTACTGTCTTACAATTACAGGAAAATTTATTCAAATGTAAAAGATAATAAAAAAAACATTTACCTTTTTAAATATAATTACGTCCTATACAGACTAGGAAGTTGGAGAAAAAAGTGGTATTGCTGTATCTACTCCTGGGGGCAAATTCGTGCAGGTATGATGAAAACAAAGCTCTGCTAATGCCACATTGGAATTTCAGCTTACGCTTTGCTCTCATCCACATGTTTTCAATATTCTGGGTGTGTATGTCTCGGTCTTCGGGATCCACGTTTTCCTGATGGACGACAACCGAATGCAAATACACACCATTGTTGAGACTGATGATGTTATTGTACGCAGCCCAGCCAGAGGCAGATGACTTTGGAAAAAGAAAGACCCCTTTCTGATTGAGATGCGATGGTGGCATTCCATTCTTCTGCCAGAATAGCAGCAACACTTAAAAATTCACTATCAGGTACTAAGCATGTAACAGACATCTTTTGTAACTATAAAACTGTACACGTATGCGTGTAATTCGCGCCGTTGAACACATAAGGTGTCTTTTTTTTTTGCCACGTGCTATAAATGTAGTTATTTTAAATTCTTAAGTTGTAGACAGTGTACGCACATTATTTCAGATGGCTGGGCTGCGTACAATAACATCAACAGTCTCCAACTTCCTAGTCTGTATAGGACGTAATTATATTTAAAAAGGTAAATGTTTTTTTTATTATCTTTTACATTTGAATAAATTTTCATGTAATTGTAAGACAGTAGCATATACTTTTTTATTTTAAATTCTTAAGTTGTAGACAGTTTAAAATCTTAACTTTCAAAGAAATTAAAAGTAATTATTTTAATTAATGTCGTGTAATTAATCCAACATTCAAAAGGTTTTTTTTTTATTATCATCTTTTACATTTGATTAAATTTTAATTTATTTGTAATATAATAACATACATGTCAGATTCTCAAGCAATTTAGTTTAAATTTTAAACAATAGAGGGCAAACAACCATAGACCGTTATAGTGAACTTTTACCCTTTAAACCTCAGTTAAAAATTAATATATCTGATTTTTTAATTTTAAACATACACATGGAGTTATTCACCTTTCTCTTTCCCATGTGTAATATCTTGATATATTAAACAACCTCCATACTTCCTCATTCTTTTTAAATTCATATAAAGATTCAATAAAAGGCAAATGACTCGCAAGAACCAGCACTCATCTGTTGACCCATGTTACTATCTTGTATATATCTATTATATGAAGAGTATTTATTTATAGTAAATTGTTACATTTTTATTTACCATTGTCAAACTCCACCTACAACTTTGACATCATCCACCTCAGATAAATACAATAATGATTATTACTAATCATTTTCTAAACTAGAGATTATCTCTAGCACAGATATAAACTTTAAACCTCAGTTAAAGATTAATGTATCTGATTTTTTAATTTTAAATATATACACGTGGGATTATTCATCTTTCTCTTTTCCATGTGTAATATCTTTATAGATACACCTGGGTCTCGTTTTATGCGGTAGATAGGTTCCACAGAAAACCCGCATTTAAAAAAATTGCACAAAAATAGACTTAACTTACCTTGAAAAATGGGGGATAGGTTTTGTAATTTTCAGAAATCTCATAAAAGCAAAGCAACAAGGAAAAAATTTTTAATTTGCATTAAAAAAAATAAGGAAATAATGTATGACTAATAAAAAATTTCAAATATTTGAAAAAAATTAATACAAGACAAACTTTTTTTATTAACTACAGTATTTAATTTTAAATTTTTTCATAGATATTTTAATCATTACCGCTATTTGGCAATATGCGTTCGTTTGTGAACTAGTAAGAAATCAGATTCGTCACAAGAGCAAGTACAACTAGTGCCACTTTCAATCTTGTGCTGTGTTAATGGTTTTCTGTCGACAATGTATTTGGTGATTAAACTTTGAGACGATTTTACTAATTGTTTATAAATCTCGCAATATCCAGACATATAACTATTTAGCTCTCGGAATTTAAGAGGTTCATTGCAGGAAACTCTGATTTCAGGATTTTCTGATGTTTGTCTTTGTCTCACACATCAACCTAAAATCTATGATTAACTGTTTTTTACTATTGAAATAAATTTTAAATGTTCACATTTTGTTTCTATATTTAAAAAATGAGATTGCAATCAAAACAAAAAGATTATCATTAAAAAGATTTTCAGTTTACAAAATCAATAAAATCTTTGCTTTTATTTTAAAAATCTAAAATATTTATTTCTGTTATATCTAACAAAATACGTTTTAGAAGTTTGAAGTTTTTGAATATTACGTAAATATAAATCTTATTATTATTTACTCATTAGTATAAGTAGGTTATTTACATAGAAACTAAGATTCTAAATACAGCTTAAGCCATATTCATGTTAGCTACTAATACAACATTTTTGAAAGAAAAAAAGTATTTCAAGTCAAAATAAGTTATTAATAATTTAAATTTTTTGATATCTAATAAATATAATGAAATATGAAAAATATTAAGAAGAAACATGAATCGCATTAAAATAATCCGCATAAAACGAGACCCAGGTGTATATTAACTTGTTGATTCTCCAGGTGCCATATTGAATTTTTTTAAAAAAACTAACCTGAGACACAATTTTCACAATGTCAGTTTTAATAATGTTATAATAACTCATTAGTTTTGTTGATAAACATTAATTTGAATAGAATAAGTGATTAAAAATTGGCAATGGATGGTGGAGAAATATCGGAGTAAATTTTCAAATACGGATATTAAAGATAAACATTATAAATACATACATTATAACAAATTCAGGATAATTTCATAAACCTAGCAAAATATAAATTTTTTACAGAACAATATTTTACTGAGTAAAAGTCCATACTTTATACCATTTGTGGATATTGATATTAAAAAGATCATTACAGATATAGAGCTGGCAAATATTTCAATGGAAGAAAAATTAAATTGTTTATTAAATGAACAATTATATGAAAATAATACTAAGAAGGAATATAAAACTAGAAGGACTATTAATGAAATTAAAAATATATGTGATAGTGGAAAAAACACTGCAAAAAGGATAATGGTAGTCGATTTGTTATTTTGTATTCTAAGGATTATATAGAAAGAATAGAATATGAAATAAAAAAAGGGTATGATAAATTATCAAAAGATCCTAATATTATAAAAAAATAAATATGTAAAATATAAATTTTTGTATCCTTATGAAAATCCATAAATATTTACTAGGATAAAAGATAATCTATTGAGATTATTATTTAATTTTAGTGATATCATTCTACAGAAATTTTGTAAATATTTAAATAAATGGATAGTAAATATTGGTTATGGGGAAATATGCATTAAAAATACAGATTCTTTATCATAAATAAATTAAATAAGATACAACTGAATAGAAACGAATGTGTTTTTACAATGGATATTGAGAAAATATATCAGTATTCCAAGAATTAAAGAGTATAGAAATATTAATACAGAAATTATATATAATACATATTATATGTTTAACATTAGTATATAATAGCTCATATTTCAAATGCAATAATGAATATTGGAGTATATATAAAAGATGGGTAATGGATTGTGCAATTAGTGGTTTAATGTCATCAATATTTATTAATGAATTGGAAATGAAAATAATTTTAAAAAGAATAATAAATCTAGAAATAATACATTATTTTAGATATGTTGATGATACTTCAATAATTGGTGACAAAAGAGAGAAATAATATTTATAATGAATTTAATACTATATGCAATATAAAATTTACAAAAATGGAATTTGATATTAAAAAAGTATTTATAGATTGATTAATATAGAGATAATGATAACAAAATTATATTAAAACATTTCGTTAAAAAAGATATATTTAAGATAGATAAATTTTGTAGATTAAAAACAGGCATGGATACAAAAGATGGCAGTTATTAAAAATTTTAAACATAAAAATAATAGATATAACACAGAAATGTAGCTACTTTACAAAAGGAACAATATTGAATTATATACTAATTATGGATATAACCTAAGTATTGAAAATATATATTTTGTAATTATAAACCACTTAATTCAAATGTTAATAATTGTATTAAAAATAGATCTAAGAATAATAAAAAATGGATAAAACCTTCATTCATCCCTAAAATTTATCATACATTACTAAAAAATAAAAATTATGTAGATAAAAGCATTAATATAGGATGGTCAAATAGTAATAATCTTGAAAAATTAATAGATAATCATAAAATAAGAAAATGAAATAAAAAAGGGAATTGTGTATAAAATTATTTGTGGAAATAGCTGAAGGGACATACAGGGAAATAAAAGAAAAATAATGCTATTAATAGAAGAGATGATAGATCTGCCTTATATATTCATTATTTAAAATATAGACAAAGTAGATTGTGTCAAAAATATGAAATCTTTAAATTATATTAAAAAACCAAATAGAAGAAAGACATGAAACCATTTACATTAATTATAGCAAAAATAATTGTATGAACATATATAAAACACCAATTTAACTAATAATTGGTTAATGATAAATGAATGGAAGGTTAATATACATTTATATAGATTTTTTTTTTTTTTATGTTTTAAAAATATGGTAATAGTTTATACAAAACAATGTCGTTATGTATGCAATGTAAATCGTAATTATAAATTAGTTGAAGCACATGAGAAAATTAATATTTGCTGAAAAGAGCTTTTTTGTGTATGATTATTATTATATATATTATTGCTGTTATATAAAGATATTCTATATTATATTGTTGATTTATTTAAGTATATGTAAAAGCAGTATAATGATTTAAACTTTCCATTTTTGATAATACATATTCATTGAATTACAAATCTAGTATTTTTCAACACACATATACATATATATGATACATTTTTGATATGTATGTATAAACAAAATTTTAAATAATATACTTATTGATAATAAAAATGGGGAGGGGGGGGGGGCATTTACAAATATTTAACTGTGTTCACTTATGCATTCATTGAAGCAAGAATAAGAAAAAAATAACGACCGTATTATTATTATGAAAATAAACTGAGTACTTTTCCTATAATTTTTCTCTTAATAGAAGTGTAATAGATTAGATATTACTTTTATTATTTTTAAGTCAGCATGTTTTAAAATTTTGTAAAAATTTGCATTACTCCTCGAAAATAATTTATTTGCAAAATACTACCCATTCGGAAAGGATAATGAAGGAATAAAATGTATGTGCTTTTAACATACACTGAAGAAATTTTATTAATATATATAATCACTTACAAAGCTCAGAGCAAAAAAAAAATAGTTGCTTGAATATAAAATATGCACATTTTTATGGTTTTTTAATTTACATTTTTCTTTGGATAGAATATATTTGAATTAATGGGTTTTTTTTAGTTTTATTTTTATTTTGTTCTGCCTCTTCTTTATTATTTTATGCATAATGTTTTATGTATTAATCTGTCATAGTTCTGAAGAAGACTATAGGACAGTCTAAATATCAGATTATATATAAAAGTTTACAATAAAGTATTTTAAGGTAAGGAAATAAAAAGGGTTTTTATGAAGTAAAAGTATTATAATTATTTTAATAAGAATTATAATTTAATGTTTTTTTGTGTGTGTGAAATTTTTTTTTTTTAAAGTAAGAGTTACTCTCTATAGATTTTTATTTCTATTTACATATATCATTTTTGTAACTGACATTTTTTTCGTTTGAGGCATTTGTTTATCTGTTTTGTTCTGTTACATTTGATGCGAAGTTTTTGAAAAAAATTTATTGATCAATTTGGGCCAGGGGTAGGCAAATAGCAGTCCGAAGGTCACATGCAGCCTGCCAAGACAATCAGAAAAATCCGCTTTGAACCGAGATTTCCTTCCCGTGCACGACCGAGGATTCGTCTCTTATTTTCCACTAGGATGGCCACATCAATATACATGTGCAGTGCTTTTCCAGTTGATCTGGTTAATTTCAATTTTGTCTTTGCATTAGCAAATATATACATTTCCAACTTTAGTGAAAACCCTCCGAAAAAATGTAAAATCAGTGATGAATATCGTGTATTAAATGAAGAATGGACAAACAAATATTTCTTTGGTAATACGGGGAATAAAAGCAGTGTGTTTATTGTGTCATGAAAAAAAGGTGCTGCCCTCTAGCCAAAACTATTGCCCACCCCTGATTTAGGCCAATAAAATTTGAAATTGCAAAAATTAATTGCCTAAAAAGATTTAAAATGTTAATCTTCACCAGGAATGAAAAAGATAGTAAATGTTTTGGAAATTATAAATCATTTGATTATTTATTGTGCATTCTGCAATATAACAATTTGGAAAGGCTTTGAGCATAGATGGTCTTGTATTAATTATACTTAAGAGAATAAAAAATAATCATTAAATACTATATAATAGACTAAAGAGCTAAGATTCATGATTTGCAGATCAACTATCATTTCTGATATATGAAATGGTATATAGCTTTCATAGTGACAGACCATTTGATTGTTTTAATTTTTGTTAATTTTTTTTTTTTTCTGGATTACATGTCTTTTGCTTGATAATGGCAGATGTGAATATGCTATTTAAAATAGATCTAAAATAGGGAAAGATAGATACTAAATTTTTCAAACAAATCAAATAATGAATTTGAAGACTGTATGGAAGTCAAATACAGCATACTTATTGGAAATTTAGCAGTAAAATGAAATGTGCTTCAGAATGATTTGATAAAAAGAGGGGTGTTGTGGATATAAGCAGAATCTTATTGGGGAAAAATGGCTATATGTAAACATACTTTTGAAGTGGTGCAATATATCTTAAATATGAGTGATAATTTTGAATAAGATTCAGTAGGTAGTAATAAATGGAAACTCGGATCAGAATAAATATATGCATAGCAGATAAAATAAACCAAAATGAAATGGGACATTCATTATTTCTTAGAAGAAATGTCTGAAATAAATTTAAAATGTTTTGACAGTTGAAATTTATAAATGATAATAAGAATGCTTGAATAATTTTTGATTGGGTATAGTATATTGGTTGGGTGATAGGGGTGTAAAAAATTTAGTAAAAGTAAAAAGTTAAAAATATTTATTTTAGAAAATGCAAATATGGTATCAAAACTTAAATTTATTGAGGCTGTCTTAGACAGTGGAGCCACAAACAATGCTATAATTTGTTCCAATCTCCCATCATATTCAATATATAACTTAAAATAACTCACATTTTATTAATAAACTGATTAGAATAGAATATTATTATTGATAAAACTGCAAGTGTGTAGTAGTTTTATATGTATAGTGTACAAATATAAATCAAAATTATAGTATAAATTTTAAAAAATGTTTATTAATAATAAATTGAGGGAAAACATGTAGGGGGGGAACTAACTGCTATATTTTTATTTTTAAAATAAAGTAAGTAACAAAACATCTGACAGCCTCCATCCTATTAAATACATTCTGGGTGACCCCCTTTTCCAATAACTCCTCCTGTAGAAATATAATTGACTTGTATTGTAATCAAAAAATTACAATCTTAATTATTTTGATGTTTTTAAATCAGTCTTAATTAAGTATGGTCTAAAATTTTATTAGCATTATGCTCAGAAAAGTCATATAGTTAAATACAGCATAGTTCACGTCTCCAACATGTCTATAATAAAAAACGTTACTATGTAGCAGTTTCATTGAAAATTAAAATCAAATGCTGAAATTGTCATATATATTTATATATGAAAGTTTGGAGAGAAACTTTACAAGCTTTTTTTTTTTTTTTTGTAGGGTAATGGAAAATTAAAGAAAATATAAATGGCATAGGAAAAATTATTAATTATATGAAAAATATAGATTGTAGTTATCTTCTACAAGTGATTTGGACAAGGAGTAGCTTGCATATGAACTCAATATGTAATTGCAAGTCTATAAATTTATGCTAAAAGGAAATAAACTTGATTTAGTTTGAAATCTTTGGAAAATAATAAATGAACTAATGTGAGAGCACAATATTTCAAGTAATTTTTCCAATAAAGAATTGAATGATTTATATCTCTGCATTGTATAGTCCTATTGGATAATGTAAATTGGTTAGTCTAATTACTGGGGGGGGGGGGTAGTTTTAGAAATGTTAGGTTCCCATAAAAAAAATTTTTTTACTTCCATTTAAATAGGAATTCCAAAATCGTATAGCAGAAAAGTATATCAACATAAAAAGAAAACAATTGGAACTACTAGCTGGTTTGTTTGTTTTATTGATTTTCAGGATTCAACAAATAGGATCTAATTAAGCTGAATTGATTGAAATAAAACTGATATTTGTTCTCATACAATTGGATTAAAAGTTTTATACATTGACATAAATGCTGCCTTTATAATTATAAAAATATTAGCAAATTTGTCTGATATGCATTTATTTTAATTTCAACTGTTTTGCTGAAGTACCATATCTAGGTATAATCTTCATCTATTGGTTATAACCTCTAGTCTTCAACTGAAATTTATCTAGTTTCACATTTTGATTGAGAATTTTGTAAATTAATATATATAAAGTAAAAATTTAGAACATAAAATGCATTATTTGATTAATTTAATTCTTTTAGATAAGAGATTGAATAATTGATTATTTTGATGACTATTAGATATACTCAGTTTGATTATTGAAATTTTTGTGAATTCGAATTGTTTTAGGCACCAAAACCCAGTTCAGGTCCTCATAAAACAAGGGAATGTTTACCATTAATACTTTTCCTCAGAAATAGATTAAGATATGCTTTAACTGGAGAAGAAGCTAAAAAAATTGTTCGACAGAGACTAATTAAAGTAGATGGCAAAATTCGCACAGATCTGACTTTTCCTGCTGGTTTTATGGGTATGTATAAAATACTTTTAAAGAAATATAAATTTAAAATTGTAAGATTTTTATAATTTCAATTATATAAAACATTTTGATCATTTTAAACATTTTGAATAATACAGAAGATTATTGGTAAACCTGAAACGACGTTCTTTAGCTTTCATAACTGCTGGATTAAAAGTGTGATATAGAAGTAACTCGACAATACATCTCTTCAATAAATATCTTCTATGCCTAATGAACTTATTAAAACTTAAAATGAATATTGATATATAAAGCAGTTTTAGTTTAACAAAATTTTTGATTAAATGAATCAAAATAGATATTTTAAAAACCTGCATAATAAGTAATTAAGCACACACATATAAAGAAACATATGTGTGAATGAATATGTGCATGAATAATGAAATTCTTACGTAATTTTAAATATGGTTTTGTTGTATTTGGCTGAATTTCAGACTCAAACCAACAGTAATATTAAAAATTATAAACACTCACTATTTAATATGTATAAATTATTAGAACAAATATACATACATATTATACAATCAATAAATGCAATGTGACATATAACTTCATCAATAATGAGCTGGTCGTGCCGAATGACTGGACTCACTTCCAGCTGTATATTTAGCTTACTTCATGAGTTCTAGTTGAAACTTCCAGTCCTATCTGGACTTGCCTCACTACATAGACATAACGGTAGTGAATATAGGAGAAACATTTTCGCTGTAGGAAATGGTTTCAATGGAGAGCACATTCAGGTAGACACATTCTCTGCCTTGCCTCCAAAAAGACTGACTATTTATTGCCAGATCTCTTAACTTATGGCAGCAATCTGATTCAAAGAGCCCAACCAATGGTGGGATTTTACACACGTTTACACATTGGCTGTTTTTACTCTTTAACCATGTTTATACATTGGTTATCCACGTGTTCACACATAGGTTACGACGAGTGCTTAATCCGACCAGATAAGAAAAATCTGGTCTAGTCCATTTCTGAAGGCAAGGTCAGATATGACAGGTTTATTTTAATAAGTCTAGGTTTTACTATTGATATAATTAAGAAAAATAATTCCTAAAGAATAAAAAAATGTGCCTTGACATTTGATTTAAATAACAAATGTAAAAAAAAAATTAAAAAAGAAACACTTCTATTCGCAAGTGATCTGATTGACTTTGATACAATTTCTAAATATAGTCATCCCTTGTGAAAAAAATTTATTTTCTACTTTTTAGTTTTATATAGTTCCAGGAAATACAGATAAAAAAGTCTAGATACAATTTAATATTGCTAGATAACAGTACTCTAAATCCCATATAAAATACAAAAAGGAAATTTTATGCTAAAATTATTTACAAACTCTAAAAGAAATGTATTGTTCTCAGGAATACATGTGTATGCAAAGTTGCAACTAACTTGGGAAATGGATCAAAATTGAGTTACAAGATTTCCTACATAAAAAGGCAGGATAATAATTTTTTTTTAAGATTTCAGATTAGATCATAGTTTTTGTTGAAACATTTTTAAAATCACACAATCATGTCATTCCCTCCCCATAATATTTTGAATTGTGATTAAAACTTAATCAAGTTATTGGTTTGTGAAAATAGCTATTACTACGTAAAAAGATGTAATTTGATTACTTACGATATTTCTCACTGATAGTAACATTGACATTATATCATTTAGGTTTGTTTAAAGATCACCGCAAGACTTAATCTAACCAATCTACAGTCATCTCAGGCCATTATATTCTTATAAGTAACTAATTAATTGCTAATGTTTTTAAAAATGATACATGGTCAGTAATACTATTTCTAATTTAATATATTTGAGCTTGATATAAGATAACGTTGAAGCATTTAATTAAAAATATCATTGATGACAGTATTGTCGATAGATTATTTTTAATGATTGACAATAAACTCGGTGATTAATAAAAGTGTAAATGATAATATATCCAATGATAACATATCAAAAAAAAATAACGGCTTTAAAATAGCAGATAACTTCATGACTGTTTTGTTGACAGTTGGTGTATTTGTAAATGTGCTGCATTTATTCTGCTATGAATTTGTGTATTGGCTTGAATCATTGCTTCTAGCAGATTTCATTTTTCAACTTTAGTGAATATCTTTGAAATTGAATCCTTTTTAACTTTGAATTTAAGTAAATCATATGAATCAAAAAACTAGAATGAGATTATAAAAGGATAGTTTTTCTTTTCTTAATATTTTGAATTGTGAGAAAATTATTCAGTGATAATTTTTGTATCTTTATATAAATATATTTAAAGATTCTGTTGACTATGTTGAGAGTAAAGATAAGTGTGGTCTCAATCTTGGATATTAGTCATGATATCTATTTTATATTGATCTGACCAACATATATATATATATATATACAGCGAAGATTAACATTGGTTACTTAATCATCTTTTAAGAAACTAGTTTGTTGTTTTTGATTTAATAATTTTTAAAATAAAAAATGAGACTTTTTTTTTTTTTTCAAATTCCGTTGAAATAAATCATTTTGATTATTTTACTTTCAGAATAAATATACACAAACATATATTACACGTGGTTTTTGTGTATTAATATTTTTAGCTCATAACTTGGTTTCAGCTATTAAATAAATTTATATCAAAGTTGCTAGATAAAATGATGCTAATCAGTTGTGATTGATATTGAATCTGAGACTTAGAATATCGACTGTTTAATGAAAATAATTGTTATAATAATAATCTTTTTCATTATTTATTGATGAAAAGAATAACTTAAATATGTGTATGTATGTATGTGGGGAATTTTACTTCATTAAAGAAGTGTTTATCGTGGCTCATAGCGAAGTAGGCAACAAGTATTGTTGTTTGATCAAAATGATGCCTAGAATAAGTCTTTTCATATACGGTCGCTAATACTGTTTTTATTGCTTATTGGCATTACCCAAGAAAAAACAAATTTCATGTATTTTCTGCATATTTATGCTGAATTTTACAAGTAAAACCACTATGTAAAATCATATGTGCATTATGTTTGAAAATATAAATACTACATTGTTGCTAAATTCTGAAAAGATGGAAGCATTAATTAAACCTCAAATCCTGACGAATCATTTTTGTAACAAGTTAAACATGTTTGAACAATAATTTGGGTTCAGTATGGTAAATAAACTAAAAGTGTTGAAATACTAAGTGCTGCAAAATAAATATAAAAAAAAAAACAAGGCTAATATTTGGTTCATTTATCGAAGGCAATTTGATAGAGGGAATTTTGAAGAAAAAAGAAATTAATTGGCTTCATTGCTCTGGAGTTATTCGAAGTTTAAGCGCCAAAACTGGAATTCAATATCTGACACTATTTTACTCTAAATCAGCAGTGCGCATTTTAAAGAACTATTGATTGAAAGAAGAAATTGTTATTAAGCAGTTTATATATTTTGTAGACACGACAAAATATAAAACAAATTCCAATTAGTATATATCTAATATTAAAAGGTAAATGAAAAACAATTGCAATTTGCGATCAAAAGTTACGACAAGTTGTTCATCTCTTACTCATAATAGCATTCATTGTTTTGATGACATCTTATTTGTTAGAAATTTTTTTTTTTTTGCTTAGAAATTACACATATTAAATAGAACTGACTACTTGTGAAATTTATGATGGATTGTTTTAATGGGCATTGAAATTGATGTGACTTACTCCACAGCAGATTTTAGCTTGTTGCTGGCTTTGACTTCAGAACAGAAGTCAAAGCCAGCAATGATTTGTTTGTTACCAAATACAATATTTTTTTTTCATATAAGTTTGCACTATTAAAACACATAATAATACTTATAATTTTTACCTAAATAGTGTTTGTGTTAATATATTATTAAACTTGTTTATCAATATATAAAATTGTAATATTTTTTGTATTAACAGATAATTGGTTGCGGTTTATATTAAAATCCAACTCACATATTGCTTAATGAAAATAATGCCGGTAATAACAATCTTTTCAAAATTGATAAACTATATGACATTCTTTGTTTATTGGATTACGCATGAACAGAAGTAACTTTTAAATATGTATACGAATTAAAATGGAAATATTCTTCTAAAATTTATTTAGGTGATTGGCATTAGGAAGATTAATTTTAAGTTCAAATATTAGATTGCATATTAGTAAAATAATACACCAGAGTAAGTGTAAGTGATTGCATTCTAATTTAGCATAGATATAAGCACACATATTACATGTAGAGTAATTCATATTTTAAAAAAATAGTCTTCAAGGTTAAATAAAAATGCTTTTATTTTATTTTAGATAAGAGATAGGATTTGCTTTTATATGAGTTTAATTCTTTATTGAGAGAAAAAGATTTATTTAAATACCAAAGTTTTTAATTAGTGAATTCCAAGTTTTAAAAAAATTATAGGATATTAAGATTTTATATAAAGTAAATTGAAGATTAGAGATAAAATATGTTATCAGAATTAATTATTCTTAAAGTGATATGTATCTTTGATTTCTAATTAAGTTTTGTTACATGTTTTATTTTCTTCTATCAGAATGTAGTTTGTTTAAAGATTGAAATAGTTTTACAAGTCTGTTTTTAATATGATTAAAAATTCTTTAGAAAAAACTTTGAGTGTAAATAGCAGAAGTCTATTTCTTTCGTCTTTTTTCTTTGTTGTGCTGATTGTCAATAGATGAATAACTAATGTTCAACTAATAAGATTCTTTCTCAGATACTAAGAAACTCTTTCCTAAGTGTAGAAAATCTGTGAGTCAACAATATATATTTAAAATATGTGGAAAACCTATAATAACTAAGTGAATAGTTTCAATATATATGATAACTTGGTTATAACAATACACCTGGGTCTCTTTTTACGCGGACTTATTTAATACAATTTCGAAGTTACACGATTCATGTTTCACCAGAAGTCGAACTCCGATAATGCGCTATTACTTTAAATAATAAATTTCGCGCACTTACGATATATTGAAAGTAATAGCACATTATTGGAATTTGACTTTTATCTTAGTAATTTCAATATTTTCAGTGCTTTATAATAATAAGATTTTATGCAATAATGAAATTAAAATCATGATTTCCACATTTTATGTATACACACATTAAATTTTACAAGATTATAATATATATTTGTTCAAACATTGTATGTGTTAATTTTGCATCTTAAATCACATTCTGTTTTTGGTTTTTAAAAAAGAACGTAATCAATTATTAATCATTTAGTGCCCACAAGTTTATTTTTAAAAAAAGAGTAATAGCAGTGGGCACAATTAAATTTGACAATTTAAAAATTACTAACGGTGACTTGAAATTAATGTGCTGTAAAATGAAATTTGATTTTTAAACGGAATTGAAAATTAAAGACAAAAATAAGAATTTAAATTTTAGTTGTTTTAATTTAATTTTTCCCAGCAGTGGTGAATAAATGTCTTTTTATTATCATAAGTCTAAGTTCATAAACAATTAATAAAATCATCGTTTCAAAGATTAATTACTAATGACGTTGTCAACAGAAAACCATTAACACAACATGAGAGTGCAAACAGTGTTTTTTGGCAAATAGCTATAATAATTAAAACGGGTATAAAAAAATGTAAATTATTGTACTGTAAATTATGCATAATAATATATTATTTTGAATAAAATTAAATATAGTTAAAAAAAGTTTGTCTTGTATCAATTTTTTTCAAATTTGAAATTCTTTATTAGTCATATTTTATTTCCTTATTTTTATTTTTTTTTTTTTGCGCGAATTTTAAAGTAATTTTACATTGGTGCTTTGCTTTTACGCGAATTTTGAAAAATCACAGACCGCATCCCCCTTTTTCAATGTAAGTTACGTCTATTTTTGCGCATGTTTTCTGAGGAACCTATCTATTGCGTAAAACGAGACCCAGGTATATTTAAAATTGATTGAGGAAAACACAGCTTCCTGCAATGCCAATTTAATTAAACTTTGTATTTCAGTGCAGAGCACTTTAAAATAAAATTAAAGAAAAACATATAAAAGAAATAAATATTCTTTCCACTGCTGATGAATTTGCTAACTGTTGCATAAAGACTGATCTGAAATAATTAAATAGATTTTGATTATATAACGACATATCATAGACAGGTTTGATATTGGCAAGCTTAAATGTATTTAATAAAGTATTTTCCAAAATTATATGTGCCTTATTTTACAGATATATTTTTGATGCATGCCTACTGTTTACCAATGACACACATGTCTATTATTTATATTTTGAAATAAACTTTTACATTGTCTTATTTTTGAGGTACCAAGTTTATTTTTTTTATAACATGTCTGCCATCTTTAATTAACATTAGAAGGATCTTCTCTTATTGTAATGTCTTAAGTTTATAATCTCTTTCTTTTACTTATCTACATTAATAGTCTGCATGTATTTTTTATTCCTTGCAATTTTAACTTTTATTTTTAATTAAATAGATAATTCAAACAAAATTAACACTCATTGTATGTTATCTAAAATAAATCATACTAATTTAAAAAAAAAAAAAAACTAAATTGCGGCTTTTGAACTTTGAACGATCTTTAAATTTTACTCTTTTTTTTTTAGCTTTTTTAAAATATTACCAAATGCCAATATATTTATTTAGAATTTTATTTTAAAATTTTTTTTACTGTACTTCATATTGGAAATGGGGCAACAAATATTGTTTGCTCAAAATGATGCCTTTAATGTCTCTTAAAATTTGGTCTCTAATATGTTTTTTATTGTTTATTACTCAGAAAAAGAACAAATTTCATGTATTTATGCTGAACTCTATTTTAAAATTTTTTTGCAAATAATTTTACACCTGCTGTTTTTTTTATTAATATTTTGCAAATAATGGCCATTAAGTAAAATCATATGTGAGTCATATTTGAAAATATAGATGCTACATTGTTGCCAAGATATTGTGTTTATATGTAATTATTTTAATATAGTCTTAAATGTTATGCATTGCTAAAATTATATTAAATTTTCTAAGGTGATGTTTGTTAACGTTGTTTTGATAAAGTGATCTCATTTTTTGGAATTTTTTTCTTTTAGTTTAGAAATTATATATAAAATAAAATGAAATTTGTGATGGACTATTTTAATAACCATTCAAAATTCTATGTGTTCCAACAGCAAATTTGGTCTTGTTGATTAAAATTATAGTTTGTCACTCTCAATAGGCTTTGATTTAGAACAGCAATTGCTAATAGCAGGTATTGTTACCTTTCTTTAGTGAATTTAATCATTATCCTTGAAACTGGATTGTGAAACATTTCGGTGATTTGGATACTTAGCTTTCCGGATGACGTTCCACCAATTTTACCCTTTTTAAATTTAGTCAAGTCCATTATTTTTTTCCATAGATTTGTGAAATGGATGTACTTTTTTTTTCTTCAAAATAATGTATTTTTTCCATTCCCTGCATGGAAACTTATAAATATATGCACATTGGGTCATTCATGTTTTAGATATTATTTTCATTTTTCTGTACATAAATATGCACTATTAAAACACATAGTGTGTAAAAAAATTTATTTGAAGTGTTTCTGTTATTATATTAATAAACCTGTTGATCAGTTTTTTATGGAATTGTAGCGTTTATTTTTTCTGATAATGCGATCTTATTTGGATTTTTAATCAATAATAAGTTCTGTCTCATATTAAAATCATGCAGCCGTATTTTCAATTGTTTAATGAAAGTGATATCTATAGTAATAATATGCTCAAAATTGGTCATCATTATAGTATTCATTGCTTTTTGACACTATCCGGGAAAAGTATGTGTGTGTTGTGCTAAATTTTACTTTGTTTAAAAAAAAATGATTGTGGCTCATATCGAAGTCAGGCAACATAAATTGTTGTTTTGTCAAAATGTTACCTATAATATAGTCTTTTCAAATATGGTCGCTAAGTTAATACTTATTGCTTATTGACATTAACCAGGAAAAAAAAAAATTATGTATATGTATTTGTCTGAAGGTTTGTAATGATCGTATATTATAAGGTGATATATTGGACTATTTCCATCATTTATGAGTGAATGTTGAATGTATAGATAGGCCAGCAACACCTGAAGAAGAGTGGAGAATAATATTACCTAAAATGTTGTGTTATTACTAACCAGTTGTTTGTATTTGTAAAGTTTAAAATTTTCTATACATTCACTCATAAATGATGGAAATAGTCCAACAATCACATTTTATGTATATGTGTTTATGCAGAATTTTATTTTGTTAAATTTTTTTTACAATTTTATGCCTATTGTTTTATTATTTTGATACTGCGTTTGTATGTAGTTGTATCGGGAGTCTTAAAAGCTATTTGTTATCATTATGTAAAATTACAGGATGTCATTAGATAGTATTAATTTTGATAACATGGTTATTGGAATCTTTTTTTTTTTAATTTAATAATAATATACGAAATTGAATTGCTGTCTTGTGAAATTTGTGATGGATTGATTATTTTAATAGATTGAAATTTATTTGATATATATATATATGCTGAATTTAATTTTAATTTTTTTTTCCAGACAATTTTAGACATGCTATTCATTGTGTATTGGCATTACCCAGGAAAAGAACAAATTTTATATATATGCTGAATTTTATTTTATTTTTTAATTTTTCTTCAATTTTAGACATGCTGTTTTGTTTATTAAAATTTTACAAGAAATGGCTACTCTGTAAGGTCATATGCCAGTCATGTATAGGTATTGTTGCTGAAATATTGTATGTATATGTTGTTGTATTTGTATAATCTAAAAGCTATATATTACTATCATTATACAAGTAAGGTCGTGTGCCAGTCATGTATAGATATTGTTGCTGAAATACTGTACGTATATAGTTGTATTTGTATAATCTAAAAGCTATATATTACTATCATGCAAAATTTGCATGGCTATCGTTGTTTTGATAACATGGTCTTAGTTGTTTGACTCTTTTTTTTTTTTTTTCAACTTAATAATGGTACTATATATGTATTAAATAGAAATGACTATTTATGGATTTTTGTAATAGGCATTAAAATTATATGATTTGTTTTACAGTGGATTTGAGCATGTTATAATTATATTTGTCACTCTCAGGTGGCTTTTATTTTAGAACAACAGTTGCTAATAGCAGGTTTTGGTCTTTTTAGTGAAATCATTATTGAAACTGGATCTTGAAACATTTTACCAGATGTGGACACTTGTGCTTTGCTGATGACATTTTACCATTTTGATTCCTTTTAAACTTATTTTTGTTATTATTTCAGAGACTTTCTAAATGGATGTAAATTTGTACAAAAAATATCCATTCCCTCCTGTGTATATTTATAACTTTATGCAGGATCCAAGACATTTGCATATTAAATATATTCGTTTTTCTATACACAAATTGGTTTGCATTATTAAAACGCATTATAATATCATCTATAATTTTTGTTTGATGATGAAATCTTGTTTGGGAATTTTTTAATCAGTAATCAGTTGTGACTCGTTGACATTAGGCAACTGTATTGCTAATTGTTTAATGATAATATCCATAGTAATATTATTTTAAAAATTGGTCACCATTATGGCATTCATTGTTTCTTGGTATTACCCAAAAAAAGAATATGTGCTTGTGAATATAATATATATGCTGAATTTTATTTTATTAAAGAAAAATTTATTGTGGCTCATATCGAAGTCAGGCAACAAATATTGTTGTTTGATCAAAATGTTGCCTATAATAATAGTCTTCTCAAATATGGTCGCTAATACAGTATTCATTGTGTATTGGCATTACCCAGGAAAAGAACAAAATTGATCATCATTATCAACCATTATCAATCCACTGCAGGATGAAGGTCTCTCCAAGTTTAATCCATCTTCTCCGATCTTTAGCTTCTCTTCTCCACATCACCCCTACACATTTTCTTATTTCATCCATCCATCTTACATGTGGTCTCCTTCTGGGTCTTTTATAATCTCCTGGAATCCATTTTAAAATTTCAATTGTCCATCTATTATTATCTCTTCTAGCAATATGTCCAGCCCAACTCCACTTCAATCTTTTAATTTTTTCAATGAGGTCAGTAACACCTGTTTGTTCTCTTACCCATACATTGCGTTTTCGATCTCTTCTTGTTACTCCCAAAATACATCTCTCCATACTTCTTTGAGTGGTCTGAAGTCTCTGTATTGATCTTCTATTAAGTGTCCAAGTCTCAGATCCATAAGTAAGAACTGGTAAAACACATTTGTTAAAAACCTTTCTTTTCAAACACATAGGCATATTTCCTTTTAATATCAAGTTATTTCTACCAAAAGCACTCCAACCAAGTTTAATTCTATGATTAATTTCCTCTATTATGTTTCCATCTGTATTATTAATCTGACCAAGGTATTTGTAACTCTTAACTTCTTCTAATTCATCATAATCAATCTTTATTTTCATATTTTGAGCAAATTGATTAAACATTACTTTAGTCTTTTTAACATTTATCTTTAGTCCTACTTTCCTACTTTCATCTGATAACTCCTGCAACATTTCCTGCAGCTCGGAAGCATTATTTGCAAAAACAACTACATCATCTGCGAAATCTAAATGACTTAAATAATCTCCATTTACTTTCACTCCTTTAGTTTCCCATTTTAATCCACAAAATACTTCTTGCAGCACTGCTGTAAAAAGTTTTGGAGATATGGAGTCACCTTGTCTTACACCTTTCTCAATGTTGACTTTCCCAGTATCATTATGTAATCTAATTGTTGCTGTTGCATTTTTATAAATATTCTTTAAAATATGACAATATCCTGGATCTATACCTTGATGATCCAATGCTTTAATCACTGAAGAAATGTTTATAGAATCAAATGCCTTTTCATAATCTACAAATCCAAAACATAATGACAACTCATATTCATTTGTCCTTTCTATAACTTCTCTCAATACTTGAATATGATCTACTGTACTAAAACCACTTTTAAATCCAGCTTGTTCTCTTGGTTGGTGAAAATCCAAGGTTCTCTGTAGACGAGTTGTAATTATCTTGGTAAAAATTTTATATAAAACTGATAAAAGGCTGATAGGTCAGTAATTTCTAATATCTTCTTTATCACCTTTTTTAAATATTAATATTATTACTGCATTCTTCCAATCATCCGGTACATCTTTATCATTTAGACATTTGGTATATAACTTTGCTAATATTTTTTCTGTTTCTTCACCTGCTTCTTTTAATATATCAATTATAATTCCATCATTACCTGGAGCCTTTCCTTTTTTCATACATTTAATTGCATTTCTCACTTCTTCATTTAAAATTCTGGGCAATTCGGAAGATGTAATAGATATAGGAGGTACTTGTTCTTTATTATTATATAATTCTTGATAAAAATCTTCTACCAATTTCATAATGTCATCCCTCTTTTTAGTAATAATTCCATCTTTTTTTCTTATTGCAGATATAAATTTCTTACCAATACCAAAATGTTCTTTTACATTCTTAAGACTTTTATTTTCTTCTACAGCTTTTCTTGCTAGTTCACAGTTATACTTTCTTATACCATTTTCAACTCTTTTCCGCACCATTTTACAAAATTCGAGATATTCAATTCTTTTTAATGCATCATTCTTGCATAACTTCATATTCCTTCTTTTCTTCATAAGTTCTCTAGTCTCAGTAGAAATTTTATTAGTCAATTGCTGCTTTTTTCTACCAGCTATCTTTGTTGCAGTTTTTAAAAGTGTATCAGTTATTTTCATATTAATTTCATTCAAATCTGAATCATGTTCAAAATCTACTAATACTTGAAACCGATTTGTAAGTTCTAATTTAAATTCATTAGAATGTTTCTGAAGATTAGGAATATCAACTGTAAATATAGTTTTTCTTAATAATTTTTGTCTCTAGTTTTACATTAACATGTATCTTACCCCTTACTAATCGATGATCACTTCCTGTGTTAAATTTATTAAGAACATTACAATCTTGAAATATGTATTTCCTGTTAGTCAAAATATAATCCAATTCTGCTGTACCTTCATTTGGATGCTTCCATGTCCATTTCCTTCTAACATTTTTCTCAAAAAAAGAATTCATAATATAAAATTTTTCCTTCTCTGCAAACTCCACAAGTCTATGTCCTCTCTCATTTCTATTACCATAACCAAAATTACCTACAACACTTTCATCTTTCATTTGTTTACCAATTCTAGCATTAAAATCTCCCATAACAATTTTAAAATGTTGTTTACTCTGATCAAAAGCCTTTTGTACATCCATATAAAAATCTTCTACTACTTCATCACTGTGAGAACTTGTTGGGGCATAAACCTGAATTATCTTCATTTGATATCTGTAATTAAGTTGTATAACTAATCTTGCCACTCTGTCTGATACACCATCAATCTCCACAATATTGTTCTTCCACTTTTTATTTATAATGAATCCTACTCCACTTGTATTTCCAATATTTGTGCCTTTATAATAGAGCATATGTCCACTTTTTAAATCAATTGTCTCTTCACCTTTTCTTCTAACTTCACAAAGACCAATAATATCCCATTTAATATAAGAGAGTTCTTCTTCTAATTCTTGCAATCTTCCTTCACTTGAAAATGATCTGCAGTTGTAAGTACCTAAATAAAAAGTCGTCATCAAATGGCAGCCTGGGTCCGCAATCAGGGGATTCTTAGCACCCTCCGCCTTCGGCCACCAACCGCTGCCTTGGTTGGTGACTTTACAGCCTCCTGGGATTAAGGGCCATGCTTTATTTTTGTCTGTCATAATTGTATAATTGGGAAAAATCTTTATCATTTACACAAACATTCATTCTGCCTTATCAGGCACTGAGAAGAAAGACCATGGTGTTTCTTGATCTTAAACTCAGAGGTAAAAAGCCAATAAACTCACCACGCTGGCTAATGCGTGTTGGTGAGCAGCCCATCCATGTTCGTATACTATATGAATAAACATATAGTAATAACAGCTGCAACGACAAGAACGTATGGAGTGGACATTAGGAATTTGCCCTGCTCGGTTCCTTTAAGGCCTCCAAGAGGAATCAAAGGGTCTCCTTTCAGTTAATAGCAAACTCATATATATATATGCTGAATTTAATTTTAATTTTTTTTTCCAGACAATTTTAGACATGCTATTTTGTAAAATTTTACAAGAAATGGCTACTCTGTAACATCATGTTTAAAAGTATAGATATTGTTACCGAGATTAGTATAATCTAAAAGCTGTATATTACTATCATTATGCAAAATTTGCATGGGTGTCGTTTTATAGCATTAATTGATTTGATATCATGGTCTTAGTTTGAATCTTTTTTTTTAACTTAATAATTGTATAATATATATTAAATAGAATTAACTATTTATGGATTTTTGTAATAGGCATTAAAATTATATGATTTGTTTTACAGTGGATTTGAGTGTGTTATAATTATATTTGTCACTTTCAGGTGGCTTTGATTTTAGAACCGCATTTGCTAATAGCAGGTTTTGGTCCCCTTTATTGAAATCATTGAAATGAGATGTGGACACTTGTGTTTTGCTGATGAGATTGCACCATTTGACTTCTTTTAAACTTATTATTTCAGATACCTTCTAAACTGATGTAATTTCCTACATAAAATGTGCTTTATCCATTTGCTCCTTATGTTTATTTATAATTTTAGGCTTTTGAGTGATTCGTGTATTAAATATACTTTTTCCTGTATACAAATAGGTTTGCATTATTAAACATATAAAAATACCCGTAATTTTTGTTTGATGATGGGATCTTATTTGGGAATTTTTTAATCAGTTGTGACTCATTGACATCAGGGAACTGTATTGTTAATTATTTAATGATAATATCCATGGTAATAATATATTCTAAATTGGTCACCATTATGGCATTCATTGTTTCTCTGCATTACTCAAAAAAAAAAAGTGTGTTTGTGAATATGTATATATACTGAATTTTTATTTAAAAAAAATTTTTCTTATGGCTCATATCGAAGTCAGAGAACAAATATTGTTCTTTGATCAAAATGTTGCCTATAATAATAGTCTTCTCAAATATGGTCGCTAATACAGTATTCATTGTGTATTGGCATTACCCAGAAAAAGAACAAATTTGATATATATATATATATGCTGAATTTAATTTTAATTTTTTTTTCCAGACAATTTTAGACATGCTGTTTTGTTTATTAAAATTTTACAAGAAATGGCTACTCTGTAACGTCATGCTTAAAAGTATAGATATTGTTACCGAGATTAGTATAATCTAAAAGCTATATATTACTATCATTATGCAAAATTTGCATGGGTATCATTGTTTTATAGCATTAATTGATTTGATAACATGGTCTTAGTTGTTTGAATCTTTTTTTTTTTTTTTTTCAACATAATAATTGTAATATATATATTAAATAGAATAGATTATTTGTGGATTTTTGTAATAGGCATTAAAATTGTATGATTTGTTTTACAGTGGATTTGTGTATGATACAATTATATTTGTCACTTTCAGGTGGCTTTTATTTTAGAACAGCAGTTGCTAATAGCAGCTTTTGGTCCCCTTTAGTGAAATTATTATTGAAAGGCGATTTTGAAACATTTTACCAGATGTGGACACTTGTGCTTTGCTGATGAGATTGCACCATTTTGTTTTCTTTTAAACTTATTATTATTTCAGAAACTTTCTAAGCTGATGTAATTACCTACAACAGATGTACTTTATCTATTCCCTCCTTATGTTTACTTATAACTTTACGCACACTGACTGATTCACGTTTTAAATATTATACTCTTTTTTCCTATACCCAAATAGGTTTACATTATTAAACATATTATAAAAGTACCTCTAATTTTTATTTGATAATGGGATCTTATTTGTGAATTTTTTAATCAGTAATTAGTTGTAACTTCTTGATATTAGGCAATTGTATTCTTAATTGTTTAATGAAACTATCCATTGTAATAATATTTTCTAAATTGGTGACCATTATGGCATTCGTTGTTTCTTGGCATTATTCAAAAAAAAAAAAATGTGTGTGTTTGTGGATGTATATATGCTAAATATTATTTCTTTAAATAAAAATTTGTTGTGGCTCATATCGAAGTCAGACAACAAATATTGATGTTTGATCAAAATGTTGCCTATAATAATAGTCTTCTCAAATATGGTCGCTAATACAATATTCATTGTGTCTTGGCATTACCCAGGAAAAGAACAAATTTTATATATATGCTGAATTTAATTTTATTTTTTTAATTTTTCTTTAGACAATTTTAGACATACAATTTTTTTTATTAAAATTGTACCAGAAATGGTTACTCTGTAATGTCGTGTTTAAAAGTATTTTATGTAATTGTATTTGTATAATCTAAAAGATATATATTACTATCATTGCAAAATTTGCATGGGTATCATTGTTTGTTAGCATTGTTTTGATAATATGGTCTTAGTTGGATTTTTTTTTTTTTAAACTTAATAATTGTAAAATATGTATATTAAATAGACTTGACTATTTGTGAATTTTACTAATAGGCGTTAAAATTATACGATTAGTTTTACAATGGATGTGTGTTATCCACCATTTTGATTCTTTTAAACTTATTATTGTTTTAAAGACTTTCTAAACGGATGTAATTTTCTGCAAAAAATGTACTTTATCCATTCCATTCTTATGTTTATGATTTTATACACAAGTAGGTTTGCATTATACCTATAATGTTTGTTTGATCATAGGATGTTATTTGGGAATTTTTTAATCAGTAATCAGTTGTGACTCATTGACATCAGGCAACTGTATTGTTAATTGTTTAATGAAAATATCCATAGTAATAATATTTTCAAAATTGGTCACCATATAGCATTCATTGTTTCTCGGTAGTATCCAAAAAAGAATGTGTGCTTGTGGATACATATACTATGCTGAATTTTATTTCATTAAAAAAAAAATTTCTTGTGGCTCATATCGAAGTCAGGCAGCAAATGTTGTTTGATCAAAATGTAGCCTATAATAAGTCTTCTCAAATATGGTCGCTAATACAATATTTATTGTGTGTTGGCATTACCCAGGAAAAGAACAAATTTGATATATATTGAAGCTGTGCATATATATATAAATATATATATATATGCTGGCTTCATCATTCACTGTGGACTAACTAAGACCCTAAGTCCAACCACAGTGAATGTATGTTTCTTTTTCAAACTAAATGTATCGTTTTCTCAAATAGTTGCCTAAATTAAAGAAGGAATTGTGTTAAAGAGAAAAGATTTAATAAAATAAAATATAGAAAGTTAAAATATATTTACAACTATTTTTAAAATATATTTGGTAGAATTCGATAAGATAAAAATTTTCTTAATTAAATAGAATCCATTAAGAAAAGGAATTAATTAATAAAACATTTATGAAAAATTTGAAACAACGGGCATGATTCGCTACTAATTAGCAGATTAAAGATATAATGGAAAAAGGGTATAAATAAAGAACTTTTCTTTTGTTCTTGGTCTTATGCTTGCGGGTAACCAGTGCTGAAGGTCAGAGAGAAAATCTTAAGAATTTTGTTGGAAGAAATTTTGCTGAAAGATTGGACAATATAGCGAACTCTTGCTTGCTGTACTTACGTCAAGCTGCACTCTATTCTTTCAGCATATAAATAAAAAAATCCAGAAATGTGTTGCTCTGCAAAAATGCAGGGGTAACCTCTTTGCCTTCGCTCTCCTGAGCCATTCCTGAGACCGGAGTTCTAATCATGTAAGCCAGCCAGAGAACTAAAGTGTCTGCCCTGTATCCGTGAATATCTGCCCTCAAACATGGAAAAACAAAGTTGAAGAACCGAGAAGACTTGCGGTAAACCTCTAATGAACTCATCTTGACCCACACCATCTAGTTACCGGTAACGTTACCATAAATTAACAAAAAAATCTCTTTGTAATTTACAAATTCACTCTAGCTAGAATTATGTTTTTCTATATATATGTTTTTTTTAAATCTATGTGTTCGTATCTTGTCAAATTATATTTCATTAATTGCTTTCTTTTCTTTTTTTTTTATATCGTAATGGGAGGGGTTATTATATATAATGGGGACCATAGTTCTTATTAATTTAATTGAAAAATACTTCGTTTAACTTTCCGCCATTATACTCCCGTAATTTATTTTATCTAAATATTTGTTTAGAAAGAAAAGGAAGCAAATCATAGAAAATGCAAAACTCTATTTTGAAATCAAGATTTAAATTGCTAAATATTCTATTATAAAAACTTTCCAAACTTTAACTTAGTTTTTTTTATATAAATATAAAAGAAATATCCTTATCAAATGCCATTATATTTTAGTCAATGAAGGGTTACAAATTTAAAGTTATATTTTGAAGAGCGTGAAATAAAACGTTCACATTTATATTTTTGTAATAAGAGAGAGTACATTTTGACAATATGTATTAAAAATTATTAAATAGCATTGACTCTGGGTTGTGTTGGTTAAACTTGAACTAAATCAATAAAATATCCGCCCTCTTGTTTTAGTGATCTGAATTTTATAAAAGGGAAGTTACTATTTTTCTGCAGATTTTCAGTGATGGTTGAGCGCTCGTAATATATATATATGTTTTTGCAGAGGGTTTCTTTGTTAAATTTAAAGGCCGTTGACCGTATTTATATGATATTGTGCCTCGGGTGATCTGGGCCACTCAGCATATATTACAGTGCTTCTTTTTGCCAAGTTTGATTTTTGGTTAACATACCTACATTTGGATCTTTTTAAAATAAATAAAATGTCCTGGATCTCATGTCGATCTCAGTTCCTTCAATGTATGTAACTGGACATAAGCAATAAAACTCCGATCCTGAATTCGGGTCATGCGTTTAGCGAACGGGTTCCATTTTTCTCTCTAACCTAGCTTAGAGACGGAGAGCTATCCGGTCTTGTGTTAACCTCTTGGTAACTGTTATGTCTCGAGCCTCACAGCCCACTATATGCTCTCGCCCTTTGTGCATGGTCTTGTATATTTATAATTAGGAAATCTTTCTCAAAATCTCATAGAAATGTTTCAATTATGGCTAGAAATTCCTGCATCCGGTCTTGTGTTAACCTCTTGGTAACTGTTATGTCTCGAGCCTCACAGCCCACTATATGCTCTCGCCCTTTGTGCATGGTCTTGTATATTTATAATTAGGAAATCTTCCTCAACATCTCATAGAAATGTTTCAATTATGGCTGGAAATTCCTGCTGGGGTCACTTATCATTCTTCTTAAATCATAAGTAGGCTTTGATTTAAACCTGTCCAAAGTGTTTAGTTGAGTTTGACCACCTATTTATTTCCGTTCTCCAACCACAGTTAATGAATCATGTCTCTCTCTCTTGATTTCTTTTACATAACACTTCCATTGGCTGGAATATTTTAAAGAAGAAATTATAACGTAAAATTTTGTCTGTTCTTATCATTACGATCAATGGATCTTTCATATATGTCTATCCGGTTGCAGTGAAAATAGCCTGTGACACTATTACTAAAGCATTGTGTGAATTATTTTAATGTCAATAATAAAAATTTCTGTTATCTTTCATTCACTATAAATAAAACCACTTAGTATTGTTTTTCTTTTGTGACATACGTATGTACATCTGATCATTCTTTTCGTGGTCTCTTCTCTCCCTGACCACTGGGCATACATTAAGATTAGATTCTAGTGAGGTTCGAGGAGTAAGTCGCTTAGTAGCAATCTAGAGGAATAGATGAGGTTCGAACCCCTTTTATCTGCATCTCTAGGTTAGGTTAAAGCAGCTCTATTTTTCTTACCGTTACAATATGCAGAATTTAATTTTTTTTTTTTTCAGACAATGTTAGACAGCTGTTTTGTTTATTAAAATTTTACAAGTAATGGCTACCCTGTAATGTCATTGTTTAAAAGTAGATATTATACTGTTGCTGAATTATTATATGTATATGTACATCTGGGTCTTTTTGTGCGGATTTTTTTAATTCGACTTTGAAGTTATGCGATTTATGTTTTTTCGTAATATCTTTTTATGCGATAAAGAACTTCATATTTCACTTAAAATCGGCGTTTCTATATACACACATTAGATTTTACATACTGTAGAAGATTTAGAAAATGATAATGAAACAGAAGTGGAACCTGTTCGTTTCACAGCAAAAATGATTCGAGAAAGTCTTCAACTTTCTAATCAATTGGAGAATCATTTTTTTGTTAATGGCATGAATTATGAATGAGCTCTTAAATTCCAACGAGAACTAAATAATTGTATGTCTGGATATCATGACCTTCATAAACAATTAATAAACTTATCGTCTCAAAGCTTAATCACTGATTACATTGTCGCCAGAAAACCATTAACTTTTAGACTGAAAAATTTTTTGTTGACTGAATGAATTAAAGTTTTAAACTTTTGATTGCCTCAATTATAGGATCAGCAGTAAAAATATATTTGTCTTTTAATATTAGATATTCTATAGCGGAGAACCTAAAAAGAACGTGTGTTACCTATTAGAAAATGCTGCGTACATTGTTGATTTTTTTCTCAATTTACATTTATTCAAAAATAAAGAATTTTTACTAAAATCTTAACTATTTTTCTAAAATATACATTTTCATTTTGAACATCAAAACAAAGAACTTAGAGCTGTCAAAATTGTTGTCAAGCGCTCACTTTGGTTCAAAATGTGAACAACAAATCAGCGCATTACAGTACATTTTAAGCTTTAAAAAGACCGTAAATTTGCTAAGATAATGCAAAAAGTGACAGTTTTAGAGCAAATTGAAGCCTGAACAAAAATTTTCAGTTGACGCACCTCATTAAACACAACATGAGACTGAATGTGGCGCTAATTGTATTTCCTCTTATGATGAATCTGATTTCTGATCAGTTCATAAACGTACCCACATATTGTCAAATAGCAATAATGATTAAAATATGCATGAAAAATGTAAAATAATTTACACATAAAAACATTGTTTTGAATAAAATTAAACAGTTAATAAAAAAAGTTTGTCTTATATCATTTTTTTTCTAATGTTTGAAATTTTATATTTGTCATACTTTATTTTTTTTTTTTTATGCGAATTTTAAAGTAATTTTACCTTGTTGCTTTGCTTTTATGCGTTTTTTGAAAATTATGGAACATATCCCACATTTTTCAATGTAAATTAAGTCTATTTTTGTGCAGTTTCTTTTATGCAGGTTTTTTGCGGAACCTATTTACCGCATAAAAAGATACCCAGGTGTAGGTTGGGATTAGTCTAATCTAAAAACTATATTACTATCATGCAAAATTTGCATGGGTATCGTTGCTTGATAGTATTAATTGATTTGATATCATGGTCTTAGTTGTTTGAATCTTTTATTTTTTTAACTTAATAATTGTAACAGATGTGTATTAAATAGAATTGATTGTGGATTTTTGTAATAGTCATTAAAATTGTATGATTTGTTTTACAGTGGATTTGAGTGTGTTCTAATCATATTTGTCACTCTCAGGTAGCTTTTATTTTAGAACTGCAGTTGCTAATAGCAGGTTTTGGTCCCCTTTATTGAAATCATTATTCAAATGAGATGTTGAAACATTTTACCAGATGTAGTCACTTCTGCTTTGCTGTTGAGATTCCACCATTTTGATTCCTTTTAAACTTATTATTTCAGATGCTTTCTAAACTGATGTAATTTCCTACAAAAAATGTACTTTATCCATTTCTTCCTTATGTCTATTTATAACTTTAGGCTTTTGACTGATTCATGTATTAAATAATTATACTCTTTTTTCCTGTATACAAATAGGTTTGCATTATTAAACGTATAAAAATACCTGTAATTTTTGTTTGATGATGGGATCTTATTTGGGAATTTTTTAATCAGTAATCAGTTGTGACTCATTGACATCAGGCAACTGTATTGTTAATTGTTCAATGAAAATATCCATAATAATAATGTTTTCAAAATTGGTGACCATTATGGCATTGTTTCTTGGCATTACCGAAAAAAGAATGTGTGTTTGTGGATATATATATATACATGCTGAATTTTATTTCGTTAAAAAAAATTTGTTATGGCTCATATCGAAGTCAGACAACAAATATTGTTGTTTTGATCAAAATGTTGCCTATAATAATAATCTTCTCAAATATGGTCGCTAATACAGTATTCATTGTGTATTGGCATTACCCAGGAAAAGAACAAATTCGGCATATATACTGAATTTAATTTAATTTTTTAATTTTTCTTCAGACAATTTTAGACATGCTGTTTTGTTTATTAAAATTTTACCAGAAATGGCTACTCTGTAATGTCATGTTTAAAAGTATAGTTATTATATTGTTGCTGAGATACTGTATTTATATGCAGTTGTATTAGTATAATCTAAAAGCTATATATTACTATCATTATGCAAAATTTGCATGCATATCGTTTGATAACATTAATTGTTTTAATAACATGGTTTTAGTTGTTGGAATCTTTTTATTTTCAACTTAATAATGTATTAAATAGAATTGACTATTTGTGGATTTTTGTAATAGGCATTAAAATTATATGATTTGTTTTACAGTGGATTTGAGTGTGTTATAATTATATTTGTCACTCTCAGGTGGCTTTTATTTTAGAACAGCAGTTGTTAATTGCAGGTGTTGATCCCCTTTAGTGAAATCATTATTGAAATATAGGATCTTGAAACATTTTACCAGATGTGGACACTTGTGCTTTACTGATGAGATTCCACCATTTTGATTATTTCTAAACTCATTTTTATTATTATTTCAGAGACTTTCTAAACGGATGTAAAGTTCTACAAAAAGTAACTCATCCATTCCCTCCTATGTATATTTATAACTTTATACAGGATCCAAGATATGTGTTTATTAAATATTATACTTGTTTTTCTATACACAAATAGGTTTGCATTATTAAAACACATTATAATAATATCTATAATTATTGTTTGATGATAGGATCTTATAATCAGTAATCAGTTGTGACTCATTGACATCAGGCAACTAAATATCCATGGTAATAATATTTTCAAAGTTGATCACCATTATGGCATTCATTGTTTCTTGGCATTACCCAAAAAAGGTGTGCTTGTGGATATATATTGTAACGAACACAGACGTTCGTTACATTGTTGTTTTTTTTTTTAAATTTATTAAACATGAAAGTAAATTAAAAAGTTCGCATTTAAAATTTTTCTTTAAGAATTAAAAATTGAAATTAAATATCATCTTAAACTCTTATATATTAAATCGCACAGATAATGAACAATTATTAAAATAAAAATTTATTAAAGAAAAAGTATTTTAAAACTAAATTTTAAAAAGATTTGGAGATAAAATTATATCTTTAAATTTATCTTTAAACATATTTTTGATTTGGAAAACAGGTTAATTAATCAGAAATGGAAATGATTGTTAATTAGTTAAATGTAAACCAGCCTTCGGCATTTAAATGTAAAAACACCGGCCAGATAAGAAAACAATAGAAACTGTTAACAAATAAGAAATCCCTATGGAATCGGACCGCAGCGAAAGGATCATCGCATCGGTGACGTAATGTTAAGTCAATCCTTCGAATACGTATAAAAGGAAAATTTGGAAATTATTAATTAGTGACTGGAAATTGATTATTACGATGTGACTATATGTAGTAGTCCGGAGTTGGAGGAATTGACAGACGCACGGTCAATTCTTTCAGCTATTAAAGAAGGGAGAAATGAACTATCGTTTCCTACATTGAGGACCAATTAAACTAAAAAAACCTCCGAATGAATAAATGAAACAACGGCTAAAGGGATACCAATCTTAGGACGGCGTGGGAATTCACGTTCATGGCAAGCAACTGTAAAAGATGAACATTTTAAACCGTAAGAACTTTATAAAAAATGAACATTAAATTAAACTTTCCAGAGTTAAATGATTGCAATCTTATCCTATCTGACCAACTTAATTTATTAATAATGTTATTTGATGTATTTCTTTTTTTTATATATATTTAAAATCATTTCTATTTATTTATTTACTTTTTTGTTCTTTAAGTTTTATTATGATTTCTGTTTTCCGTTAAGTTAAATTATATAAATGTTAAACTTAAGTCGGGCGTGAATGGCTGTATACATTTGTAAAGTTATATTAGGGGAGGGTAATCTTAGGTTATTTGTTTCGTGGTTAAATTGCGTCAATGGATTGGATATATTGGTGTGATTAGTAGATGTAATATTGATTCGCTACGGGCAGAATCGCTTCATACGCCGCACACTTCCGTTTGCCTATGGAAGGAATTATAAGTCGGATACCGCAGTTCCTTTCTATGGAGTTTTTTGTTTTATTGCTCTTCTTTGCAGATAGATGTAATATTCCTATCTCATAAGAGGCAATTTCTTCTCTTAACCTTTTGTGCTGCCGTATTTTATTACATTGAATACATCGATGTATCAGATGGATTGATGCCAGTTTGACTGCGAATTTTAGCCTAAGGTTAAATAGGGATAGAATATTTTAATTTCAATGCAAATCTATGTAGTATTCATGCTCGACCCTAAATAAAAATGCATTAAATTTAAGTTGTTTATAGACGCTTGCATGGATTGTTTATCGGTTAACTATGTTTTGCGTTTTCATATTTGATCAAAATATATAGACATTCGATAAATAATGATACCTTACGGTGAGTATATAAAATGTATTTATTCGGATGTCTTTTAAGTTATTGGTGACAATGCAAGTATCTTACGGTGAATACTATGGGTTACGTATAAATTTCCCTCCGCAATTGTCAGTAATCAATAATTTTGTATTTTGATCGTTTATGTTTACTTTGAAATGTTTTTGATTGTGAAATCTATGTAACCGGTCTATATTCAACGTGATAAACAAGCTTTCATAAATTTATCTGTGCGAACTTAATAAAAATGTAAAATTAGAATCTAATAGTAATGAAATGTAAATTAAAGTCAAAAATCAAAGTTAAAAATAATGTTAAATGTAAAAGTGTAAACTAATACTAAAATAATTTCAAATCTTATATATATGTGCATAAATAAATGTTTGTATGTTAATTACTGGCAGTGGCTTATTTTATTTATTTTTTAATGTTGAAATCTAATTAGATAAGATCTTATATTATTTAATCTCTGCTATTCCACTGAGCTAGTGACATGGGCTAACGACCGGAATCAAAATTTAAAAAAAAAAAAATTTTTTTTTTTTTTTGACTTACGTATCTGCCTACTTTATAAATTTTTCTAGGTTCAAATGCCTAGATGGCGCCCCGTAGTGCAGTTTACGTTAAGTCGCTTTCTCCGGATCGTTACAACTGGCGCCCAACGTGGGGCCGATCTTTAATAAACCACAAATACCCTGAGCAAATTTTGTCAAAATGAAATATTTTTATCTGTTTACATAAAGTCGTATACTTTAAATCTTATAAAAGCACTGCCAGAAAGAAATAGCACATATATTAAACACGAGAAAGTATAAATAATTTTAAAAACTGTATTTTGTTAAAAAAAAAAAAAAAAAAAGTCAAAAGGTTGCAATAAATGATTTTTTGTTTGTTGATATAAATTATGCTTTAATGTGTATAGGAGCGCACAGCCACGCAAGTTTATGATGGTAAATGTGGTACCTTACGATGAGTACCATTGGGAATTTACTTCAGTGTAATCCTATTTAAGCATTTTAATCAGTCATAAATAAGTTGGTGGTATTTATAATTGTGCTGCAAATATACACGTATAAATCCATTATCTTTCAAAATATATTTACTTCAATGCAATCTTCTTAAATAAATAATTTATAAAATAACTTGCTTGTCATGCCGTGTGTAAAAATAAAATGTACAAAAAAAAATAATAATAGAATTCTCGGGGGGAGGAGGTGTAAACGTAAATGGTCCTTAGGTAAGCGATGGTCAACATTTTCTTTTTCTTTTTGTATATAGTCTTTTTGTAAAATTATTAACCGGATGTTTTGTAAATGTCTTTGTCAATCGTGTACCGTAATTACTAACCCTAAGTAAAATATTTTTTTTTTGTGAAAAGTGCTGCCAGTAAGTAAAATTGCGGATATGTAAAGAGGTAAATTGAGGAATAAAAACTAATAAATAAAACGTAATAATCATTATAAATCATAATTTTCTTTAAAATTAAAACTTGTTAAATTAAAATCAATCGTTCAACTGCCTAAGTAATAGTTAACAGGTAATGAAAATTTGAAATGAAACTTTGGAAGGGAGGGGGCAGAAATTTTAAGCTGGTAGTAAGGAATCATCAGTCTTTAAATTTATTTTTATCATTATATTTGTAATTACTGTTTTGTCTTTTAAAAAAAAAAAGAAATGATTGTTACTTAGGGTTAGTAATTACGGTACACGATTGACAATGAAATTTACAAAACATCCGGTTAGATAATTTTACAATAAAGACTAGTATACAAAAAGAAACCCTATGTTGACCATCGCTTACCTAAGGACCATTTACGTTTACACCTCCTCCCCCGAGAATTATTTTTTTTTTTTGATCATTTTTTTTTAAGTAACTTTACTGAGGATGCAAAATTTAAAGGAAAAAAAAATAATAATTTTTTTTTTTTGACTTACGTATCTGCCTACTTTATAAATTTTTCTAGGTTCAAATGCCTAGATGGCGCCCCGTAGTGCAGATTACGTTAAGTCGCTCATTCTCCGGATCGTTACAATGGCGAACCAACTCGGGCCGATCTTTAATAAACCACATATACCCTGAGCAAATTTTATCAAAATGAAATATTTTTATCTGTTTACATATAGTCGTATACTTTAAATCTTATAAAAGCACTGCCAGAAAGAAATAGCACATATATTAAACATGAGAAACTATAAATAATTTTAAAACTAATTTTTGTTAAAAAAAAAAAGTCAAAAGGTTGCGATTGATATTTTGTTGTTAATATAAATTATGCTTTAATGTGTATAGGAGCGCACAGCCACGCAAGTTTATGATGGTAAATGTGGTACCTTACGATGAGTACCGTTGGGAATTTACTTCAGTGTAATCCTATTTAAGCATTTTAATCAGTCATAAATAAGTTGGTGGCATGAATAATTGTGTTGCAAATATACACGTATAAATCCATTATCTTTCAAAATATATTTAGTTCAATGCAACCTTCTTAAATAAATAATTTTAAATAACTTGCTTGTCATGCCGTATGTAAAAATAAAATGTACAAAAAAAAATAATAATAGAACTCTGTGGGGAGGAGGTGTAAACGTAAATGGTCCTTAGGTAAGCGATGGTCAACATTTTCTTTTTCTTTTTGTATATAGTCTTTTTGTAAAATTATTAACCGGATGTTTTGTAAATGTCTTTGTCAATCGTGTACCGTAATTACTAACCCTAAGTAAAATTTTTTTTTTTTTTTTGATCATTTTTTTTTTAAGTAACTTTACTGATATGTAACGAGCATAGACGTTCGTTACATTGTTGTTTTTTTTTTAAATTTATTAAACATGAAAGTAAATTAAAAAGTTCGCATTTAAAAATTTTCTTTAAGAATTAAAAATTGAAATTAAATATCATCTTAAACTCTTATATATTAATTAAATCGCACAGATAATGAAAAATTATTAAAATAAAACTTTATTAAAGAAAAAGTATTTTAAAACTAAATTTTAAAAAGATTTGGAGATGAAATTATATCTTTAAATTTATCTTTAAATATATTTTTGATTTGGAAAACAGGTTAATTAATCAGAAATGGAAATGATTGTTAATTAGTTAAATGTAAACCAGCCTTCGGCATTTAAATGTAAAAACACCGGTCAGATAAGAAAACAATAGAAACTGTTAGCAAATAAGAAGAAATCCCTATGGAATCGGACCGCAGCGAAAGGACCATCGCATCGGTGACGTAATGTTAAGTCAATCCTTCGAATACGTATAAAAGGAAAATTTGGAAATTATTAATTAGTGACTGGAAATTGATTATTACGATGTGACTATATGTAGTAGTACGGAGTTGGAGGAATTGACAGACGCACGGTCAATTCTTTCAGCTGTTAAAGAAGGGAGAAATGAACTATCGTTTCCTACATTGAGGACCAACTAAATTAAAAAACCTCCGAATGAATAAATGAAACAACGGCTAAATGGATACCAATTTTAGGACGGCGTGGGAATTCACGTTCATGGCAAGCAACTGTAAAAGATGAACATTTTAAACCGTAAGAACTTTATAAAAAATGAACATTAAATTAAACTTTCCAGAGTTAAATGATTGCAATCTTATCCTATCTGACCAACTTAATTTATTAATAATGTTATTTGATGTATTTTTTTTTTATATATATTTAAAATCATTTCCATTTATTTATTTACTTTTTTGTTCTTTAAGTTTTATTATGATTTCTGTTTTCCGTTAAGTTAAATTATATAAATGTTAAACTTAAGTCGGGCGTGAATGGCTGTATAGATTTGTAAAGTTATATTAGGGGAGGGTAATCTTAGGTTATTTGTTTCGTGGTTAGATTGGGTCAATGGATTGGATATATTGGTGTGATTAGTAGGTGTAATATTGATTCGCTACGGGCAGAATCGCTTCATACGCCGCACACTTCCGTTTGCCTATGGAAGGAATTATAAGTCGGATACCGCAGTTCCTTTCTATGGAGTTTTTTGTTTTATTGCTCTTCTTTGCAGATAGATGTAATATTCCTATCTCATAAGAGGCAATTTCTTCTCTTAACCTTTTGTGCTGCCGTATTTTATTACATTGAATACATCGATGTATCAGATGGATTGATGCCAGTTTGACTGCGAATTTTAGCCTAAGGTTAAATAGGGATAGAATATTTTAATTTCAATGCAAATCTATGTAGTATTCATGCTCGACCCTAAATAAAAATGCATTAAATTTAAGTTGTTTATAGACGCTTGCATGGATTGTTTATCGGTTAACTATGTTTTGCGTTATCATATTTGATCAAAATATATAGACATTCGATAAATAATGATACCTTACGGTGAGTATCTAAAATGTATTTATTCGGATGTCTTTTAAGTTATTGGTGACAATGCAAGTATCTTATGGTGAATACTATGGGTTACGTATAAATTTCCCTCCGCAATTGTCAGTAATCAATAATTTTGTATTTTGATCGTTTATGTTTACTTTGAAATGTTTTTGATTGTGAAATCTATGTAACCGGTCTATATTCAACGTGATAAACAAGCTTTCATAAATTTATCTGTGCGAACTTAATAAAAATGTAAAATTAGAATCTAATAGTAATGAAATGTAAATTAAAGTCAAAAATCAAAGTTAAAAATAATGTTAAATGTAAAAGTGTAAACTAATACTAAAATAATTTCAAATCTTATATATATGTGCATAAATAAATGTTTGTATGCTAATTACTGGCAGTGGCTTATTTTATTTATTTTTTTAATGTTGAAATCTAATTAGATAAGATCTTATATTATTTAATCTCTGCTATTCCACTGAGCTAGTGACATGGGCTAACGACCGGAATCAAAATTTAAAAAAAAAAAAAAAAATTTTTTTTTTTGACTTACGTATCTGCCTACTTTATAAATTTTTCTAGGTTCAAATGCCTAGATGGCGCCCTGTAGTGCAGTTTACGTAAGTCTCTTTCTCCGGATCGTTACAATATATTTATGCTGAATTTTATTTCATTAAAAATAATTTATTGAGGCTCATATCGAAGTCAGGCAACAAATATTGTTGTTTGCTCAAAATGTTGCCTATAATAATAATCTTCTCAAATATGGTCGCTAATACAATATTCATTGTGTATTGGCATTACCCAGGAAAAGAACATTTTGTATATATGCTGAATTTAATTTAATTTTTCTTCAGACAATTTTAGAATTGCTGTTTTGTGTATTAAAATTTTACAAGAAATAACTGTTTATAAGTATAGGTATTATATTGTTGCTGAAATACTTTATTTATATGTACTTGTATTTGTATAATCTAAAAGCTATGTATTACTATCTTAATGCAAAATTTGCATTGGTACTGTTGTTTGATAGCATTAATAGTTTTGATAACATGGTCTTATTTGTAGGTTGTTTTTTTTTAACTTAATAATTGCAATATATATATTGAACCGAATCCCTCATAGAGTCTTATTTATAACAATTTAAAATTCTTTTTAAATAAATTTTTAATATTTTTCATATTTATAACTTCATTATATTTTTAAACACAGGACGAACGGCCCTATAAGCAGAGTGGAGAATATCATTGATAGCAAAGTCATCAACGTTACCCACGGTCAGATCGAGCTATTCAAAGCATAACATGATCACATTTCCAGACCATGGCCTAGACTGATCAGAATATATTTAAAAGTATCTTTACTTAAGTTTTCTTTGTTTTATTTTCCAACTGGTTGGCCTTTGGTCTCCATCGATAGTTTCATGGCTTTCCTCCTAGCTTTCTGTCACACAATGAGAGAGAGAATGTGGCAGTTTCTACTTCACAATATCTGCATTGGTTCCAGCTATTGATTCAAGTGGGATAGTTGTGGGCTTGGAGCATGAAGTCCTGTCGAACACTCCTATGACTTATGCGGCTTCTCATTAACTTTGATCATAGCAGTAATGACTGATTTGTTTTGTCATTTAAATGTTTCCAAAAGTCTAAATCTGCATTCTTCTGCATACTGTTTAGTTATACTCCAAATTGAATGAATAGTACTGTGTATCACAAATCTGACTAAACAACAATAATGAAGATGTAACTTTTATCCCTTTTTTCTTCCATTGTTTATTTCCCTATCATGTTTTTGTAACTTGAAATCTGTCTTTTGATTAATTTTACATTTCTTGTAACTTGTAATTTTCTTTTATCAGGCAAGTAATCTTTAAAGTAATTACATTTTGAAAGTTTTACTAACATTTATTTTTACAGACTAATTTTTAGTCTGATTTCACATTTGCTTACATTTATACATTTTATTATTTATCCCCTTGGGACCGAAAACCGCATTTTTCCGCAAAAAAAAAAAGTTTGCCATTTCGACCGCTATAGCGCGCAAAACCGGTCTTTTTTCTTTCTTTTGTACGTCTAAAAAAAAATTTTTTGTGCGCTGAAAATTAGATTTTTTATAGCAATTTTTGTAAAGTACGTTATTAAAATTTTATAAATTTTTTTTTTCTTTCTAGATTTTATCAACGGATAAAAAAAATTATCGCATGAATGTTTTCTGTCGCCGCTAAATGTAATTTTGATTGATTCTGACGAAAACTTTTTTGTTTATGTGTTTGACTCTGAGGTTTTGTCGTATTTCGCCATTGCCCGTGAGTATTCAATTCCTGATCTATTTCATTTATTTTTTTTAAAAAAATTATATAATATTTGCACTGAAAGCAATAGGTATGTTTCAGAGTGGAAGGCATTACCGAAGTGGGTTGATCTGTCACCCGCTGAGTTGAATGCATTTTTTGGTATGATTATTCATGTTTGTACTATATCATTTATAACAAAACTAAAATTTATTTGATCTAAAAATGAATATTTGCATCAACCGGTACTTGCTAACTTGCTAGAGTTATAACCCGAGATCGATTTTTTGATATTCTAAGTAATTTACAATGCTGAATCAACAGTCATCATCATCATCTCCCACTGATATAATAATTGCTTGTAATTCCTTTTGGGTTATTTATTTTATTTTAATTACTGTTTTTATTCATTTCATTGTAGATAAGTTTTTAATTAGCTTTGAAACATACTTTGCTATTATGGTCTCCTGTGAAATAATGCATAATTTAGCTCACCCTCATGATATTTCAATAATATAGTAATTATTTTTTACACCCATAACTTAGAATTTACTATGTTTTTATTCATTTTATTTTAGAAACAAATTTTTAATTTATTTCATCACATACTATGTTTTTATTCATTTCATTGTAGATAAGTTTTTAATTACTTTGAAGCATACTTTGCTATTATGGTCTCCTATGAAATAATGCATAATTTAGCTCGCCCTCCCTCCCATGATATTCCAATAATATAGTAATTATTTTTTACACTCATAATTTAGAATTTACTATGTTTTTATTCATTTCATTGTAGATAAGTTTTTAATTACTTTGAAGCATACTTTGCTATTATGGTCTCCTATGAAATAATGCATAATTTAGCTCGCCCTTTCTCCCATGATATTCCAATAATATAGTATTTTTTACCCCCATAACTTACACTTTACTAAAGTTATTACTCACATTCATATAGGCTTTTTTCAAACCAAATTGTGCAAACGCTTTTTGCGAGTGTTAACTAATAAATGAATAGCCTCTGACCCGTACAAGATATAGAATTTATGCAGCAATAAAAGGAATCCTCTTATTACTATGACTCAAATATTTATATATGAGCAAATCTGAAGTACTGGCACAGAAGGTGTGACTATAGAACAGTCACTTTGAATTACTATATATAACTTATGAATGAATGACGCCGATGAAATTTACTAGAATTTACTGAACGTCATTCCAACTGAAATTAATCATATATATAAATCAGCATTTATTTTTTATAGTGTCTGTATACAATTGTAATCGCATTCATATCGGCTTAAACCAAATTGTGCAAATGCTTTTTACGAGTGTTAAATAATAAATTAATACCCTCTGACCCATACAAGATATAGAATTTATGCAGCAATAAAAGGAATCCTCTTATTACTACGACTCAAATATTTATATATGAGCAAATCTGAAGTACTGGCTCAGAAGGTGTGACTATAGAACAGTCACTTTAAATTACTATATATAACTTATGAATGAATGACACCGATGAAATTTACTAGAATTTACTGAACGTCATTCCAACTGAAATTAATCATATATATAAATCAGCATTTATTTTTTATAGCATCTGTATACAATTGTAATCACATTCATATCGGCTTTTTCAAACCAAATTGTGCAAACGCTTTTTGCGAGTGTTAAATAATAAATGAATACCCTCTGACCCATACAAGATATAGAATTTATGCAGCAATAAAAGGAATCCTCTTATTACTACGACTCAAATATTTATATATGAGCAAATCTGAAGTACTGGCACAGAAGGTGTGACTATAGAACAGTCACTTTGAATTACTATATATAACTTATGAATGAATGACGCCGATGAAATTTACTAGAATTTACTGAACGTCATTCCAATTGAAATTAATCATATATATAAATCAGCATTTATTTTTTATAGCGTCTGTAAATTTCATCGGCGTCATTCATTCATAAGTTATATATAGTAATTCAAAGTGACTGTTCTATAGTCACACCTTCTGTGCCAGTACTTCAGATTTGCTCATATATAAATATTTGAGTCGTAGTAATAAGAGGATTCCTTTTATTGCTGCATAAATTCTATATCTTGTATGGGTCAGAGGTTATTCATTTATTAGTTAACACTCGCAAAAAGCGTTTGCACAATTTGGTTTGAAAAAAGCTTATATGAATGTGATTACAATTGTATACAGACGCTATAAAAAATAAATGCTGATTTATGAAGTTATTACTGTTATTTTTTTTTGATCCACCCTAAAACCTTGCATTTCTAATAGATATCCCGCATAGAGGGCCTAGAAAAACAACTGCTTGCAAAAATTGAACATATAGGCTGGTTAGTAAAAAGGCGAAACTGAAATTGTCACCTTTTGCCACATTACACCAACAAACTGTAACTCAGGTAGGTCATGTTATTTTTTTTTTCTGCATTTTATGACGAAGCTGTCTATGAAATTGTAATTTTAGGTTACACATTTCAAAATTGAGAGTTTGTGAACCAATATAAAAATAAAAATGTGAAAAATATCCTTTTTTTTTTATTATTTTTTTGTGGTAATGACTACTTTATCAGCTTTATTACATTCTTTCATATTTGCACTTTATAAAAATGTATATATTTTTTTTTATTTATTGTAATAAATTAGACATTTCATTTAAAATTGTATGTCCTGTAATTTTTTCTGGGAATTCAAAATGGCCGTTCAGGCCTCTAAGGGTTATAAAAGGAAGATGCTGAGTTTTAAATCTTGTTACTTTTATTTTAGACTCCCCCACCCGTTCTTTAATACTAAAACCTTTTATTTTAAAAGAAAAAAGTGATGTAATGCTTTTATTTTTGCAAGGTTGCAAAAATAAAAAATTATGAAACATGTCCGCTAACATTACAATATATTAAATAGAATTGACTATTTGTGGATTTTTTCAATAGGCATTAAAATTATATGATTTGTTTTACTGTGGATTTGAGCGTGTTATAAATATATTTTTCGCTCTCAGTTGGCTCTTATTTTAGAACAACAGTTGCTAATAGCAGGTTTTGGTCCCTTTAGTGAAATCATTATTGAAACTGGATCTTGAAACATTTTACCAGATGTGGACACTTGTACTTTGCTGATGACATTTTACCATTTTGATTCCTTTTAAACTTATTTTTGTTATTATTTCAGAGACTTTCTAAACAGATGTAATTTTCTGCAAAAATATGTACTTTAGCCATGATCCAGACTTGCATATATGTTTATGTTTTTATACACAAGTTGGTTTGCATTATTAAAAACCTATAATGTTTTTTTTGATCGATGAGAGATCTTATTTGGGAATTTTTTAATCAGTAATCAGTTGTGACTCATTGACATCAGGCAACTGTATTGTTAATTGTTTAATGAAAATATCCATAGTAATAATATTTTCAAAATTGGTCACCATTATGGCATTCATTGTTTCTTGGTATTACCCAAAAAAGAAAATGTGCTTGTGGATATATATGTGCTGGATTTTATTTCATTAAAGAAAAATTTATTGTGGCTCATATTGAAGTCAGGCAACAAATATTGTTGTTTGATCAAAATGTTGCCTATAATAATAGTCTTCTCACGGTCGCTAATACAGTATTCATTGTGTATTGGCATTACCCGAGAAAACAACAAATTTTATATATATGCTGAATTTAATTTAATTTTTTTAAGTTTTCTTTAGACAATTTTAGACATGCCGTTTTTTTAATTAAAATTTTACAAGAAATGGCTACTCTGTAAAGTCTTGTGCCAGTATGTTTAATAGTATAGATATATTATTGTTGAGATACTGTGGTTATACGTAGTTGTATTAGTATAATCCAAAAGCTATATATTACTGTCATTCTCCAAAATTTGCATGGGTATTCTTGTTTGATAGCATTAATTGTGTTGATAACATGGTCTTAGTTGTTGGAATCTTTTTTTTTTAAATAGAGTTGACTGCTTGTGGAATTTGTGATGGATTTTTTTAATAGCCGTTGAAATTTATGTGATTTGTTTTACAGTAGATTTGAGTGTGTTATATATAGTTGTATTAGTATTGTTTAAAGAGCTATATATTATCATTACGTAAAATTTAAAAGTATTGTTTTATGTTAGCATTAAGTGTTTTGATGACATGACCTTATTTGTTGAAATCTTTTTTTTTAACATAATCATTATAATATATTGTAACAGTTTAAGCCGTTTTCCATTACTATTTGTCTGCTTTATACTAACGCTATCCTGCAAATTATTTCTTTGATATAATGTTTTTATTATTAATATTTTCTGCCCAGCATATTTATGGGCGTAATCTTATTCTGATTCCTAGCGCCAATCTTATGCGTGCATAAGAATTACGCTGGAAGGGATGAAAAGAGTAATCATGCCTTATTCAGGAATGCCCGGCCGCTGGCTAGCTCACTCAAGGCGGGTGGTACTTAGATCATGGTAATATATATGGGTAAGGCAATAAGAAACCGATTCATTATCTACTTAAATAACTACAACATGTATATATATTTAACTAAATACATGAAATAATGGCAAAAGAATATTTACCTATGCTCAATTATTTAATAAAACAATAGCATGTACACATATATTTATACAGACAAAGAAAATGGCTAATCATTTCAAATACCAAATACTTTATCTTAAAGGTGGGAGAACTGATTTAAATATAATTATATTAAAAGTCTAAATATCACTCCGAAAGTGTGCATTAATGTAATTTAGTAAAAAGAAATATAGTATTATCTTGAATTCTCCGGGGAAAGTAGTTTACGCGAAGTCATAATGTGAGAGAGTTCATTCTGAACACTATGGCCATGGAAATAGTCCAGCAAGGGTGTCTTGTCCTCATTTGTTTTTTGAATATTCAATGGTTCATCCTGATTTCAGATGTGGATAGAGAGATATGCCGATGAACGGTCACGGATTCCTTTTCAACTTTGGGTGGTGAGTCGGTCCTGTAGCAGCTTCTGATTCTTCATGGGATCAAAGCCGAGCGCGTTTAGAGCTTTACTCCTGTTAGTTCATCTTCAGCTGGGGAATAACTATTTTATTTAAACAGCAATCTTTAAAAATCTATATCACGAACAAAATAACAGTATATACATAAACTGCAAAACTTAAAAACGTCTCCTAAAAAAAAAATCTTTTAGCACCTTTGGAAAAGAACTTAAAACAATATCTCCAGTACAGCATTCCTCAGATAACAATCTGTTTAATTTCTCTCTCTTTTTTTTTTCATTTATTTTGTTCTTATTTTTATTAAAAATACAACAAATTCAGACACAAATATAACACATGGGAAAAAAAATATAGCACATATTTGATGTTTTTCCAAAAGATTCTTTCCATTCACTTGCCTGTACAACAATATATACACACCCATATTTCATTAATATAAATGAGCACAACCCCTCTCCCCCTTTTACACCCATTTTTAACTTCTTTTTTTTAATCGTTTATATGCATGACTACAAAACCCCTTGCTTTGGAACAGAATTTAATCCTAGCCCTTGTTACAATATAATATCAAATAGAATTGATTACTTGTGAAATTTGTGATGGATTATTTTATTAGACATTAAAATTTCTCTGATTTGTTTTACAGCAGCTTTGAGCTCGATAAAATTATATTTGGCACTCTCAGTAGGCTTTGATTTAGCAGTTTTTTGGGTTTTTTTTTTTATCAAGATAGGCATTTTTCTTGAAACTGGATCTTGAAACATTTAGTATATTTGAATGCCTTTGGTTTTTTTCTTTTCCAAGACTTGCTAAATGGATGTAAATTATTTTTTTTTATAAAAGAATATTTTATTCATTGCCTGCTTATGTATATTTATAACTATATGCTCATTTTTTTTGTAAATAAATGAATGGTGTTTATTTTATATTAATAAATGTTTTTATCAGTTTATAAAATTGTAGCATTTATCATTTTATCTAGTAACTTATGGGATTTTATTTATGAATTTTTTAATCAATAGTTTGTTGAGATTCATGTTCATTGTTTAATGAAACTGGTCACAATTATGGCATTCATTGCTTCTAGACCTTACCTAGAAAAAGAATGTGGGTATTTTTGTATATATATTGTAATGGTCTAAATATCAATAATAACTGAGCTGGAATTAACACCGAATGTTGATTAACATGGCTGTTGCTTAACCAATAAGCAAATAAATTACTAATATAACAAAATTATATGCTTTAAGGACCTGTAGAATGTGAATTTGTATTGATGGTATTACAGGGTTATAAAATATACATGAACTTTATAGTATGTGGAGTAATAAGAAAATAATAATCATATAGCTTGAAAATTCTCTGAAGATTTAAATGTAAATAAATCAGATTTAATATTATCTCAGGGTTTAAAATATTTAAGTACAGTAAATAAGACTGTAGCTGGTTAACAATAGGTATTTTATTATACCCCAACTCTATCCTACAATGACTAAACCTTGATATTAAAATATAAATGTTGGTAATGGCAACTAATATTAATAGTCTTTACTGTCTAGTAAATCAGTGTATATCTGAAATATAGTGATATCATGTGATCATTGTCTATCAGTTACCTATGATGATGTGGACGCAAAAAGTCAAAAGTAGTTTAACAAGTATAAAATGTTTTTTTACAAATAGGAATAAATAAAATATAATGATAATAGTTTATTGTCCTTTTGGAGTTTAAGAAAATATAATAAAATATACACTTGTTGATAACATGTCAAATGTATATTACTTGTGGTTAGAGTAGCACAAAGATTAGAAACAGTTTTCTTTCCTTAGCAAAATGTGCTTTACAATTATTATCCTTAAATTATACTTATGTTTTATTCGATCTGTGTTTCTATTTCACAACATAATATAAAATTCACCAATCTTTATTTTTAATACATCTATTTTATGTAAATATACAATTTTATTGTCGTAACATATAAATGTGGGTCTCCTTTCAGATCCTCAAGTTTTAGAAAATATTTATAAACAGCTACACCAACAGTCATCAAGACTACTTTTATTGACCAGAGATTTCATAATTCAATGCCATGAGATTGGAAAATGCTCAAAGATCAATAAAATACAAGCAAAATAATATAACATTCTTATAATATTAACTTTCAAATTAATGATTATAAAATAAACAACCTTATCTAATTTTTACCATAAACACGCAAATAATAACTAATATCTTATCAAAATTTAATGATACTAAAAGAAAATATCATTTGTCCAAAGTCATCTTAAAAATCCATATCTACTGTGAGGGTTTAAATTCTTATAACAGTTCTTTTAATAGTCTTTAACTTTCTGTAAAGATAATTTCAGGTGCTTAGTTTATTCTGTAACAGTGTGAAAGTTTATTCGAATCCTTTGGTACTTTATTTTATGGAAACACAAAGAATGACATAATAAGTTTAACTTTTAAATAAATCCAAAATGGTATAGTAACTTACATTTTTAAAAAAATCCATTAACTGGTATGGTGTCCAGGCGCAATATTGAATTTTTAAAAAAACTGACCTGGACACATTTTCACAATAACTTCAGTTTAATAATGTTAGAGCAAAAAGCTTTACATTGCTAGAAACTAGAAAAACGTAAGAAAAACAATAAGTCTAAGACAAATAGTGATAATCATTTAAAAAATAAGGGAAAAAAAGAAATTTCAACATCCGATGTAATTATTACTTTATTATTTGTTCATAATTTCTAATTTATCATTAACTAAGTTTAAATTACATCTTCATTGATAATTTCTTTGTATTTCTCACAAAATTATGTTTCCAACCATATATAATACTTCTTACCTGAGATAATGCATAGCTTCAGAATTTCCAAAAGTATTCACATAAGAATTCTTTTTTATCTTGTATCTCAAAAGTTGACAAATCTCAAAGGCGTCTATAAGGAAAAGATACATCCTAATTAAAAATACAAAACTAATCATTTCCCAGAAGGTGGACAATTAGTTTCTTGTCTAACTAAAACTAGAAATTGTAAGCTACTGTTTGTATCACAGATAAAATGAGTTCAATCTCTTCATTTTATAATTTTTTGTGTACATCAGTGATGTTTATATTCTTTATGCACACCTGTGGTGCTATCTTGTTATATTTATTGTCCCACATAGATATAATTTATTTCCATATAGGTCATTTGCTAGCTATAGATTTGAAAATAATGTGGTGCAAGCTGTGACAAAACTACTGACTGCATACAATTCCATGCGGTATATGCATAACCATTGTGGCTACCAGTATACACACACTATTTGAAATCTCTCTATTGGTTTTGTGTTTATACTTTCACATGGTACTATGCCCAGTAAATTTTGTGATTGCTTTATTAATTGCAACCTTTTTGTACATTTGATTATCAATTTTTAAAATTTACATTGCACTGCTCTGTATATGTAACTTATTACTTGTTATACAAACACACACTAATATAAATATACTAATAAATTATTAAACCTTTTGAGAATCATTATGTCTATAAAATATGGCTGCCTCAAACTTGGATCAGAGACCCAAAATTACACTATACAAAAACTACTTTTGTAATATTTGAATACAAATTTATATACTGTATAATAAAGAGCATATATATACCAATACAAACACAAATTCATAAATTATACCATTTATCATTCAAAAAATTAATTACTTACGAGCGATATTACGCGATTTGATATCCGAATTAACAGCATATTTTTAATCCATTTTATTAGCTTATAAGGCCGATAAAGATTTTCTGCTTTTATCGTCCTGAGTAAACTAATAAATTGACCACAAAATAAAAAAAATTAAATGCACTTATTAATAAAAAAATTCAAATTTTATCCGATTTTAAAGTTTGATATATCATTTTAAAAATGGATTCAAGCAGCAACGAATGCTGGGATGTCTGTTGACATCATGTTTATAGTTTTTGCGCAATTTAAAAAAGAAAAAATTTCAACAAATCAGCTGCAACACGCAAATCACATGCTCGTTGATATAGTAGTGGTTATCCAAGTTAAGTTATTATTCTCTGTTCTGGACATAACTGGAAAATTAGTAGCATTTCTTAAGCAGATATTTGGACAATTAATTATACCCAAAGTAAATTAATTTTTCCCTTTTAGTAAATAAATAAAAAAAATTAACAGCATGCTCTTCCAGGCAATTTCTGTTTTTTTACATAAGTCCAAAGTGATACATTAACTTACATTTTTTAAAAAAGTCCATTAATTTAAACATTGGTATAATAGGTGATATCCAAGATAAAGTAGCATTATCAGTAAATAAGTTAAATGATTGGATAATTGGCTGCATTTAAAATAATCCATTGCTATTTTTTTATTTATTAATAGAGCCAGGATTAATCTAGCAACAGGCAAAAAATAAGAGAGATTCATCCAATGTAACCTATCGGTGTCATCAATTTCATTATCATTACTTTGGTAATGCCGATAAAAATCTGAATTTAACTCAGATTTATTAACTCTTGTCTATTATACATTATTATATCATTGTTTAGATGAGCACACATATCTTTGTTTGCAAAGCTTTTTTTATGAGGACACTATTTTCTTTGCAGTAAATATAACGTTTAAATAGTATTTTAAAACAAAGTAATATTCCACTTCAATTGATATTTAAATTCCAAATTTAAAATAAATCATTTAATTATTTATTTGTTGATTCATAATAAATGATCTTTTATTTTAAAATTAAAATAATTACTTAACATTTAAACCTTTTAAAATAATACTCTTTTCATCACAAAATATAAGCACAGAATAAACATACCTGCATGTACATATATTTTCAATTATTATTTTAAGATTGTTACTATTATAAACCATTTTAATGTTACTACACATAAATTAACATGGATGATGCTTTATTAATTTTACATCAAATTATTCATCTACATATTAAAAATATTGTGTTTTTACTGTGTATTGCCCTTTACTAAGTTTTAATTTAGTTATTCTGCCACGTCTTCAAAATTTGATACAAAAGTTATTATAATATACGGAAATTTATCTTTATAATAAGCCAATAAAAATTTTAAGTTATATTATTGCATTTTAGAAAGATCTCTATATTATACAATATACATGCTGAATTTTACTTCATTAAAAAAATTTTTTTATTGTGGCTCATATCGAAGTCAGGCAACAAATATTGTTGTTTGATCAAAATGTTGCCTATAATAATAGTCTTCTCAAATATGGTCGCTAATAGGATACTTATTGCTTATTGGCATTACCCAGGAAAAGAACAAATTTTATGTAAATCTATTTATGCAGAATTTTATTTTGTTAAAATTTTTCTGCAATTTTATGCCTAATGTACTATGACTTGTATTTAGTTGTGTTGGTACAGTTTTAAAAACTATATTGGTATCATTACGTAAAATTTTCTGAGTATCATTATTTAATAGCATTAATTATTTGATAACATTCTCTCATTTGTTGGAATCTTTTTTTTTTTTTTTTGGCTTAGAAATTGTAATATATTAAATAGATTTGACTAGTGAAATTTGTGATTATCTTAACAGGCATTGAAATTTAAGTAATTTGTTCCACGACAGAATTGAATGTGTTAAAATTATATGTCTTCCCCATGAGCTTTGATTCAAACAGTGGTTGCTAATAGCAAATTTTGGCCTTCTTTTTTAGTGAATGTAATCATTATTCTTGAAACATTTTAGCAAATTTGGACATGTTTTTTTTTTTCAGAAACTTTCTAAATGGATGTAAATTTCTTTCTACAAAAGAATACTTATGCGTATTTATAACTATATGCACATTTGAGTCATCCATATTTTAAATATACTTTTTTTTTTAACATTACAGTAATACCAATATTTTTTGTCTGAATTGTGTTTATATTAACTTGTTTATAACATTTATAATTTTTTCTGATTGCGGGATTTTATTTGGGAATTTTTTATCAATAATCAGTTGTCGTTCCTATTGAATTGTATTGTTGACTGTTTAATGAAAATGTAATAATAATAATCTTTATAGCATTCATTGCTTCTTGGAATTAGCTAGGTTTAAAATGTGTTTATTGCTATATATATATGCCGAGTCGGACAACAAAAATTATTTGATCAAAATGTTGGTTATAATACTAGTCTTTTCAAACACAGTCACTAATATAGTATTCATTGTATAACCAGGTTAAAAAAAAACAAATTTTATATATATGCTTAAAAAATTTTCCAGATAATTTTATACATGTTATTTTGGTTATTAATTTTTTGTCAAGTCATATTCACGTCATGTTTGAAAATATAGATACTGTATTGATCCCTATGTGGAGTTGTGTAAGTAGTCTTAAGAACTATGTATATCATTATATAAAATTTTCCAGGATATCATTATTTTATGCCTGCATTTAATTTTGTTGATAAAATGGTTTTATTTTTGCATATTAATAATTATAGTACTTATATAAAATAGAATTACCTATTTGTAAAATTCATCACAGATTATTGTAATAGGCCCCAGAGTTTATAACTATTGATCTTCGCTGCTACTTATTCCCTTGCAGGTGTGTGCTTATTAATTAAAATTGCCATTTATTCCTAATATGCTTAGATTTTAGGCAAAAGTTGCTAATAGCAAGTTTTATTGCCCTTTATTGAATATAGTCATTTATATTTGAAATTCTGATTTTGAAACATATTAGGTTTCAACGAGGGTGTTTTACAATTGTGGATCAATCAGTATAAACTCTTTTAAAGTCTTGATTTTTATTTATGTGCATACAATGAGAATTATCAATAGATATATATATATATGCAATCTAGCTGCTAAATTGTTACTAAAGTTATTATGCTCATTAGCAGTTAGTTATGTTAAGATAATGTTTGCCATGGTAGTATTTTTTTACATCTTAAAGGAATTTTAGTAATTACTTTTATCAAAATGAGACAAAGTTCTATTGAAATTGATGTATGGATATTTTTTCATGCTTGTGGTATAGTTATTTTATGAAATTCCATTTCACTTTAGTATTATGATGCAGATTATTGCAAATGTAACAAATTCTGCCCCTTTTTACCTAGGCAGTATTTGATTCATTCCTGGTATTGTATATCTTTTTAATTCTTATGTTCAGGCACAAACATAAGGAAATCATATTTTCAACTATAGTTTTTTTCTAATCCCAACAGTTTCAGTTAATAATATTGCAAAATCTTGGTACCGACATTAGCATGTTAAATTTGATGTCCAAAATCAAATTGAGCAATTATCGAGTGCTATATCTAAATGCCAACAATTGATTATTGATACTCGTATTTTGGTATTTTACAATTCATCACAGCATTTGAATGTTTAGAGCTACTTCCATGCTCTTGAAGTAAGTTTTTATAACAAAGCAAACTTTGTCTAAGAATGAATCTTGCATTAGTTACTCTTACAAGCGTCACACTTGTGAGTATATTTTTAATTTTATCTCAGATCTTAAAAGAAATGTAACATGCCATTTTCTAATGTCCTCACTAGACATTTTATTATAGCTGCTGCAATTATGTAGTTAAAAAAGGCTTGAATCACACGTGAGTTATTGTGATGAATTTACTGGTTTTCATTCATTCATTTTAAGGATCAATAAAGCATGTCTTCCTGTCAAAAATCTGAAAGTTTCTTCCTTGACAACATTTGGATTGTTTTCAATGCAAAATGTGTTTGAGAAGAGTATTTTATACTATGAATAATTAATTGTATTTTCATTTCTGGAAAGATGACATAATGCTAGTGACAAGAGAATGCTAAGTTTCCCTCTATCGTAAGTTGTCATTCCTTGATTTTATTTTTCATTATCTTCAAGGAAAATAACAAAAATTTAAAAATCTTATATTAAATGAGATTTAAGACTTTATGAAATCAGAAAGGTGGATATTGTATATAAGGTGAAGTGGAATTTATAAATGAAAATATAAAAGAACATTGAGGAAGTTGATAGTTTAATAGTATGTCAGAACTAGTTATTATGCTTACCGTCTCATTTAAGCCGATGAAAAAATTTTTAGTAAGTGACTTTCTATATAAACCATTAATTATTTAGTTTTTGATAATACTTACCACTTAACGTTTTAAAATTATTGTGGAAGATTTTAATACTAGCCTTAGAAAACACCACAGATTTAGTGCAATGGGTAAATTTGAATATGGAGATAAATATGAAATTATATATAAATTTTGCATAATTTCGGAAAAACATTGTAATAACAAAGTGCTGAATAGTTTGCTTCTAATTATTATTTTTAGCTAAATTTTTTTTATAATCAAAAAAGTTTAGAATAACATGAGAAGCATTTTTCAATGACATTATAAATGCATATGAATTATGTATCAGTTATATTTTCAAGTTGCCCCCTCCCCTCCGAGTTTTGTAATAATTTACATATTATTAACCATTTGATAAAAATATGAAAACATTTAATGATTTTTTTTTTTTTTAGTGTATGATATTTTGTTGTTAGAATCAAACAATTAGTCACCTGCCTATTGATTGTCTTAATTGTGAGCTTTGAGAAAGTCCAATGAAATCGCTGCTAATATTAGTAGATTAAATACGTTTAGTAGTTTCTATTTTTAAAAAGTAACTAGATTTATTAATAAATTGATTATGAATATAGTGTTGTAATTTTTCCCCCTGCTATTTTTTCTGTTATAATGTTATCTTTCAGTTGGAGTCTGCAATTTAAAGTAGGTATTGGTTACAGTTATAATCAGTTCATTGTTTTTTTAATTATTATTTTTTGTTAAATCATTTTTTACTTGATGTATGGCTTTTGTCAATCTAATGCTTTGGGTTCAACAGATTCCATTTTATTTTAAACTTTGTGACTTCATAAACTTATAAATGATTATTTATAAAACATTATTTGTAGATATTATATATATGTGTTTATTCTTTTTATTTCTTAGATGTCATCACCATTGAAAAAATTGGAGAAAATTTCAGGTTAATTTATGATGTAAAAGGGCGATTTGCTATTCACCGTATCACACCTGAAGAAGCAAAGGTAAATTGCATTATTATAAATTTGCAATCCCAAAATTGTGATTTTCTTAATGTTTATGTTCTGTATTGTTAAGCAATAATTTTGTGTTGTGTACAATATAGATTATATGAAATTTTGATTGCTAAGAGAAAAGAGGCGAGTATATAAAATAACTGCCAGACCTTTCATAGGTTTATATAGTTGTAGCAATAAGTTTTAATCATATACTTAATTTGCTATTTTTAAAATATGTAAATTTTTTACTATAATAGTTTTAATGGTGCACAGATGTGGTGAAAGAATTTTAGTTGATTAAATTTTCGAAAAGAAATTTTTTTCAAAAAAAAAATTGTTTTCTAAGGGAAGAAATATTAATAAACACATCTATACATAATAAACACCTATCCGCATGTCATTATTTTTTTTTTTTTTAGGCTTTTCTGCAGTGTGAAGATTGTTATATTTTTATATTACAGCATACATTTATTCTGTTGTCGAAAATAAGGATTACAAAGTGAACATTTTTTATTTTGTATCCTTGTTCTTTAGTGTTTTGAAGAGAAAAAAATTTTAATTTAAAAATATTTTAAGACATTTATATTTGAAGTGGTGGTGTTGGGGCGAATAATTTAAAATCTGGAAATAATTTACAAAAGAAAAGTGTAACACACTGAAAGTTGTGGTTTTTTTTTGCAAGATATTAATTGTACAAATTTTATTTGTCTGAAAGAATTAATTTAACTATTTATTAACGTAGCAAGATCTGTGTATTTACATCATGTATTTTTAGATATTAGCAATACTAAATTGTAATACCAACAAAGTGGTAAACTATCAAGCATCACATGAACACCATTCTTTATGGTTACACAAGCTTGTTTACACAGTGGCAAAACTCCATACAGTAACGCCACTCAGTGCAAGCCAGAGTAATCAATGGGTGCAGGAAGGTTTGTGGATAAAATCCCTATCTAGTGCCTACTCGTCCAATATTCTCAGACTAGTTTCTCGCTTGTGGCTTTCATCAGTGAAAATCCTTGAATCTGAGAGCACTGCACCTAGATCTTAGAATTTAATGTAGTCCTCCAGCAGCCTTACTTTTTTAGCTAACTATAAAGCTTTGAGTTCAAAATGAAACCACAATAATGTTTTAAAACTAAACTCAGTTCAGCATTCATACTTTTTGGTGTCTTTGGTTCTTTAGTAAATGCAGTCACTAATAATTCTATTAGGCAGGATTGGTATTAAACCATCAAACATCACATGATCACCATTCTTAATGCTTACACAAACTGTTTACACAGAGGCAAGACCATATAGTAGCGCCTCACAGAGCAAACCAGAGTAGTCAATGGATGCAGAAAGGCTTGTGCATAAAATCCCTATCTAGTGCCTATTTATCCAATATCCCCAGACTAGTTTCTAGGTTGTGGCTTTCATCAGTGATGGAGCCTTGGATCTTAAGATCTAAGTGCAGTGCTCTCAGATCCAAGGCCCCTCACTGACGAAAACCTCAAGCTAGAAACTAGTCTGGGCATACTGGATATGTAGGCACAGGTGTGAGGTTTTTGATACACAAACCTTTAAGCATTCATTGATTACTGTAGTTTACATTGGATGGCATTATTTTATATGGAGAGTTTGCTATTGTTATTAAGTTTTTATTTTATTGTTTACACTGGCCAATTCTATGACTTAATATCTAACCCTTTTCATCATTTATAGATTGATTGAATTGATGCTTCAATTATCACATATTTAAGCAAAAGTAATTTTCAAAGAAAAGAAAAATGTAAATTAAAATCTTAGAAATGTTGGGACACACCAAATATGTATATTTTCTCATGCATATTTTTATAATTTTTGTTCATCGTTCCAGTAATGCAAACAATGTTTTGTACTTTTTATTCATAGTAACTCTTTAATGATAAAGATGTTCTGTTGTATATAATAATAAAATTGATGAGATTCAAGAAATTGGTCTTAACAATAAAAATAGAAAAAAATATTTTTTTTTTGTGGAGGCATAAATCTTGTAGAAAATCATAAATAAATTGTAATAATTGTATTTAGATGTAATATTTAAACAAGATAGTAAATGCATCTATGGCTCTTAATCTGTCAAAAGCTCCAGGAGTAGAAGAAAATTGGAGGCTGTAGAATAGGCAGGAAATCAGTAATAAATTGGCAGAATATACTTTTATTAGACAATATTAAAAATTGTTCTAAAGTGAATGATGATATTGAAACACGTAAAGTTAGTAAATTTACAGCTACTGAGAATTTAATACCATCGGGTTTTTTCTTTTTAATAGTTTTTCAATATTTTTTTGCAAATAATAGTATATTAAATTATACATATTTTAACTTTTTTTTTTTTTTAGTATAAATTATGCAGAGTAAGGAGAGTTCAAACAGGGCCAAAAGGCATTCCATTTTTGGTAACACATGATGGTCGAACAATTCGTTACCCAGACCCACTTATTAAAGTCAACGATACCATTCAAGTTGATATAGAATCAGGAAAAATTTTAGACTTCATAAAATTTGATTCTGGTAATTATATTTTATAATATTTTAACAATCAAGTCACTTTAATTATTTTGTTTTTGGTGGTTGTGTACTCTGTGTAATGCGTCCGCTTGACTGATGTTGCTTGCAAAAGCACAGAAGTATGCCGTTTACGCAACCCATCTTACAGTCTATAGAACAGTTCTGTTCATATTAACCATTAGCATGCTTAGATGCCGTTGCACACTGTTCTTTGCATCACTATGGAAATAGCACACATTTCCATAGACCTTTACTGTAGGATTTGAGGATATATGGAATTCAACAGACCATAAGTGTTTTTATGTGCATTCAAATTAAGGATCTTACACCTTACTTAACGTAATACTAATAATTGTAAATCCGTCGCTGCGTTTCCCTACACATCTTGGAAGGTGAAAAGAATTTCAAAAAGTTAGATTGTTGAAGCATTTCACATAAGTCATACGAAAAGGCACGTTTGCGGGAGAACGAGTAATACAATGGCGCCATTGTTTTGGAAATCATAATATTGGTTCGCTCAGACTAGTTTAATTTATAAAATAATGGTTCAGAAATTTTTTAAAAATTGGCTGAGAGTAGAAAAATCTAAAAATTATCGGCCCAGTAACATTACATTTCATTGTTTTTGTGAGAAATGGCGCCATCAAGCGGCCGCATTACACCGAGTATATAACAACCTGTTTTTTTATATATGGAAATGTATTTTAAATGTTTATATTTGAAATCCAACAAATATATTTTTTAAAAAAATTATAACATTATTTTCTTTTCATTTTAATGTCCATATTTGAGATTTTTTAAAAATTGTTTTGGAAGTAATATCTCAAATAAATTGTACCAATATGCTCTTACAATAGAAAATTTTTCTTAATTCAAGACCCTGGATTTCTAAAAGAATTTTTTTATCATTTAAAAAATTAAGCAGTCAGAAACATGGAAAAGAAAAAAAAAGAATACAAATTAACTCATAACAGTAGAATTTGATTTGTTTTTTTTTTTTTTTGGCAGCTGTTGCAAAACTTTAATATATGATACATGTACCAAAAAAAAAGTGGTCTAATTAGAAACAAAAGACACCTATGTTGAATTATTGCTGAATTTTTAGAAAATACTAAAAAAAATAATTTGTTTCATAGATCTGAAGAATAACTGGTATGATCAAAATAATAATTTTGATTACTGAGAAATATGGTGAACATAATATTGGTAAAGATGATAACATTTTGAATAGATTTGAGATCATGCCTTCAATAGAGCTTTATCACCATGTTTCATTAATTTCAAAAATTGAGTTTTACAATGAAAAATTCATAGGATTTATTTTTACTGTTATGCCCTTTATCAAAATGGAAGATCATAATGTAGATCTCAGTTTGGTATTACTTTTTAAATACTCTTAATTTTTACATAGTTATAAATTGACATTCGCAGAGAATTGGTAGCAAACTATAACATCATAAATAAAGCATCTGTTTATTAATATTGAGCTTTCTGTTATATATGTGAGGCCTTTTTATTAACAGCAATTAGTATGAAATTGATTATTTATATAATGTGTTTGCATTAAAGGTAACTTGATAGATTACTTACTACTGGTAATTTTTTTTTTTTTTTTGCAATAATTTCCTTAATAACAATTGTTTTCTAGTGCAGTGTAATAGTATTGTCATTTATTAGCAGCTCATATCCAATAATTGATAAATGAATTTAAATAAGTTTTAAAAATTGCTTATAATCATTTGTTCCAAGGTGTATAGTTTAAAAATTGTTCTCATAAAAAAAAAAAAAAAAAACAATAATAAAAATAGAAACTTCTTATGGTCTTCGGATATTTATTGGTAAAATTCTTTAATGAGGAAAAATAAAAGTAATATTTATAAAGATTTGATTATAAAGTTCAGATATAAAGTATTTAATTATTGTTCTTTAAGTCTGCTATATATATATAAAACAAAACAGATTTACAGAATTTGTTAAATAAAGATCCATTATTTTCAATAAGCAAATTTAGTCTTCATCTGGACAACGAAGCCATTCTTACCAATGCCAGAAATAATGATAATATATTATTTAATAATGCACTGAAATTTTATTTTGAATAGAATTATTTGAATATTTTTTTTATGTAGTTAAACTATCGTCTAAAAATAACAATACTTGAATTATGGGGAAAGTCTATTAATTTTCATAGTTTTTATTTTTGTTCCAAAATAAAGTAGTTAATGTTACATTAATCTAATTTATATGTTTGTGTCTTTTTTAGGCAATTTATGCATGATAACAGGTGGGCATAACTTGGGTCGTGTGGGAACTGTTACTCATAGAGAGCGTCACCCAGGTTCATTTGACATTGTGCTTGTAAAAGATGCTCTTGGGCACGAATTTGCTACAAGGTAAGTTGTTAAGTTTACATTTAGTTGAATGTATAATAAAAATGTTCCATTTAATAAATATGAGATATTGGTCCTATTTTTGACCCCCCCCCTCCTTGTTTTTTTGTTTTTTTTTAATACATTGGCTAGTGTTAAAAATTTTATAAATATGCAGATTATTTTTATAAAAGTCAGAAGAATGCATTTGACTTTCTCTGTCATTAAATATATAGTATAATTTTAAATGATTTTTTTTTTTAAAAAATTTTTCCAGTAGTCTTTATAAAACTAAAACATCCCATAAAAATAATAAATATTAATATTATATATTGTAAACAGTATTTGAAAATATTTCAATTTGATACTTTAATTAAAGGAATCATTATTAAAAATCTATTTTTTTTTTTTTTTGTCTAGTAAATAGTAGTATAATTATTGAATAAAGAAGAAAACCTTAAAACATAATGATTGCTTACAAATCATAGCTAAATATTCTTTTAATAAATTCAAACAGCTTCTTTTGGTAATATTGTTTGAGTAATTGTGCATTATTTATCATTAAAAATACTGTTTAGCTGAAAGTATGTTTTTGTTTTTCTATTATATATTAGGTAATATCAATCTATTTGATGTAATAACTATTGTTTAAAATTTTTAGTTTTATTATTTATTAGCTATTTTACAATGACAAATCGTTTTACGATTTACATTACAAAATTAAATGACAGATGTTTGATTTTGAAATTTATTTCAATTCAAAACAAAGCAAAACTCTCCATACAGTAGTGCCATCTTGTGATCATGTGATGTTTAAATTTATTTCTACTTAACTACAGTTGTTATTCTTGAGTAACATCACAGCTACCGTTTAAAAGCAATTTTAAATGCTTTATGTTTTAGGAGAAAGAAAAGTCTTAAACATTAATATTAATTATTTTTATTTTATATTTAACTTTTATATCAACTTATTGCTATACTTTTTTTTTCTGAAAGATGTAATACTGATTGAAAAATAGTTGATTTTGTGCGATTAAAATTTAAAAGAATGGCTGAATGTATCTTTTATTTATTCAAGTTTAACCATCTGATAATAAAGCAGTCGATGTTTAAAAAAAAAAAAAAAACTTTTGAGCTTTGTAACTGTGGCAGTCTCTTATGCTCAGTAACATATAAGAAAGACTATGATAACTATTTCAGTTTCCATATGTTTATGAAAAAGATAACTAATTTAATTTAATATAAAACTTTTACTTATAATTTTTATTGTGATGTCTCTAATAATGTTTAATTATTAATATTTTATTTATATCTAATATCATTTATTGCAATGGCAATTGTTTTCAGTTATTTTTATATTTGGGGAAAAAATAAAAAATTGTTTTTGCTTTTAAAAGCTACTTTACCTATGCAATTAATCTTCATTTTATGCAGCGTTTGCCTTGCTGCTTAAATAATCTTTATGTTTTGCAACATTTGTTTGTTTTTGTTGAATTAGAACTTTTTCTAAAACTTGGGAGAGAAATCTGCAATAATGCTTAAGATTTTATGATAAAAAGTTTTAGTCATTTGAATTTTTTAGTTTTATTTTCTTATTATAATATTTAGAATATAATCTCTAAAGAATGAAAGTTTTATAGTATGTAGATTGTTTTCTGATTTACTAAATTTTTTTATAAATAGAACATTTTACATTATTCTAACGAATGAATAGTAATAGTTATACGATTGTTTACAAACTGTTTTTATAATATATTTTGATTGTAAAATAATTATGTATGTATTCTCACATTTATTTTCAGATTGAGCAATGTTTTCATCATAGGAAAAGGAAACAAGCCCTGGGTTTCCTTACCTAAAGGCAAAGGTATCAGGCTAACTGTGGCTGAAGAAAGAGATAAGCGATTAGCTGCCAAACAACAGTAATATTGTATAATATATGATGAAAAATAAAACTGTGAAACAGTGATATTGATTTTGTAAGATTTATTTATATAATGGAAATTTTTTTTTATTGTGAATTGATGAAAATTAAGTGTTAAGATTCTTATTCATTGATAAAAACTTGTTTTAATTTTTAACAAAATGCAAAGCAATGTGAGAAGTAAATTTATAGAAATACCAAAAATGACTTTTTTTTTTTTTTGATTTTGCATAATTGCCCACTGTGTTATATTTTGTAATGTAACTTTTGTAATTTTATTTTCATTTCTAATCTTTGTTACTTCACAATCTGTCTATTAGCATTTTTTAGAAATTTCTTGTGGATAAACTTTTTCAGTTTGTTTTCATTTTTAGTGTCTTCGAATATTAATATTTCTGTCTTTTTTTTTTTTTTAAAAAAAAAAACATCCAAAAACTTAATGCTTTATAATATTCTTCAACTAAATAATAACCTATATAGAGTTTGTATCTAAAATCTTCAAAATATCAGCTTTTTATTTTATTATAATTTAGCAAATAAAATTGCACAGACTACTATTTTAGAAATCTAAATTTCTAATATCCTAAATATTCTCCAAATCTTACAAATTTCATGTAAAAGTAAAATATATGAATAAATACATATGGACATGGGCTGCAGAAAGGAGTTTGCTATTAACCGAAAGGAGACCTTTGATTCCTCTTGGAGGCCTTGAAGGAACCGAGCAGAGCAAATTCCTAATGTCCACTCCATACGTTCTTGTCGTTGCAGCTGTTATTACTATGTGATTATTCATATAGTATACGAACATGGATGGGCTGCTCACTAACATGCATTAGCCAGTGTGGTTAGTTTATTGGCTTTTTACCTCCGAGTTTAAATATATTTTTTCCAATATATACAATTATGGCAGACAAAAATAAACCATGGCCCTTATTCCCAGAAGGCTGTAAAGTCACCAACCAAGGCAGCGGTTGGTGGCGGAGGATGCTAAGAATCCCCTAATTGCGGACTCAGGCTGCCATTTGATGACGACTTTTTATTTAGGTACTTACAACTGCAGATCACTTGCAAGTGAAGGAAGATTGCAAGAATTAGAAGAAGAACTGTCTTATATTAAATGGGACATTATTGGACTTTGTGAAGTTAGAAGAAAAGGTGAAGAAACAATTGATTTAAAAAGTGGACATATACTCTACTATAAAGGCACAAATATTGGAAATACAAGTGGAGTAGAATTCATTATAAATAAAAAATGGAAGAATAACATTGTGGAGATTGATGGTGTATCAGACAGAGTGGCAAGATTAGTTTTACAACTTAATAGCAGATACCAAATGCAGATAATTCAGGTTTATGCCCCAACAAGTTCTCATAGTGATGAAGTTATAGAAGATTTTTATATTGATGTACAAAAGGCTTTTGATCAGAGTAAACAACATTTTAAAATTGTTATGGGAGATTTTAATGCTAGAATTGGTAAACAAATGAAAGATGAAAATGCTGTAGGTAATTTTGGTTATGGTAATAGAAATGAGAGAGGGCATAGACTTGTGGAGTTTGCAGAAAAAGAAAAACTTTATATTATGAATTTTTTTTTTTTGAGAAAAATGTTAAAAGGAAATGGACATGGAAGCATCCAAATGAAGGTACAGCAGAATTGGATTATATTTTGACTAACTGAAAATATATATTTCAAGATTGTAAGGTTCTTAATAAATTTAGCACAGGAAGTGATCACCGATTAGTAAGATGTAAGATACATGTTAATGCAAAACTAGAGAGACAAAAATTATTAAGAAAAACAATATTTACAGTTGATATTCCTAATCTTCAGAAACATTCTAATGAATTTAAATTAGAACTTACAAATCGGTTTCAAGTATTAGTAGATTTTGAACATGATTCAGATTTGAATGATATTAATAGGAAAATAAGTGATACACTTTTAAAAACTGCAACAAAGATAGCTGGTAGAAAAAAGCAGCAATTGACCACTAAAATTTCTACTGAGACTAGAGAATTTATGAAGAAAAGAAGGAATGTGAAGATATACAACAATGATGCATTAAAAAGGATTGAATATCTCAAATTTTGTAAAATGGTGCGGAAAAGAGTCGAAAATGATGTAAGAAAGTATAATTGTGAACTAGCAAGGAAAGCTGTAGAAGAGAATAAAAGTCTAAAGAGTGTAAAACAACATTTTGGTATTGGTAGGAAATTTATATCTGCCATAAGAAAAAAAAAATGGCATTATTACTAAAAAGAGATGACTATCATAAAATGTGTAGAAAATTTCTATCAGGAATTATATAGTAATAAAGAACAAGTGCCTCCTATACATATTATATCTTCAGAATTGCCCAGAATTTTGAATGAGGAAGTGAGACATGCAATTAAATTTATGAAGAAAGGGAAGGCTCCAGGTAATGATGGAATTGTAATTGATATATTAAAAGAAGCAGGTGAAGAAATAGAAAAATTTTTAGCAAAGTTATATAACAAATGTCTAAATCAGGGGTCCCCAACCTTTTTGCACTTACGAGCACATTCTATAATACCGGCCAAGTGGCGGGCACCATTTATTTTTTCAATGTAAATTTATAGTTGGTTATATTTAATAATACGCAAAATGTACAAAAAAATATTTATTTCAAAAATAAAATTTTAACATTTGATTACAATATAATACAATAATTTACAAGAGATTTTAAAAATTAAATTTATTTGTATCAGATAATTTTTTGTGTTCAGATATCGGCGGGCACACACAAAATGGTCTGCGGGCACCATGGTGCCCGCAGGCATAGGGTTGGGGACCCCTGGTCTAAATGATAAAGATGTACCAGATGATTGGAAGAATGCAGTATTAATATTAGTATTTAAAAAAGGTGATAAAGAAGATATTAGAAATTACAGACCTATCAGTCTTTTATCAGTTTTATACAAAAATTTTATTAAGATAATTACAACTCGTCTACAGAGAACACTGGACTTCCACCAACAGAGAGAACAACCTGGATTTAAAAGTGGTTTTAGTACAGTAGATCATATCCAGGTATTGATAGAAGTTATAGAAAGGACAAATTAATATGAGTTGCCATTATGCTTAGGATTTGTAGATTATGAAAAGGCATTTGATTCTATAAACATGGCTTCAGTGATTAAAGCATTGGATCATCAAGGTATAGATCCAGGATATTGCCATATTTTAAAGAATATTTATAAAAATGCAATAGTGGCAATTAGATCAATGATAGTAAGAAAGTCAACATTGAGAAGGGTGACTCCATATCTCCAAAACTTTTTATAGCAGTGCTGCAAGAAGTATTTTGTGGATTAAAATGGGAAGCTGAAGCAGTGAAAGTAAATGGAGATTATTTAAGTCATTTAGATTTTGCAGATGATGTAGTTGTTTTTGCAAATAATGCTTTAGAGTTACAGGAAATGTTGCAGGAGTTATCAGATGAAAGTAGGACTAAAGATAAATGTTAAAAAGACTAAAGTAATGTTTAATAGATTTTCTCAAAATATGAAAATAAAGATTATGATGAGTTAGAAGAAGTTAACAGTTAGAAGTACCTTTGTCTGATTATTAATACAGATGGAAATATAATGGCTGAAATTAATCATAGAATTAAACTTGGAGTGCTTCAGACCACTCGGAAGAAGTATGGAAAGATACGTGTTGGGAATAACAAGAAGCGATCGAAAACGCAGTGTATGAGTAAGAGAACAAACAGGTGTTACTGACCTCATTGAAAAAATTAAGACTGAAGTGGAGTTCGGCTGGACATATTCTTAGAAGAGATGATAACAGATGGACAATTGAAATTTTAAACTGGATTCCAATAGATTGTAAAAGACCCAGAAAGGGACCACATTTAAGATGGGTGGATGAAATAAAAAGTGTGCAGGGGTGATGTGGAGAAGAGAAGCTAAAGATGGATTGAACTTGGAGAGACCTTCATCCTGCAATGGATTGATAATCGTTGATGATGATGACATATGGACATAGCAAATGGTGTCCAAAGTACATTTATGTGAGAGCTCTACATGTTTTCATCATCCTAGTTTAATATTTATCTGTAGAAAATTAGTACAATTTACACTTGATATTTTTTAAATACATGCATTTGAGGATATTGTTTATAATTGAATACATTTATTCTTGGGATTTATGTAATATATTAATAAAAACTTAAAATATAACATGTATATTCAATCAATCAATCAATAGTATTCTGCCCTATGGACAGGTTCCAGGGAGTAATCACCTCATAAGTTTGTCCATTCCATTTTTTTCATTCCCCAGCTCTTCAATTCCACATAATTCTTCCCATGTCTTATATTATCCGACAATTTCAATCTTTTCCATTCTTTTTGTTTCCACTCATTATTCCTTCCAAAATATTTCATTAAACTATACTTTATTTTTAATATGTGTCCACTCCAGTACAATCTTCTTTTTTCATTTTATTCTTTTCAAAATTTATCCATCCAACTGATTTTTTCCAATCTCCTTATCTACATCTCTGAAATAACGCATCGAACTTCAATCCAGGATTTTTTCTTCTCTAGTCAATCACTTCTCTGAATGGTAAAAAATACTGATTTAGGAGAATTGAGGCAACAGTTTTTAAAAAGAACTAAGTAACTTTCCTTTGAGATATCCAAATTATCAGTTGAATATTATAAAAGTTTGTAGTTTTTTTTTTAAAAAATGTATGTATATTCATTGTTAAATATTTGGGGAAAAAAAACTGTCTTGTATCAATTGGATTATTTCGAATCTTTCTAACTTTCCATTCGCAACCTTTTTTCTGTTTTATATATTAAAGGAAAGCAACTCACTGCATGTGTAAAGTGTTCAGGTTTTTTCATAACAGAAAAATGAAAAGTACTATTTGTAGGGCTAATCAAATGCCAGATGGTGAGGGTTTTGCATTTTTTCTTTTTACATTTTATTGATAATAGATAAAAGCTTATAACATATACAGTATGGGTGGAATGCATATATATAATAATAAAATATGACGTAGCAGAGTCACTTTCTTTATGTTTACCCATAATTTTGAAAATTTCTCATTGATAGCGGCTTAAATTTTATTTCGCATGTATGTTTTCATATATTCTAAATATTAAGTTGTTGGTACATCATCATCATCAACTATTATCAATCCACTGCAGGATGAAGGTCTCCAAATTCAATCCATCTTCTCTGATCTTTAGCTTCTCTTCTCCACACCACCCCTGCACATTTTTTTATTTCATCCACCCATCTCACATGTGGTCTCTTTCTCGGTCTTTTACAATCTCTTGGAATCCAGTTTAAGATTTCAATTGTCCATCTATTATCGTCTCTTCTAGCAATATGCCAGCCCAACTCCATTTGTAATTAAATATTTACTATTTTCAGTATTCTCTCTTATTCTTCTTCACTTTCTTTGCATATCTTCATATATGAATGAAGTATTATACGCAATATATATTTTCAGTATTAATAGGGTGCCAATTCATTACATTTTATCAATCCATAATGAACCACACCTTTTTATTTTATTGTTTTTTTCCTTCGCAAATTATCTAAATCTTTTCCATTCCAAAGATAAGTCTCTTGTCCATATTATGCTTCAGAAATATGTGATGCTTGTTTAACCTGTTAAATATTTTTGATGCTGGAGAATCCTAGAGCACAGATCTGCTTGCATCCTCTCAAAGTACTCCAAAATAATGATTTGCAGAATTTTTAATAGAATAAATTGTCTTTTAATTGAAATAAGCGAAGAAAATTTGTAAAGGGAAAGGATAAGATCAGACAGCTCTTTATGCCTTTAAAAAGTGTAATCAATCAATTCAGTAACAATATTGAAATTAAGGGCACTGGAAATAGAATATTAAGTACTTATAAAGTCTTTTCATACAATTTAATAAATATTATTAAGCCACTAATATGATGTGAAAATATCAAATCCACTGGGCAAGAAATTTAAACTACTATTTTATAGGACACAGTTGTATTGTAAAATGTGTTATCTTGAGGATTTTGTTACATATGTATTTGCAGAACTCTAAGAATTAATATAAAACAAAAAACTGGTTCATATCTTATAACAATTTTCTGGGTCATCTTGACAAAATTAAATTTCTAAATTGCACATAATTCAACCCATCCATTTTTAGAGAGCTATTAGATTTAGTTTTTTCTAATAACTCATTTTAAAAAATTCCAAATGTATTTCAGGTTTATATGTTGAATATTTCATATCACTAAGCACAATATGTGTGTAAATGTATAACATTGAATAAGTATTGGGAAACATTCTGAACATCATTTGTGAATAAATGTCAAATACAGAAACCAGCCTGACAATTCTGAAACTGTGGATTCTATTATCAATCCAATGTTTTAGGGAAAATAATCACAATTGTTATGTTTTTGTGTGAATGTTTTACATTTTTATTCTTCCTTCTTTTTAATCGTCTATGCATTGATTTTATATGACTTGGTTTCATTTACACTGTCTTTAATGTAACATCTTTTTTTACATTTACTTTTTCTTTTTTTACAGTTTTGGCTGTTTTTAGTTATAATTATATCATTTTTCTATCTAATCTTGTGTTTAAATATTTTTGTATCTGACAAAGGATGCTGGAAAGTTGAAACTGTACGGAAAAACAAAATTAAATGTAAAAGTTATATGTTGCATTGAATAAAGTTTAAATGAAAGACATTATTAGGTTTTACATTTTTCTGTTACTAATGTAGAATAGTAGCAATATCTACAAATAAACATTAATTTTTGATTCAAACTCTGATATTTGGCAACAAAGTTACATGAAATTTATAAACATGATGCTGAGATTAGAATAAATATAATGTGAACATTTTGGTACTTGTGGAGGATGTGTTTGATCACCACCAGGTGATGCTGCAGTACCATCAACAACTGGCTGAAGTTTGCAAGTGATAAAATTATATTTATTACCTTTAATGTCATACTAAAATAACCAATTGTTTTCCCGGATAAGTGATTGATAGCTTTAACACATTCTTCAGTTGGCAGGGAGGACGCTGCTGATATTAATTATAATGTAATATGCAGAGCCCATTTCATATAAATATCAAACTTAAGATCAGTCAGATTTTGAAACAACAAATTTTCAACTCTGCCTTTAGCTATTTTGCTGTAATATTTAAATGTTGATATTGTAAAATATTCAAGCTTTAAAATATGAGCAATCTTTTGTTTGTAATTTATATGGAATGGGATTTGTATATTATATCAGAATATCAGCAGTGTGTTTGCCATCACTTGAAGAGCTGTAAACAATTATCCTGGAAGATGTCATTGTTATTAATGAAATGTAAATAGGGTTATATATTTTAAGAGCAATTTGATGATGGATAGTTTGCAAAAGTAGGTAATATTTGGATTATTTTCAATTTAGATATATCAATATTTAGATGATATGGATAGAGGATTTGAACTCAGATTTTCAAGCACCCTTCAACCATCCACACTATTTCATATAACTGATACACACGTCCACACACATGTAGAAAAGATTAATAATCACCAATATACGTATTTTGTGCTAAACCAGCACTCATCAGTTGGTCCAGACTATCATCTCTCACACATATATATAATCAATGCTCAGTTTATATTAAGATAGCAAATCTTCATACCCCAATGGACAGGCTTCAATCCACTACAACTTTTCAGCCATCCATATCATTGAAAATCTGATGATGAAAACTCAAATCCCATGCTGATGCTAATATTATTGCCATGCCCATGTTGACCTGAAGTCACTCTGACCCCTCATGTATAGGACAGTATCCATTAAATACATATAAGAGGGATGGACAGGATACAAGCTTAATATGTAAATATTTGAAACCAGGCACTCTTCACAAACCTGGGAGCTTAATTGTAAGTATAGAGGATTTGAACTCAGATTTTCAAGCACCCTTCAACCATCCACACTATCTCATATAACCGATACACACGACCACACACACATAGAAAAGATGAATAATCACCAATATATGTATTTTGTGCTAAACCAGCACTCATCAGTTGGTCCAGACTATCATCTCTCACACATATATATAATCAATGCTCAGTTTATATTAAGATAGCAAATCTTCATACTTTAATGGACAGGCTTCAATCCACTACAACCTCCAACTTTTCAGCCATCCATATCATTGAAAATCTGATGATGAAAACTCAAATCCCATGCTGATGCTAATATTATTGCCATGCCCATGTTGACCTGAAGTCACTCTGACCCTCATGTATAGGACAGTATCCATTAAATACATATAAGAGGGATGGACAGGATACAAGCTTAATATGTAAATATTTGAAACCAGGCACTCTTCACAAACCTGGGAGCTTAATTGTAAGTATAGAGGATTTGAACTCAGATTTTCAAGCACCCGTCAACCATCCACACTATCTCATATAACCGATACACACACACATAGAAAAGGTGAATAATCACCAATATACGTAATTTTGTGCTAAACCAGCACTCATCAGTTGGTCCAGACTATCATCTCTCACATATATATAATCAATGCTCAGTTTATATTAAGATAGCAAATCTTCATACCCCAATGATATGGATGGCTGAAAAGTTGGAAGTTGTAGTGGATTGAAGCCTGTCCATTGGGGTATGAAGATTTGCTATCTTAATATAAACTGAGCATTGATTATATATATGTGTGAGAGATGATAGTCTGGACCAACTGATGAGTGCTGGTTTAGCACAAAATACGTATATTGGTGATTATTAATCTTTTCTACACGTGTGTGGTCGTGTGTATCGGTTATATGAGATAGTGTGGATAGTTGAAGGGTGCTTGAAAATCTGAGTTCAAATCCTCTATACTTACAATTAAGCTCCCAGGTTTGTGAAGAGTGCCTGGTTTCAAATATTTACATATTAAGCTTGTATCCTGTCCATCCCTCTTATATGTATTTAATGGATGCTGTCCTATACATGAGGGGTCAGAGTGACTTCAGGTCAACATGGGCATGGCAATAATATTAGCATCAGCATGGGATTTGAGTTTTCATCATCAGATTTTCAATGATATGGATGGCTGAAAAGTTGGAAGTTGTAGTGGATTGAAGCCTGTCCATTAAAGTATGAAGATTTGCTATCTTAATATAAACTGAGCATTGATTATATATATGTGTGAGAGATGATAGTCTGGACCAACTGATGAGTGCTGGTTTAGCACAAAATATTGGTGATTATTAATCTTTTCTACATGTGTGTGGTCATGTGTATCGGTTATATGAGATAGTGTGGATGGTTGAAGGGTGCTTGAAAATCTGAGTTCAAATCCTCTATACTTGCAATTAAGCTCCCAGGTTTGTGAAGAGTGCCTGGTTTAAATATTTATGATATGGATGTGAATTCTCATGATTTTTCCAAATGATATTAGGCATCTAACTTTAGAAAGGGGGGGGGGTAAAATAAAGGTTAGGTTTGCAGTAATTATACAAGCCAATTTACGAACCACAAATGTGTCCACATTCATTACATACACATCTCAACATCTGTTAATTTCACATCTGAAGAAGCTATCTTGCATTCATCTCTAACAATTGCTTCCCCCTCCCCCCTGAAAGATGTCTTTTTTCCTATTTATAGCCTTCTATTTTACTATATTCTCAGCCAACTTTCCCAATGAGATAATTAATATTATAAAGCCTTAGAATTTTTTTGATAGTCTATATAAAACTTTTATGAAAACCACATTCAAATTTATCATACGATTTTTTTAGAAAGTCTGTTTTAGAGGGGGTTTGAACTCAAGAGGTTCAAGCTCTCTTCAGTCATCCACTCCATCTTATATAACTGATACACAGCCACATACATGAGTAAAAGACAAATGATCTTCAATATATATATTTTGTGCTAAACCAGCACTCATCAGTTGGTCTAGATCATCATCTCCCACACTTATATAATCAGTATTCAGTTTTTATTAAGATAGCAAATCTTCAAACTTTAATGAACAGGTTTCAATTTTCTCTAATTCTTCAGCCATCATATCATTGAAGATCTGATGATGGAATGATCAAAGCCATGTTGGTGCCAATATTGTTTGCCATAACCATGGTGACTTTAAGTCAGTCTGACCCCTCATATATAGGACCTTAATGTGTCCATTTAAATACACAGAAGAGGAATTGGAAGAATATAGATTGAATATGTAATATTTGAATACACATTCCCAAATCAAAAATGTGTCCTTACAATAGCAGATTTAATATTATATCCAGCAAACTGAAAACATACGTTATCATTGAATCTTACCATTATATTTTAGGCCATGTTTAAATGAAAAATTTCTAATCGTTTTGGATTGTTCATATATAACTGATGTTTAATGCCGTAACAGAACAGTGGAGTTTGTATTTCAACATCCAACTTAAAAAAAAAAAAAAAAACATGTTTAAATTAATTCATATTCTCAAACTTATAAACAAGTTAAAAGTTGCTAAATACTTAGTCCATTAGGGGGTATATTAATTATTCACTTCAAATCTTTATAAATTGCATCCAAAGCATTAGGAGTACTTTGTAGATCATTCTTTTGTTCAGTGATAGTGGTTTTGCTGAGTGAAACATATCTATCATTTATGTTCGTGAATGTCACATGATCTTCCTGAGTGATTAATTATTCAGTTACTATTATAACAAAATAATAGTAATAAATACATCATATAGTCAGTTGCTGAGGAAAGAAGTGATATGTTAACATTAGTGCGACAGTTGGCTACGAATTTACAGAATTGATTTTTACTCTACTTTCTTCTAGAGCAGTGGTCTTCAACCTTTTCACACCTGCGGACCGGTAAAAATAAGGTTTCGTGGACCTGCAGAAGTCTATAGATAAATTTTCTTAAAGATTTGCATAATTGTTATAACTGATCAAACAACAATGTGAAATATATAAGATAAAGTTTTATATATATGGAGTTTGTGTAATAAAAAACTTTTTTTTTAATTTTGAATTTTTTTTAGAAAAGTAATAAAAAATTTAATTCTACCCCCCCCCCCCTAAACATCTGTGATAACTAGAAAAACAAATTTTATGAATGATTGATTCGATTTTGTTTTCGTTCTGTTTTCTTTTTTTTTAATTGGGTAAAAATGAAATGAAAAAAATAAATAAAAATTGGTTATATTTATTAAAAATTTAAACTCTTATTATTTTGTTATTATAAACTTTCCTACCAGTCTAGCTGGCAGATCGTCAGAAAAATTCCACGGCCCGGCACCGGGCTGCGGACCAAGGGTTGAAGACCACTGTTCTAGAGGGATTGACCCAGGAAGTCATGTGGCATACGAGCATCCTAGTGGTAGATTATAATTCCTTTTAATCTGAACTGATTTTTTTGTTGTTGTTTTAATCTGTTAAGGAACCTTTAACTCATGTCTGCCAATTATTCACTGTTCTGAACCAGAGAATTGAGTTCAATTAAATTTCATGTTATAGTAAAAAAATTAAAAAGACTGATTATTATTTCTAACTGACCACACAATTCAAATTTATTCATAACGTTAAAATAAATTGGAAATAATCGTAATTATTGTTTACAACTTTTAAACTAAGGATTCTACTGAATCATTATCAAATCTGTCAGCGGAATTAGCAATTCTCTGATTAACTGAAACATTTCTTTCTCCGCCGTATAGTTTTTTACAACCAAATAAGCATGTTTTGTAGAGAGGTTTATCCACTTGAGAATAGGTGTAGAATGGAATAATGACCAATATTGGTAGTAATAAACCATAACATCTCTTTAGAGCCAATACAACAATTGTACCCGAACAATTCCAAAGATTAGTTGGGAAAAATGATGTTCTTATAAATAAAATATAAATATAATACGGCGCTTCAATTACCATTGATGTTAATATTACGCCGGCCATTAACTGGCGTCCAAGAAAATGACATTTTACATTTTTTTTTATCTCTTTCAACTGCTTTACATTATAGTTTAAATGGGGGCTTTTATTATATCCGGTTAATTTTAAAATAAACAAAATGTAGCATGGAAAAGTTAAGGCAAAATTTATACACCATGGTATATAAAAAGAAACTGACATAAAAGAGTCGATAAATTTTGATGGTAGAAGATCGATGCAACTTAACGTCGATAACATAAAAAAAGAATCCTGGTGATTATTGAAAACTGAATACACAAAAATACTTATCATAACAACTGATGCAATAATTAATGATGAAAAATATATCATTCGACGAAACTGAAATTCGTACAAGATGCGCTCCAATATCAAAATCCACATTATTAAATATTTTTGCGCAGTTAAATACATTTCGATGACAATTTGCCAACGGCAATCGACAATTTCAAAAGAGAGACCGCGATGAATAAATACCAAAAGATAAAAAACGGTCAAATCTAAATGAAGTAAAATAATCATCAAAAACCACATAAATCCAAAAGAAGTAAACTGAATATTTCTGGGTATTTGCCTGTACATTTTAACCGTCCCTGCTAATGAGAAAATCCACACAATGCTAGAAATTACTGCTATCAGAGAAGCAGTTTCTATTCGTTTATCATCTTTAGGCAGCATGCGATGACTCGCCGTAATATTGCCGCAATTAGCCACGATATGTTTGACCCAGTGAGACATTTTATTTTTATAAAAAAAAACAAATCCGCGAGTTTGCTAAATGAAATATATTTTTTAAAATTCAAAGAAGATTAGTTTATAAAGCATTTCCTCACGCGCTGCTTTTAAACTATTTTCACGGAAGAAAGAATCAAGATACCATAACTTAGAACATCATCCTCTTGATATCGCATAGAATGTTTGACTTTTTTGTTATTTTAATATCACTACGAATATCTTAAAAATTTAAACCTTTTATAATCCAGAATTTCAATTTGGCGCTATTAACGCTCGATTCTGTGAAAAAATTGTCCCTCCCAATAAAATACAGATTGATTTCAGCTGTTCTATCTAAAGACAGATTAATTCGGTCATAAAATTCAATCGTCATTAATGGTAGTTTTCGCTATAATTAATAAAACTTATTAATAAACTCTGTCAGATAATTAATAATAGTGCTTGTTACAATACCACCTATGTTAACCCAAACACTCCCCAATCAATCTTTTTTAATGATATATCCTTCGAATTGTGAGCCGATCGGATTAATAAAACTAAATAATTTGACTTGAAAAATAATGAATCTATCGTTTGTTTTAAAACCCGTTTTCCTGTTTGCAAAATAATTGAAAATGTTATTTTAATAAAATTGATAATTTCTAATTATTTTATACACAAATACTTTGTATTCAAAGTGATTTTTGAACTCAAAAAATGTTAGAAATGTTTTGCTAATTAAAAAATAGGCGCTGCATCCGTTATAAAATATAAATTTTTGTATTTACTGCATCTAAACATGCGTAACATTTATTAAGTAAATATTTTTAATATGTCTTTTAGCTTCGTATTCAATTTCAAATTTGTCTTTGGAGACTTTGTTTTAGACTTAAACTGTTTTCTCGGCCAGTGAAGTCTTATTTTGTATGTTATATTTAAATGTAGGGGATTTGAACTCAGGCTTTCAAGCACCCTTTAAACTATCCATACTATCATTGACACACACGGTCATATCCATACAGAAAAGATAAATAATCCTAATATCCGTATTTTGTGCTAAGCAAGCACTCATCAGTTGGTCCAGATATCATCTCCCACACACATATATAATCAGTGCTCAGTTTATATTGGGATAGCAAATCTTCATACTTTAATGGTAGGCTTCAATATTATATTTTAATTTTTAAAGGAGACTTGGTAATTAAAGAAAATTTACATGTCCCTGATTTTATGCAGATATTTTAATCTTTATAAACTATGTTATATATATATATGAATTGCTTCTCAATTTCCATTTGGAAAGTACAGTATTAGATTCCTGTATGTATTTATAAATAAATATATATATATATGTTGTAAAACGTATTATAATTTTTTAAATGTAAAGTATTTGTACACTTAGGAGATCACATTAAAAAATGAAATATTTCTTTGTCTTTGCTAATACCATGCTATTTTTTTTATTACATGACACCATTAGAGATGAGCTATTAATACAGTAACGACTTTCTCTATACAATATTGCTACCTAGTGCAAGCCATAGTAATCAATGGATGTTAGAAAATTAGTACATCAAAATCAATATATAGTACCTAATCATCCAATATCCTCAAACTTTCTAAGTCAGATTCAAAGCTTCTCGCTGATGAAAACCATAAGCTAGAAACTGTGCACGAGATTTGGATAAAGACTTTATGTCAGTATAATTGTACAAAAGATGGGATGATTGTGTTAGGAGAATTGTTGAGTGTTATAGTGGTGAGGAGTGGGATAGAAGAATAGATACATTAATAATAAAAAAAATAGGGAGTTGAAAAGATGGAGAACTAGTATAGAGAGTAAAAAGAATTGAAATATATACAGAAGTAAACAGAGTATTGGGTGTGAATTAAGTTATAATAATAGCAAGGAAAGTAGTTTACTGTTTAAGACTTGAACAGGATTATTAGCAACAACAGAATATACATATAAATGGAGGACATCTGTTAATTGAATGTAAATGCTTACAAGCAGAAAGATACAAACAATGAAGTTGTGGGAGAATAAATATAAACAAAGTGATTATACAGAAAGTGGATTCTTGGTTTTTAGGTTCGGTTTAGAAAAAGATAAAGGGAGGTCTGGATATAAAGGCCATAGAGTGGACAAAGATGATGATGTAGAAATGAGATGGAGCAGGCTAGAGAAGAATATGGGGAAAACTTAGGATGGGAAGGGAAGGTGTATAACAGGTTTTTCTGAGCACAGTGACTTAGAGATTCCTGACTCTGATAAAGGAGAAGCCATAGTGCAAAACATCGAAAGTTATTGTTCTGAAAGGTATTTTGGATTCTTCTGTTTGTAAATTGCTCAATTACATTGTGCAAATTGGTCACATACCCTTTAACTAATGATCAACATTTTATAGGATTAGCACTCAATAAATAGAAGTTTATTTTATCTAGATAAATTTTAATTCATCGTTTATGTTATGTTTTTAAGATTTTATAATTTAATATGTAGTCTTTGCTTTCAGCTTCCAATTAATCATAATAATTTTTAATCTAAATTCTAATGACAGCTTCAGATACTGTTTTTTAAAATGGCAAATGATATGTAAATTTTCTTTATTTTTAATCATTTCTAAATTTTATATTTAAGCTGTAATTCTAATATCTTCAATTATTACTAAACTTATTCCTAGAATAATTAGGTCAAATACATTATAATACTAATTCACAAAGCAAGTTTATATAAAATTATTATAAGAATGCATTTGGACTTAGTTGCTTCATGATTTTGCAACCCTTGCATTTTCACAAAGTGAGAAATTTGAGGAGATGCAAAATGGACTTAAACTATTCGTTTATTCCTTTTCTATTAAAACAGATTTCAGGATGTTGTTAGATAAATTTTTATATAATAAAACTTTGTTACACTGTATATATATTTTTTAATTAATGGCTTAGTCTTTCTCAGAGCACAGTTGATCCATGAACATGTCACAAATATTCCACAGCGTTATGAACACAGTCATACTAACTAAGAAATCAAGTTCGCATAAACTTTAGCATAAATTCACCAATGTGCAGCTTTCACTTGCATTTATGACTTAACTACTTAAACAAGTGATCTTATTATAGTCATTCATAAAATTTGATTTGACAAAGTCCATTTGTTTCAAATGTATATAAACATAATTGTTAATATCTGATACTCATAAAATCAAATAATACATTTTTTTAATTAGATGCTTTATTCTGTTATTTGTTCATTTTGTTAAAATTGTATCACTGATTTTTAACATATTTCAATGAATTTTCTTCAAATTTTGTACAAGTACTAGCTATCGGTGATAATGTAATATATCAAGGTTGTCCAGATTAACAGTTTTATTGAGATGAATTTAATTGGTACAATAAATTTTCAGTGATGCACAATAGATAATGGTGTTTTTAAAAAAGTATATATATATTCATTGAATTTTGTGATTAAATTCATTAAAACGTGTTTATAGATAATTAAATTGAAAAATAAATGAATGATGTAATCTATATTCTCTAAATTGTTCAACTAAAACTTAGTTTTTTAAAATAAAAAAAATTCTTTCGTAAAAACATAAATTTTGAAGACAATTTTTAACATGTTTCAATTTTATTTCAACTACTGGAAATATAGCAATTTTGTTTACATTCTCAATTTTTAAATTTGAATATTGTTTACATTCTCAATTTTTAAATTTGAATAGCTGTAAAAAATTGTTTGTTGCAAAATATTCAAAGTTTAAAAAATAATATATAAAACAAATATTTTATTAAAAAAAAGGCTTTTAATTAATTTGAGAAATAATGTACTAACAATCAAAAAATATTTTTTTTTCCTAACACAATTTCAGTTGTTGTATATGATTTGAAATAAAATTTTGAAGTGTCCGTAAATTAATTAATTTAATTATTAGTTAAAAATATTAATTGAATTAAATAAGGATTTTCTACATATTTATTTCAAGTTAAATATAACAACCCAAATTGTGGTTGAAGAAAAACAAATTTTTTTGTTTTTTAATGTGTTACTCTTCAAAATAAATAAGTGCACTTTTTATAAAATATTTTTACAGCACCAAAGATTTACTGGTCATGTGTTTGAACCTGCATCAGCAGAAATACTTTGCATGGAACGTAATGATGTAAAACATAAGGTAAAAGAAGTATGATTTATAGAAGACGATGCCAACACCATCAATCGGAAGGAATCCTGCTTTTTTATTTCTAAAAAATGGGACATTTAAATACATTGCATAAATTTGCATACACTAAGTTTATACACAATGTTTTACCAGCATTTCCATCATATGCTATGAATATGGAAACTGGATGTTCCTGAAAGCGCTTAGCCTTTATATTTGTTTATTATTATAGCTTCACATTTTAGCACAATATAAACATTACTTTGTTATATGTGAAGTATAATTAGTTATTTAATTACATAAAATATTTTTATACATATTTTAATAAATAACTTTAATATAATTATTGTGTTTATTTTTTATTTTAAAAAATTAATATTGTAATAACGCTGAATGGACATATTTACTATTAGATAAAATGATTCAGAGCAAAATATTAATGATGGAGTTAAGGTGATAGTAATAAGTCTTTTACAGAAAAAATTCTATGTAGTAAAATAAGAACAATTAATAGAAAATATTTGGACAAGTATTTTATGTTTTACGTAAATCAGTGAAAAAGAATGTCACTGTATTCTATTCTGTCCCATAGTGCATTGCTTTTTACTAAACGAAAATGCTCTTTACCATAAAGCAAAACAATGTTTCTTCAAGAACTAAGATCATTTCAAAAGATTATTGGATAATATGAAAACACAAAATTTTTTGATAGATACAACTTGCTCATATAAGATGCTATTATTTAGAATTTACGATCAGACATGTCAAAATCTAGTTTAACACCATGCTTTTAAGATGTCATTAAAAGTGTATTTTTAAAGGAAAGGGATGACAAAATATTTTATTGCATATAGGGTCAAACTTCCTGCAGTCAGCCCTATCTCAGTCTTACATCTTTAATAATTTTAACTTGCTTATATACTTACTAACATTATTAGAATTTTTTTTAGTATGTCGTTTGAAACTGTAGGCTAATTTGATTAATATTACAGAAATTACTACTAATAAAAGAATGCAGCTATTTTGAGTGACAATGTTGTATTTATTTAGTAGAAAGAAGTTGTCATCTTTTGTCTGATCAATAAATTAACCATGACAGGCAAAAGGGGGTGTTGTATTTGCAAATTTATTAGAAAAGGATTCTTTGGGAATCTGCCTTGAGTTATTGCAGTAATCTGTGAATAAGTTTATTTAAGATGTAAATATAATTTGATTCTAACTTTAGAATCATTAAAATATACCAAAAATAAGACAATAGAGTATATATTTTTAGGTCACATCATAATTTTTTAATGTGTGCATTGTTAAGAATTTTATTTTACTAAACTTCCTCTTCCTAAGATTTATATTTCATGAAGCAGCCAAACCTCTTGTAAAGTAGTTCTACAATGCAAATCATATTAAATAAAGACGATTAAGCATCACAATCACCTCTTATATTAGCACATAATTGTTTATAAACAAGGCAAAACTCTCCATGCAGTAGTGCCATGCTATACCAACCAGAGTAATCAATGGATGCCAGAAGGCTTGTGCATAAAATCCCTACCTAGTGCCTACTCATCCAATTTCCCCAGACTAGTTTCTGGCTTATGGCATTAGATCCTAAAATCTAGGTGCAGTGCTCTCAGATCCAAAGCTCCTCACTGATGAAGGCCACAAGCCAGAAACTAGTCTGGGAATATTGGATGAGTAGGCATTAGATATGGATTTTATGCACAAGCCTTCTGGTATCCATTGATTACTCTGGTTGGCACAGGGTGGCACTACTGTATGGAGAGTTTTGCCTTGTTTATTAAATAAAGACGTTATGACCAAGAAATAAAAAAAAAGAAACATAATAGGGCAGAACTTTGGAGTACCTTAAGAAGAAGTATTTTCACAATTCATTTCAGATTTTTAAAAAAACATCTCATGTTTTCCCCTCTTTCAACTTAGCCTACTACTTAGAATTTCAAAGTAGAAACTAAAGATTCCTAAAATTTGATTTCCTGATATAGATTTTTTTAAAAGTTTTGTGCTCATTCTTGTGTATTAAACAAATTATAACTTTTTGTACCAAAAATTGTGATTTTCTGTATAGTTTTTGTGAATCAGTTTTGCAATTCAACAGTTAGATTGCTCAAAATAAAAAAATATTAATTTGTTTATTTTTTTGCATAAACTATTATTAATTCATCCAATTTTTTAATGAAGTATAAATCTGTAAAATAAATACAAAATTTTTATTTCATGTTGCAGTAAAAACATTCATTAATTACTAGATTTATACATATGATTAATTAGTAATTTACATTATTCTCACATATAAAATATTGAATTTCAAAAATCTTACACTTTTCACTTTTCAGCAGAAAAACTTTTATTATAGATTACAGTTTCGACTGTACCATGCAGTCATCAGCAGATTTTATTCTATTCTTTTAACTTTCTCTATCCTCCATCTTATATTTATAATAAAAAAATTTTTGCTGAAAAGTGTAAGATTTTTGAAATTCAATATTATATATGAAAACAGCAAAAACAAAGGAGGAAGAAAAGGATTTAGAAGGACTATATAATATATTATTTTCACAGTTATGCGTGTATATAATGTGTCCTGCTAAAGATCGACAAATGATAACTCAATTTTACACTTCCGGTTCTCATATGGCAAGACCTGAAAGATAAACAATTCAATTTTTTTATGTAGTATGATAACACCCAATGGTTACAAGCAATATATCATACTGCATACAAAAAATTATTTCTTTCATTTTCTAGAATTTTATGACTTGAATAAGTACCCATCTCAATAACTTTGTATGTCTATCTGTATTTTTCAAAAAAAATAATTAGTATGCATTTTACTCACATAAGTATTTACACTTTTTGTTTTGATCAGCTTGGATCTCATATCAGTTATATTCAAAAGATAAGTAATTTTATTCCTCCATTTTTGCAATCTATGATTACATTTTTCTACGATTTTCTACAAATACTATACTTTTTTGTAATCAAAACTTATAAAAAATTATCAAATTTATTTCATTATAATGACATCTTAATTTTCCTAAAAGAATGTGCCCAACTGAAAAGAAAAACTTTATATGCAAAATATGTAGCAAGTCAATTTGTACATAGCATATTAAAGACATACCCAGTAAATGTTATTTTAGTTGCTTTACTTATTTTAAAAGCTCATTTGGAACCTTAATTATATAAAATAACACTTTTTCATGAACAGTATCAGATATTAGCTGTAGCAATTACGCTATAAAAAAACATTGTAATCATACTATGTCAGAAGACATGTAAAGCAGCCATTTACTAGAGTAATTAAATTATGTAAGTCGATGACCATCATTAGGCATTCACCATTATTTGCTTCCTTTATAACACCAATTATTCTGACATCACAATTTTAGAAATATATTATAAGTTGCAATGAAGTCTTACATCATTACAATTTCACACACATATATATTTAAAGGGAGTATTGGCTAGAATAATGTAGCTAAGAGGCATTTCAAATATTTTATATAGATTTCAGATTGCATTATGTAAAGTTTTTATTTTTTATATTTGAGTTTGGAGAATAAAAATGACTATTATATAGTCTTTCTAATGAGTTGGTATTTCTCATCTCATAATAAAATATGTACATATTTTATTTTAGATTTAAATGTAATGTTCAGTTTTTTTATATAAAATTTATTTAATCTATGCTAAACTATTAACTAATCAAGTCTAATCAAAGTTTTTTTAATTACATCTTGGTATGTAATTGGTAGAGGGGAGATAAAAAAAAATAGATATGCTCTATTGTTGAAAATGTTTAAATATATCAAATTTATTAAGCGCAAGCGGATGATATAATAATAATGTGAAAGGCTAAAACCTTCGACAGATGCGCCTTAAAAATACTTATGTAATAGCCAATCAGATGTAATAATGACTGCACATGGAACTCTCAATTTAAAAACACAATATTTAGTGAATTAAATGTGAAGGTGTTTTAAGCATCACGCTCTTATTTTGGAATGCTTGAGTCTGGCTTATTTATATATAAATTTAAGTAGAGAAGAAGGTGGTTCCATCTTTTTCTCATATTTCTGGCTTGTGTTTTTGAATTGAGAATTCCATGTGCAGTCATTATTAGATCTGATTGGCTGTCACATAAGCATTTTTAAGGTGCATCTGTCAAAGGCTTTAGCCTTTCACGTTATGAAAATGTTTAAGCAAATAATTTTATTGTAGATCTTTTTGTGCGACATTTTTTTTTGTTACTGTTCCTAAAAATAGAATTAAAGGGCAAAATTTGAAGAAGAAAATGTTATGTGAAAGGATGGGGAGGCAGTGTTTCTGAATGATTTCTTTTAACATGTAGAAGTTTTCGGTGTAATCTGGCTAATTAAAACCATGATTCCTCTGGAATGCTTTACCCACAATTATATGTGTGTATCATCTCAAAATGAGAATCAGCTGTGAGCTAGCCAAAGCAATCCATCTGGGATAAAATGGACATGAACAGCAAATTATAGTTAATGGCAGTATCTCTTCCAACAATGATTTTAAGCCAGCCAACTGTACTTATAAAGTGATATGAATACACGCAGTATTATGCATCAGATTTCTCCACCTTGACATTGCAACAAGTTTTGAACTGGATAATTATAAACTTTTTTGTAAAAAAAAAGCATTTAGACTTATTATTTACTTATGTCTCTAATTGTTAGGGAAACAACATTTTAAAAGCAAGGGAGTGTATTAAGAATGTGTAATATTTTGTGTTACTTCTGCTATAATATTAATTTAATATGATCTGATGAATCATGATTTGGTCTATCTTTTGAGACTGATTTTAGTGTAGTATAAAATTAAGTATGGTGCAAATCGTTTATGGATGTGATATTTTAAAGTTTATTTTTTATTCTAAGTAACTTAGATCATGAGATTTTGGTAGAATTATAGTATTTTCCAATCTTTGGTATGGTCTTTTCTAGGCCATCTAGAATAAAATTAGGGCTGAAGTGACTTGCATTATGGTAGTGTGTAATCTCTATGTTTAGATTACTCATGTAAGCTAACTTGAGTCCTACTGTAGTTTATTATTGAACCACGTGGTTCAGGAAGTTTTTATAATAATCATGTCAATTTTAATAATACATTATTGGACATATCTCTTGTATAGAAATTTTAATAGTTATTTATAATGGGATTTAGTTAGTTAAATAGTAATTGAGGTATTATTTTATATAGTGCTGCATAAAGTAATATCTCATTATATATGTTTAATTTCAACTAAAGAATGATGTATCATAAATTGTAAAGATCTATTCATTCAAACATAACAAATGTAATTTAAAGTGATGGTGTAACACCATGCTCTTATTTGCATATGCTTAAGATGTGCCCATACATAAATGTTTGGGTCGAAAGGATGGGTGGATTTATTCCATTATTTCTAAAAAACTATATCTTGTGTCTTGAAAAAGTGAGAGTATTCATTTATAATTTATCTTTAAAGCGCATGTGCATTGGCTTAATCACTAATATCACTATTAAATAGTGATTGTAAAAGATTTGTAATGAGAGTAGGAAATTAGTAGAATAGGTATTTAAATTAGGACCAAATCGATTAATTGGATCAAATATTTAATGAGAATTAATAAAATATTTTATTATGCTTTAATTCATATATTTGAACTTGTTAGTGACATTATAAATAAGTTTCATTATTTCATAGTATTACATTTCTATCATCAATGTTTAGTCTATTTTTAAGGTAGGAATAGAGATATTACTGTCATGGGTAGTCATGTATAAACTATTTTTATTGTTGTGAATATGATCATTAAACAAATAAATTATGACCAGGTTACTTGAAATGATTTTAAATATTCTGTTTTTCTTGTCTAGTTCCAGGTTATGGCTTAGTGGTGCCCTATAGCAGTCATATTGACTCATACATGTCAATTTGAACCATGACATAAATTATATTTTAAATTAAATACGTTTGTTTATTTGCAATATAAGATATTTGGTTACTTAGTATCACACTTCTTATTTAAATTAGCTTGAATTTTAATATATATTAGATAATTGCAGATAACATTGAAGAGATTTTTTTTTTAATGAACTGCTAAAATCTGAGGTTTTATTTAAAGCAGAAGGGTGGCTAAAATAATATAGCTATGGGGTGTTTCATATATATATAAATGTATATATATATATGATCACTAGATGGAGTTTACCAATAGCTCTAAACAAGCTTTATTTTTATAAGTGCCTAAAGAGAAAGAATTTAAAATCTCAATCGTTAAAACCCTACCTCCAGACCAATTGGTTTTAAACTTATGGTCACCTCAGTGGAGGGCTGGGTCTCTAGAAATTAGATCTAAAATACTAACTCAAAAGTCAGCACTTATAAAACACGTTTCTATCAATCTGAAAGTCTGAACTTTTTGGACATGTAAATGTCTTCAAATCCATCTTTTCAAGAAAAAGAAGGTACCAGGATGGGGTATCAAATAGAAAATTATCTCAAAATATAATAAGTAAATATTAAAGTAATTTTAAACTGAGATATCATTTTAAAAATGTTAAAATAATGTTTAACATTCAAATATATATAAGTAATGTTATATATTAAAAAGAACATGAGATTAGAGAATCTCTGAGAGATCAGCCATCTAGATCAGTTAACTCCTTAGAGTAACTATAATCATAATTAATCATATATATCAACCAGCATTATCAAAAAGTAAGCAAGAGTAATACTCAAAATACCAACCATTCATTATCATGAATGATCAATAATAAAAATATAATAAATCAACAGTCAATCTGTCTTCTGTAGACCAGGCTAACTATTGAATCATAGCCAGCTTAGGTGATTATTTAAACAAATTAATTTTGATGTACCTCTTAAATGCTCATCCGTCAGAATACATAATAATAAAAAATCAAAAAACACTAATGCTGTGATATTAAAACATGCTGATCATCATCAATGCTCTGACCACTGGTCATCTATAGACTTAATTTCTAATAGGATAAATTAAATAAAATATAGTGCAGGAGCTTTAAAGAATATAATCTTATGTATCAACCAGGATGATGATGATTTATCATCACTGGATGCTCCTAAAGCACTAAAAATGTCCCCATTTTTATATGCAGCCCATTATACATGAATATAACTCAGAAGAACATGAGCTCATTACTGTAATGGGGACCGAAAAATGATGAAAATAGATATTCTAAAAATATTTAGAACCACAAATAATTTTCATAATTGAACACAATTTTATTAACAATAAAAATTTAAAAAAAATGACATTAAGGTCTAGAATGAGGCTTCTAATTTTGAATAATATACAATAATAAAAGTTATCACATTGTGATTTACAAGATTAATATACAAATTTAAAGTCATTACATTGATTGCATTACTTCCTAATAGATTTCTATAAATCCATATACATATTCACATGTCAGTGGAATATATTAATTGATTTACATAACATTTGAATTTATCAAAATAATAGAATTATATTAATTTTTATCTAAATGTGTCTATCTGATATGCACTTGATATATCTACACACACAGAGTGCAGTACATTGAATGACTATATTTCAATCATTATAAAATAATAAATGATTAAAAATTTAAGTTACTACATTTTAATGATTCGGATATATATTAATATATATATGTGTGTGTAAATAGAAATGTATGTGCATGCTATTGTTTATACCATATATTCAATTTGACATAATAAAAGTTATTAAAGATTATTTTCACAATTAGTCCTCTTTGGTGATTATAGTCTTTTTTCTTTACAATAGGTACTATCAAATTTTTGACAGTTGCTTGATTTAAAATGTCTTTCTTTTTCTAGTCTAAAATATTTTGGAAATATTTTCTTGACACTTAATTATAACTTTTTTAAAAAAATATATAAATATAAATTTAAACCTTTTTTTCTTCTTTAATAAATGATTTTAAACTAATATCATTCTATGTATATCTATCAGTTGTTAAAATGTCATCCCCACTAAGGAATATAAAAATAATTTCTTTATAAAAAATATATATAGCAAATCTTCTCTCTTTTAGACATTCGATTCAAGCAAATTACTTATTTGTTTTACTTTAAGTTAGTCTTTTTTAAGGAATATTAAAAAAATACAACTCATTGTATATACATTTATCTGTGCTTCTCTGTATATAAACACAGCAACATACATAAAAATACTTCATCAACTGATGGTTTTTCTTGATGGGGATCAGTTCAGAAATGTCATAATCAGGCAGTTATAATTCATGTAAGTTGGTCTTGATTTAGGTTCCCTTCTGTCTTGGAATTGCAGACTTTGGGCCAGCAAACTGTCTTCTCCATATAGTGAATATAGAAGTGGGTCAGCTTCATCATTCAAAACTTCAGCAGTAAATTAGGGCAGCCACTTCCTTGCATTCTTATATTTTCATGGAAGTTCTTTGTATAATTCTTCCAGCCATCTCTGCAACTAGTTTTACTGTGACCACTCTCTGCTACAGTTACCAACAAACTGCAGCTAACTCTTCACAAAATATTTTAGCCACATTTTGCATCTAGCCATTAGCTAACTACTTTACCAAAAATATTAAGACAAGAACTGTCTTAAAAAAATTAATATCCAAACATTGCAGCTGACCAATTTAGCCACCTGCTTAAAATATTAAAACCAGACTCTTTTTGCCAGCTCCTACAACAAACTACAAACAAAAAAACAACTCACATTTTTATCAGCCATTTTATAGAATTGGTTTGGGGTGATAACACATTTAATTAAAAAGTTTTTTTTTTATCTTTTCAAAAAGATCACTAATTCTTTCGACAACAACTTTGAAATTTTACCAAAGGTGTGATGTACAAGTTTTTACTTTAATCCTTTGGAATTTTTAATCAACAAAGATTTTTAACTAGATAGTAGAAATGTATACAAGCATTAATTAAAAAATAGATATTTTATACAAGTTTTATTTAAAAGATTTTTTAAAAAGAATAAAAAATAGAAATATTTACAATTATCAGTTCTATTTAAACATAAAACACACTTTTTTTTTTTTTTTTAAATTTCAAAATCAAAATATTAATTTTTATTAGACCTTTTAAAATCTTTATTTTCATAATAGAATTTTATTTTAAATTCAGAGTTATTTAACCCTTTATTATTTCAGGATTGTTTAGAAAAATATCTACAAATTTATATCTGTATTTATTTCTACTTTTCCTTTGTGTATATATGTGCACACATAACTATGTTGCTGTGTGCTGTGTAACCCAGATGATTACAATATATTTGTTGGTATCGTATTGGGAGAGGAGGGAACCATTGGTAGTGGATTTATAATTTAATTTTGGCCAATAATTTAATTGTAAATTGATGTAATTAGTTCATTGTATTCACTAGCTTTTGACATTTAACATATATATAACAATAAATATAATGATAATTAACTATTATACCCAGTCTTTTTCCATCCACAGAACTTTCAGTTAATTACATAACCCTCTTCAACTGCAATTAAATTAAAATACATAACAAAAGCAAACGTCATCAACTCAAATTTCCAAATTTTAATGTTAGTGGCTTGTCTATTATTTGTATTTCTTTTAGTTTTATTTATAAAAATTGCCTCCTTAATTTTTTTTTCATTATGGTTTCTCACTTCATGAACAATCTTAACATTTTCAAGAGCAAACTTAAATTTATATTTACATGCCCTTTCTTGATCCAAAAAAAACTGATGCAGTCATTAAATCATTATTATTTTTACTTTTCATAAATAGAAATAAAATGAATATAATTAATTGACATTAAAATTTGGGAATCATGGGATTTGAGTTGATGATGTTTACTTCTGTTATGTTTTTTAAATTTAATGGCAGTTGAAGAGGGTTAAGTAATTAATCGAAAGTACTTCTGTGAATTTAAATACTGTGTATAATAGTTAATTACAATTATATTTATTATTTTTATTGTATTATGTAAATATACATAATATGGAAAAAGAAAAAAGAGCAACAATTGTACATTTCAAAACTTAATTTTCTTTTATTTATTTATTTATTAATACAGTTCTTAATAAAAAAACAATGTATGCATTTTTCTTTAGGCTTAAGCATTTTTAAATGATATATCTATATATTGTAAAACCATTAGTATTATCAAATTATGCAATATATATTTCCAACATTTTACTATTTTAAATGATGGAGTAGTCTTTGTGCGAGAAATATTCTAAATGGAGCTTAGACCTTTTTTCTAAAAATAAAAAGAACTCAATTACCATAATGATAATAATAATGAAAATGATGATAAAATTTTACAATACCTGATGCATCGGAAAAGATTTCCTAAGCCCGTGTGTTCACACACAATTGTTTGATCTCCAAAGAAAGACACATTGATGATATCTATAAACATAAAATTAATTATTTAAATAATTGAAGAACTTGAGTTAGCATATTAATATCAAAAAGTAATCCAAAACAAAATTAGATTAATAGCACTAAGCTAGCTTTCAGAAAAATTTTGCCAAACCATGGATTAGCCTTCCATATATCCCTCACATTTCAGCAAAACTCCAGATATTCTGCACAGATGCTTTTAAAGTAAGTTTTAGATTGACCCCTCTCTCAATAACCTTCTAAACAACATCAAGGATAAAACTCCTTTTGAACATACCATCCCAAATTGTATATAAAATCTCATGCCCTCCCCCAGTCTGTAATTCAGAGCATTACAATGAATCTCTAGCTAATAGATCAATGAAAATCAAGATGTAAATACAAATCAATTTTTGTTGAACACAAGATGGCTCTACTGGTCATATCTTTTCTGCCTCTAATGTTAAAACAATGTACACAGAGAGGAATGAGAAAAAAGAAAATTTAAAGAAGCATGGGTGATTGCAGGTGACCCACATTCAATTAGCAGAAAAGACTCTTGTATCCTACTATCATAGACATGGAACATATAATTTGCCTACTGGGACAAATTTACATATTTTCTAACTACTATATATTCAGATTACTAAATGGGCAGTATTATTCTGCAATATGATTCTGGCGAAAATTCGCCAAGAGCTAGTTTAGTGATATTAATCTAATTTTGTTTTGGCATATCTTTTCATATTAATTTGCTAACTCAAGTATTACGTAATTGTATGAAAAGAGTTTAAAACATTTTAATTCTTTTTTATATTCGACAGTCTTCCTTAGGAACCCATCTATTAAATCTGCTCTCTTCCTCAGCCATTCAAATTTGTCACTAATTTGTCATAGCAACAATTTTCTATCAGGATTAGTTGCCATTTTATAAAGAAAGCTACATGTAAACAAATGATAGGCTGTATATATAGAAGGATCACATGAATAGCTATTAGCACACCATTATTATCCCCACAGCAAAAGTACTTTTAGGGATTTTATTCAGTAAATTCACTCCAGTCATAAAGGAGGGGTTATTAGAGATTCCATTTGGTTTTAAAACATCAAGAAGAACTAAAAACTTGCTTTTTTATTGTCAAACAAATGCAAGAAAAATATTGTTTTTATTAATTTAGTTAAAGCATTTGATTTGATTGAGTGAATAGCCCTGTGAAAATATGAAAATTGTTTATCCATCATTGGCGGTGGAAAGTCTGAGACCCTTGAAAACTAGTATTAACCAGAGATTTCTATTAAGTCTCACACTGTTTACTAAATTTATGATGTAGTTATTTGAAATAGATTATAGGAGGCTTCATTTTTCAGATTTTGAAATGTAGTACTGAAACAGTAAGATTCGTATTCAAATCTTAAGTTTCACCTTTTTCTGTCGTCTCTCACTGACCGGTCTATCCCGCCCAAATTTAAACTTTTTGATATCGAATTGTGTGTGTAACAATATTAAAAATGTATAAATATATGTAGAATTCAGCATAAACATGCACACATTTCGATCTCAAGTTAAAGGCAATAAATAGGGATAAAATAGTATAATTTAGATTTCTTTTAGTTATATAATTTTGTATAATTTTAATCATTTATTTTGGATTATAAAGTTCGTATTTATTGCTTTGTTTAAATTTCGTTTAATAATAATTCTAAAAAAATCTGATGTAATATTTAATTAAAAGTTAAAATAATCTTATGTTCCCTTTTTGTCTTTGAAATTTAAAAGCATCGGTCAGTGATAGATAATAGATTAATTAAAGAAAAATTCCCCAAAATATAATTAGTAAATGTAAAATGTAAACAATAGAATGGCAGCTTTCTTTAATTAAAAAAAACCCAACAAAATGCATTGATTATCCTCAGGGCAGATTAAGTAGAACCTAAAAATACCTTAGCAAAAATGTGAAAGATCAAGATAAAAAAAAGAGGCCATCTTAGACTTGCTGGAGACATTCACTTAAACTTTAGCTTTGCTCTCGATCACTGAGAGTCTCCAAAAATAATAAAATAATTTGTTCCTGCCAAGGTATGACCGAGTAAAGCACCTAGATTATTCTCCATCGGGAGATGGCCTATCGGATGCCGAACTTTCCATTGCCCGTCATAAATTCACCATGAAGATCTGCTGCCTGAAATGAATGAGAAAGCTGCTGCTGCCATGAAATTAAATGAATATCTAAATACAAGAAAGAATTGCCACTCATTAACTATTTGCTACTAAACAATGGACTCGGAAAACTTCTTATAAAACAGGTACCTGTCTGTGTTCAAACTCTAGAGTACTCTAATAACATGCTATAGCTATTCTTCATATTACTTATCTAAATTATAAAATGTAAAAACTATCATTTGTATAGCTAAAATTGAATAATTAATTTAATATGTAAATTTCTCTAATAATCTAGCTTACCTCACCCTGTCTTTCTTGGGTGCGTATTTCTCAAATCTACATTCTATCTATAGTTATTATTTACTTATTGCATGCTCATAATCGTCTCAAATTTCAAAGTTTAAATTTATGATCGCTTAAAACAATGAATGCGTGTCCAATTTTCATTAATATTTACTTTCCTAAATAACTTTACTTTCATATAAATCGACACGCATTCAGTGCATCATTATTGTAATGCAGGGTCTACTACTTCGCAAATGGCTGGCATATTAGTTGTAATAACTCCCAGTTTATATATATTTTGTATTTATTAAATTTAATGAATAATTCTAGAAAATCCCATTTCTTTGAGAGTCGCCAGAGTTCTTGAGTAAATGTTGGTAATGTAGGGCCAAGTCAGAAATCTATTTAAATCTCATCATAACCGTTTATACTTATACATGTGTTACGTTTTAAAGACGCGATGATCTATTCCGCCGTAAATATTCCGGATTCTCCAGGGTTGAAATTAACCCCAGTCGTCCTACACAAGCGGACCTAATAAATGCTCCCGTAGGATTTGACCTGTCATGCAGCCAGCTGGCAAATTGCGACACGTACTGCTTGTCCCTGGTTATGCTTATGTGACACCTTACTTCGTCAAGTCGAGGCAGAGACCAGCCCGACATTCTTATAAACCCATTCGCGGCATTGCAGTTTCAATATACTGCCATTCCATATCGCCTTTCTAAAGCGTACCACGTGTTCCTTTATTTAGTTTTATTATTCTATATATCACTCCGCCTCTGCATTATCTGCATAATTCACTCTCAAATAAATGTTTGCCCTTAGTTATAGATAAATATTTTAATTAAATAAATATATGTCTGCCATTACTCTTATAACCCATACTTTAGACTCTTGCATTGCAAAGGTATAAATCCCTCCAGGCATGCATTAGAAATACTCACTCGAGAATTTTAGGTAGCTAGATTACGCCTTCAAATAAATGTATTCCTTTTGTAAACATTACAGTATCGGAAATACCGCTACTGAAATCCTCAATATAAAATAATGTCTAAATAAATAAATGTATTCTTTAAAATATAATCATGTCGCAAATCCCGCTACTGAAGCTGTTAGTCCATAAAATATTATTAGATTGTGTTATTAAAATGTATTAATAAATAATTTTAAACTATACGTCTGCAGTTACGTTTCATTTATTCGATACCCATTCTATATAATATTTCCTCGATTATGTAAATATGAATGTTTAATTAATATTAGTTTGGTTATTGGCTAACTTGAGAATAAAATCATGAGTCTCTTGCATATCCCTGACCACCGTGCCTAAGGAAATATTTACTAATGTTGCATCAGATGTGTTGTTTCGTGGATTGTATTGTGGAACCAATAAACTATGTTCGAACTCAGTACCATGGGTGGCTTCGCTACTCGATGGTGCTGCTGTTCTGTATTCTGGTCGAATTCTGCACTATGTTTACGAGTCACACGTTTTCTGACCGTTACAGTACATAGATCTGATTACAGCAGTTTGAATTTGAATCAATAAATAAAACAAAAAAATTGACTTCTAGATTTATGATATACTGATGATAATACTTTTGTTCTCAAATCAAAAGATAGCCCACAGGATGATTTCAATATTTTAAGTTCAACTTAGAAAGATTTTGATTTGCATATTAATTTCAAAAAAATCAACTCTGACACTTTCTTAGCTATAATGGAAGTCAAATATTTTTTATTCAAATGGTTACCAATTGAATCTATTCACATATCTTACTAACTGTTGAATTATCAAGGAAGATTCAAATGTTGAGGTATAAACTTTTGGGTTCTGAAGTTATATTAAGGTAAAGGATTCATTCATTATTGCAATATGATCTCTTCAGTTTAAATAATTATAAATTTATTATATAAAATCATGCATTAGTAAAGTTTTTATTTAAGGATATGTCTTAATATTCTGAAAATAAGTCCACTATAACATCACATGATCACATTTCTTATACTTACATAATCTGTTAACACAGTAGAAACTTTCTCCATTCAATATTGCCAATATGGCTTGCACTAAATGGCAACATTATATATGAAAAAAGTTGCTATTATGTTAGTATGAAAATACACTGGTAAGATCATAAAATCAATTAATTGGATGAATCTTCAGTTTTCTGAATATGGTAATATTGAGTCTTATTAAAATGATCTGGTAAGTAAATGAATGATGGTAAATTTTCTATAAACGTATATTTTTTGGAGGGAAAGACATATCTCATGTCATAACTACCTCAAATATCTTTTCAAAAGATGCAATATTAATTGTTTTCATTGGCGGGATAAAGATGTGTAAAGAATGCAAAAGACATCTATACTTTTCCAATGTTCTTTGTATACAAGGTGTGGAGGTTTTTAGAAAGTAAGTTTGCAGCAGGAAGGATTAAAAAGGAGCATTTTAAGGCATCAAAGAGGCAAAATAAAGAACTGGCTTGCGATTTATGTGGACATATTTGTGGTTCACGGTTTGGTAGTAAAGTCAGTGCAAAATTCACATATGATTTTTTGTTTGCTTTTCTCTCTTTCTTTTGGTTATATTCATTTAAGAATGATTGCTAATAACTGATTGTTCTATATGTTGTTATCCTACCTATGTTTACTTAGTTAATTGTAATACATATAAGGATATTACTGAGGGTACTGAAGCAGTCCCCCTTGATCTGCAACCAGCCAGCATGCTGGGCACTTGTCCATTCAAATATTTTATTTTATTTCAATTTTAATTATACTTTTCCAATGTTCTTTGTATACACTTACTGCCCTGTAGAATTTGCTCTTTCGTTAACACTTTTGGGTAGCGCTGTTGCTAATTTAAGTTAAAGTCTGTTACACACGCACACTCATCTATGTGTGGCAGGAAAACAAAATTGTATGTGATGTTAAATGGTGAGAAATAAAAGAAAAATGAAGCACGCATCTATGCACCGCTTCAATACAATCAATTTTACATTATCTGTGGATTTTTTTTTTTTTACTCATGTGTCATAGCATCAGCCGGGAAGCGAACCCGCTAATCCGGGACAACTGCTTGTTAAGTAGCCGTCGCTGACCTCTCGACCACCAAATGCTTGACACATTATCTGTGGATTGATTCCAGAAAAACAAGATATAAAACACTTCTAGAAGTGTTATCTTAAGTGCTATTTTACGCATCGGGCATCAGATTTTCTTTCTGGTAAGGAAAAATAAAAATCCTATTAACTGTAAAAATAATATGCTTTATTTCGTAGGATTACATATGCTAAAATGTGTTTTGATTTCTTAATTATTGATGTAAAGTGAATGTAAAATGATAATTAAACTAGTAGGTTACTTTAAAATATTTCAAAATAACACTTCTATAAGTAAACTTTACTTCTCTTTTGTTTTTCTGGAATCAATCCACAGATGACGTAAAATGGATCATACTGAAGCGATGCATACACGCGTGCTTCAGTTTTCTTTTCTTTTTCGCTATTTAACATTACATACGATTTCGTTATACTCACACACATAGTTAATGAATGCGTGCGTGCGTGTGTAACAGTAGACACTTTAACTTGTTGAAAACATGCAAATAAATTTGAAAATTAATAAGTTAAATAATTATATAACTGCGAATGTTTCAACGGGTTGGAGTGGTGGTCAGAATAAAATAAGTTTCAGTAATGGAAACAATTCATATAAGCAATCACAATAATCGATGCCTTATTCAAATAGTACTAAGAAAAGAGATAATAAATAGTTCCAGTTTAACTCCGGGAGTTAAATTAGCAACGGCACTACTCAAAAATGGTGACGGGAGATCGAATGCTACAAGGCAGTGAATGTATACAAAGAGCATTGGAAAAGTAAGAATTTCGCATAAAAAATAATTAAAATTGAAATAAAATATGTGAATGGCTATTAACTAAAAATATTATAAATCAATTAATTAAAAAATTTCCAATGATCCTTGAGAGATTACTTTATAAATACTGACGGTCGTCTTTGGTTAGCTATATAATAATATAAAATTCTGGTTCAGCTGTATATATGGAAAAGATTCTCTAAGAACTTTGACAAATCAATTAATAACTTTTAGAATATAGTTACTTGAAATTTTCAAAAACTTATTTATCAAACTGATTTAAAATTTATACTTTAAAAGCGTATAAAGATGTTAATGACTTAAGGAACTGGTGGAAAATGTATCTCCATCTCCAAATTTTTTTTATTTTATTTTAAACTGAACGAGAACTTCCATACTTATATTTTCTTACATATTTAGTTTTTTTTTTTCATATGTCATAGCATCGGCCAGGAGGCGAACCCACAATCGTCTGCAACCAACTACTTGCTTGCAAGGCGACTGCGATTACATCTCGGCTAACAACGCTTGACATATAGTTTGTTGAACTTGATAACTGTTATGTTCTGTTCTATTTAAGTTAATCATCATTAAAATAATTTTATGAAAAGATTACTTAATCTGCAGTATAGTTTTTCATGATTAAATGACTTTTCCATGCAATAATTCGATGCTTCTATCGGAGAAAATAAGTCAATCTCATTGTAACAATTATCTTCAGAACCGTATAATGAATGTCACCAATCATCGCATAAACTTTGTATATCACATACCCCCCCCCCTTTTAAGCTTGTAAAATATAAACAAAGAGTTTTATTAATTGCTCAAAAAGCTTTGTGACAAATGCTTAGCAAGAGAAAGCATTTAAAATATCTCTATAAAAAACCAAACCGCATATCAATGGCTTTGTGCTTTGGCACGCCTCAGTGAGGACATTTAAGTGTCTGAAAATTTCAGATTTTCCACTTAATGGTTAACTCTTAGATAAATGCTGGCTTTGGGTTGGTATTTTTAGATCTAGTATCTGAAACTATCCTAGCACTTCACTGAGGAGTGCCAAAGCATGAAACCATTGGTTTGGGATTTGGGTGTGGTTTCTTATAGAGATATTTTAAATTCTTTCTCTTATTAAACATTTATCATAAAGCTTGTTGAGCAATTAGCAAAGCTCTTTGTTTGTACTTACAGTTATATCTGGAGATCTTGGCTGCCAAAACTTTCGTTATAGTTATATAATGATTTTGTTTAAGATTAGCTTGTCTTTTCTTGATAATAGTTAATGTTTAAGTAATATTTTGTAGTCAATACTTCAGTGGCAAAAGATCCACCATTTAAGATAAAAGTGCTTCCTTTAAGTCAGAGTTTATCTTTAGGATATTCATTATATTTATTTCTTATTTGCTGAGGTAGAACTTTATTCTCAAGTATATTATATATATATCACCATATTGAATTTGAGATGTTAGTTACCATTATTTAAGGAAATATTTTACTTGAAAATGAAATGACATTTATTTTTATGATAGCACGTAATATTTATCATGTCCCCACGTTGTACTGCAAACCTTGTGGATTTGCTGATTATGTTTATTATAATTTATACATTTTGATATTAAAACCGAATAACCTTTAAAATCCAAGGTAAGATCAATGAGATATGATAGATTTGGCAGTCACATGAGTATGTATTTTAATTAATACAGTGTTATTCACTGGGGGTTCATAAAACTATCTTAAACATAACATCCATGCACAGTCTGCTAAATGTATACCTACACATATATTCAAACACATACATACTTTAATATACCAGATAATAGTTAAAATTTTCAGATTATTATTTTTTTTGCATATATTTAAAAATATAACTTTCATAACGTATGTTACAATTTGATATATGATTTTATTTCCTCATTATAAGTTATCTCAAAGATACTTCGTTTTTTTTTTTCAATCAAGACATAGGAGGTAAATCAAACAAAGTTTATATTTCTAGGTAGATCTAAAACATGTCTTTCTCTCACGTTGATGGGAGATCGCATATTTTATTTTATATTTTGCTGTTGTTGCAATTTTGAATTTATATTTTTTATACTCCGTTAATAAAGTGTTTGATTTTTATTATTAAATTCATTTATTTTAATATCTATGTTCCTGGAATAACAACATCTCAATTGCTTTTTTTAATCATGCTGAACAAGAATATCTGATAGTATTATATTTATTTTTCTAGATCCATCCTCTTTAATTATTTTATGCATATTAAAACACATATAAATACGATGAATATGCATGGATCCTGGTGAAAGTTTATTTTAATGTATTACAATCTTACACTACTATTGGGTTGAGCAATTACTTTTAGAATTCCTAATTAATATAGATAACAAATAAAATTCATTTATACCTTTACGAGCTGGGTTTGAAGTCAAACTTGACTTAAAATAAAGTTTAGTGAAAAAATGCTGTTGAGATGTGGATAAAATTTCCCTTCACTTCCTAACTGCTTGAGACAGCATTTTCATAATATTTCTTAATTTAGCTAGTCTCTTAAATTTAAAGTCACAATGTTTGATTTTTAAGTAGGTAGGTGACTAAGAAACATATTTTATCTCACAGAATAGACATTTTATAAAACATTTTAGACTGTAGGTGCATTTCCAGAAAACAATGACTCAATTGAGATTTTCTGATCAGAAAATCAATGATGAATATAAGGTCCTCACAAGCTGCCATTGAAAAGCAGTAATGATAACTTACGGCTTTCAGTGATAACTTAGCTTTATTACACCAGGTTATGGTCTTGGTAGGAAGATATACTAATTACTATGGTAATAATATATGTTGATGGAAAAAAAATAAGAAAATATAGATGTTGTAATTTTAACAAATGCATTTATTGTGCACAACACCATAATTATGCCAGCATCTAAAACTAAAAATTGCACTAGTTTTTTCTTTGTCAATGCACATACATTTGTACAAAGATAATGAAATATCACTGTTCATATATATAAAGCTACACCAGTCAATAAATAATCAAAATTACTCCAAATTTACAACTCAACCAGACTAATAAAAAAACTAAACTCTAAAACACAACCAATGGTTTCACTGCTACAAGTAGACTTCTCAGGCGTATAGAACTTCTCTTCACTTGAGAAGTCTACTTATAGCAGTGAAACCATTGTTTGTGTTTTTTGGTTGATCTGATTGAATTGTGAATTTGGGGTAATTATATATATATATGTGTGTGTGTGTGTTTGTCAATTTGATCTACAAGTGTTAAACTTTATTCATTCACATCTTTGACACCATCCATTTTAGATATGTATATTAATGGTTATTACTATTTATTTACTAGGCTAGAGATTATCATCTTATTTATAGCCTAGATATAAACTCTAAACACTGTAAAAGATTAGTGGCTTTTTGTTTTAATTGGTCACAAACACATGTAACCATTAATCCAACTTCATTTCTAGAACCACTTCAATATGAAATGCATCTTGGAGATTGTTTACATATTCATATGTTTTAAGAATTGGTGGATAAAAAATATACATATATTAATCCATTACATGATAAAAATATTTCCAAGTTTAAGCCACTTTTTCCAATCTATGGTCTTTCTTATCCCCAACACACCAGGAGATTTCCGTATTTCATCTGACCATCTTACATATGGTTTTTTTCCTAAGCCTTTTACAATTTAAACCACTAAACATCACATGATCATTTCTTAGACTTACACAAGCTGTTTACACATAGGCTAATCTCTCCATACAGTCACACTTCCAGTGCAAGCCAGAGTAATAACTTTAAATAACATTCTAACACAGTTATATAGCTATGATTGGCTAGAGGGAAAGACATCGCAGAGATGGAATGTTAACATACTATTATAATGTCGAATATAATTTTAATGGAAAAAATTATTAAGATGATAAACATCAAATAAGAATGCATTACTGCAAATCTTAGGAAATCCTTAAATGGAAATTATTCTCACAAATGAAGGAATGAAGTCACTATCTGGAACTTTAAACAACATTTGAACATGGAATAATATATTTTAAGAGATGAGAAAGAAAGGATCCTTAAAATGAAAATTTATTTCATTCATCAATATAAATTGTTTCTAAATTAATTCTAAGCTTGACTACCCATTAGCATCTATATATATATATATATATATATATATATATATATATATATATATATATATATATATATATATATATATGATTCTCTTTATATATATATATTTATAATTTTCTTTCTTTTAATAATAGAGCAAGCTTCATTCAACTATATTCTAAAGTTATTGATATTTAGTGATTATTAATAAAATATAAAGGTAAAGACCCCAAGTTAACTTAATAACCATTATAATTATCTACAGACTAAAAGGGTAAAACTTAGTACTCTATCTAATTTTAGATATACATACTATGGCAATTATAATGTTATATTATAAATGTAATTCATATGTTATAATTAATATATTAGTTAAATTTTTGTTTTGTTATTCTGAATGAATGATTAACATTATGGTATAAGTGATCTATTCTATTATATGTTAACATTATCAAGAATAGACTTCAAAATAAATGATAATATTTATAACTTATATCCATGTGATTTGGCATCCTGAAAATAGAAAACGCCATTATAAAATATAGATCACTATTTGAACAGAGAGACAACTTTATTTTATGTTATAATATTGAATTATTTCATTTGGATAATAAATGATCATCCATCATAATAGCATATTAATGATAGTTTACTATATAATAGAGATGTGAGAACAAAGGGTGATCATATTTATTTCATTTTATATTTTTCTTTTTTATAACTTATATTATGTTAGATTGAATTATGAATACAGTTTGTTATTAATATGATTTCATTAAACATTGGTTTTTACAATTATATTCATGATTATTTATCTATTTCTTAATTTATCATATTACAACATACCATACAAACATGTAATTGGTATATAAGCTGGATATAATCATACCGCTGAACTAGAACATATGCATATTCTTCCTAAGTTCGAATTCCATGGAATAATAAAAGCAGATTAGAGAGTACATGAAATACGCAAATAAAATGATTTTCCTACTGTTTTAATGTAATAATTTCTTAATTATATTGATGAAATAATTTATATTACCTCATTGCATATAATATTTGACGATTATTTTTATTTGTTTATACACATGTTCAATGTCATTATTGCTCGCTCCATTACACGTATTAAGCTAAAGTAACAGATTATCAAATGAGGGTAAAATGACATTTACTTTTGTTAACATATTACATTATTAATTTTAACACATTTACATCTACCACTTCAAGAAGTCATCCATCATATTTCAATTTATTAATTATTTGTTAACTGGTGTAAAACATTAATACGTCACATGACCAACAATATATCACTTAATCCCAGCTTATGCAGTGTTAGTCATTAGCAAACTTATTCTCCTACTCTTATATGATCTAGTGTTTGCTTTAGTAATCAATAGATGGCAAGGGCAGTGCTTAATAAATCTTTATCCAGTATTGTTCTATCCGAATGTCCCCAGAATAATTTTTAGCTTATAGCTTTCATCAGCGATAAACGTTTTGGATTTCTTTGAACCAAACACTTACATGAATAATATTTCTGAGTGTAATTTTTACTACACTACTCTCAAGTAAGTTAGAAAGTGTTTTTATATGCTTTTAACATCTTGTGGAAGATGTTATCATAAACATATGATCAAAGACATGTGAAAAAGATATACGATCGCCAAGATGTATATGCTGAACCAGCACTCATCAATTGACCCAGATGAGAATCTCTTACACATATATTTAACACTGCTCAGTATATATAGATAACCACTTACTACAGTTTAATTGACATGTAACAAACTTACTGATGCCACAAGTTTGACACCAACCACTCTAATGAATAACTAATAAAAATTACTAATATATTTCTATCAAGTGGTTTGTGACAAAGTTATGAGGGCAATAAGTTTGACAATTATCAATTAGATTGTAGTAATTGGCCATCTATATTTATTGAACAATGATAAATATGTGTAAGAGATTATTCAGCATAAATTGTCATCTCAAGGATGACACATTTTTTTCACATCTTTTAAAAGCAGATAAAAACCAGTCTCTACCTTGCATGAGAATGGTATTGTAAAAATTACACTACAGAAATATTATTCATCAATTGGATAATCTCCAGTCTAATGAATGACTAATAAAAAGCATAGGATTCTTTCAGATCTAATGCATTTTCAGCACCATTTTTTACTTTTTGTTATGCTATCAAATTATCAGCCCAAATTTTAAAAAATTATTATTTCCAATCCAAACTTATTTGCTTGCATATTTGGATAAGACTGCACTGAATAAGGACATATTAAGCATTAATATTTGGAATTTATTGATTACTAAAGTTTACACTAGATGGCTTAAGTGTAGTGAAAATAAAAAAATAGTATGTCGTATTGAAGGTGTTTTGTTTATTTATTTTTAAAAGCTTGTTTTATAAAAGCTGCAATTTTAAGAGAGATTTAATGCAATTTACTGTTATTTTTATTTATTTTAAGTTAAAGTTAATTCAGAAATGAATAATTTATTCTATATATAAATAGAAAATGAAATAGAAATAGACCCAAATGATATAGTTCTCTAAAAATCCCGGGTGTAAATTGTTAATAAGCAATTAAAATGAAATATATTTCTAACCTTATTAAAAAGAACAGAAAAAATCAGCAGAAACAAAATAAATAGTAATAAATACAATATTCTGAAAAAGTATTATTTATTTAAGAATAATCTTGCTCTAGTAAAATTAAATATATGTTAAAGAAAAAAGTTCCATATGATGAAATACTTGATGTGGCAAAAATAGAATTTAATTTTTCTAAATAATTTTGTTAAAATATATAAATGTAACTTATAGAGGTTTTTTTTTTTTAAATTTCTTTAAATTAAATGTTCTTCTTGAGTCTTTACATAGGAAATAGAAGTTATGATTTTAAAGTTGGGAAAAGCTTAAAATATTTGAATCTTTTAGCTTTTGTTTTTTTTTATTTTGGGGGGAAATATTTTTAAAACATTCATAATAGACTTTGTGTTATTGCATTCTGTCAATCTTTTTTTCCTTTGGCAATAAATAATCTGCTTTCAGAAATAGAACCTAGAAATACATTTCTGCTCTAAGAAGTTTTGCAAAAAATCGTAAATGACAATTTTATGTAATGTGCTAAATGGTGGGAATTTTAAATCCTACAGATACAAGTTTGGTTTCATTGCAATTCCAAAAATACCTTATACATGTTGTATGGGAAGATGTGTGAGAAATAAATATTTTTACATAAGCTCTGCTGAAGAGGAAAAGAAGCAAACCCTGGGAAGTTGCATGCCAAATGTGGCATGGAGTATCATCTCCCCAGTACAGTATATTTTAAGAACTTTATCTTTTTTATTACATTACCATAAAAACCTTATCTTTCTTATTGTCTTGCCAAATCCATATAATATTAATATTATCTGTGTTCTTTATTACTTTGTACAATCCTTTTTACAACCCATTATTAACAGTTTTGATTGCCCCTGCAATCTTCTTCAGAACTAGAACACAATACAAATACATGAATGCAAATATACATGAACATATAATTTTACATTATATATATATAATATTACAAATCAATATCTGTATTTCTTCAAAATAATATACGTAACTCTATAAATAAATATTTGAAAATACAGTAATTAAAAATCAATAAAATTATATGTATAACTATAACTTAGAAGCGCTTTCACTACATTGTAGCTTTGTCAACTATCACATTTAAAATGTCAACTTTTAAATGTGATAGTTGACAAAGCTACAACGTAGTGAAAGCACTTCTAAGTTATAGTTATACATATAATTTTTATTGACTTTTAATTACTGTATTTTCAAATATTTATTTATAGAGTTATATATATATATTCTATCTTATAATCATTATTTATATAATCACATATGTTTTTATATACCTCTCTATATAAATATTTTTTATATATTATAAATTTTACTCTTTTTTATAATCTATATTTATCAATTAATACTTCCTATAATCATATATATATATGTTATTTTTATTTCATTTATTTTATATTTTATTCTTATTAAACTTTTTAATATTTAACTTTAACGTTATATATTCATACTTTTATATTTTACATTATTATTATTATTATTATTATTATTATTATTATTATTATTATTATTATTATTATTATTATTATTATTATTATTATTATTATTATTATTATTATTATTATTATTATTATTATTATTATTATTATTATTATTATTATTATTATTCACTATATTAACATTCAATATGTAGAATTTTCTTTAACCTATAATATATATTTTTAACATATTTTTTATATCTATCTTCTACTTATATTTTCAAATCTTAACTGCTAAATTCAAACTTTTAAATTTTACAGTATTACTTTAGTAGCTCCCTCTTTCTATTTTTATATAATTAAATCCATTTTTTATGTCAATTTTTTTTTCAGCCCCAAATCTCTATTTAATACTGGCTTAATATTATACATATAAATAGCTTCTTTTATTATTTATCCCTTTTATTATTTGTAAATTGTATCATCTTTATACAATCCTTTCCAAACTCATGCCCTGTTTCTAATTTATCTAAATATATTAGCAAATTTTTATTATATTTATGTTGTAATAGTCTTCTATATATTGAATTATTTTTTCCACTACATAATTTATGTTTATATTATTAATTTGACACTTTTTGCAATTAATTTCATACATTCCATTTATTTTATTATCTGAATTTTTATTATAGCTACAAATATACTTTTTCTCTAAAATATTAATCATATTTTTTCTTTTTTTTATTAACTATTCTAATAATTATTATTATATTAAATTTTTTATTAATTTTATCTATAACTTTACTTACATTCTTAACTACATTTTTTCTTTTTTATTATTTATATAATGTATTGTATTTTTTATTAATATAATATTATCATTTATAAATTTATTTTAATAATCATTATTTATAAATTCTTCTTTTATTAAAACAATTTATTTAACTTAATCTTCTTTACTTGAACAATAATTTACTGTTCTGTGAATTTTAGAATGTATTGCATTTATTTTATATTTTATATTTGTATTTGAGTACCAATCACTTATATTATTATCTATATTATTTTTCTTATGAAATGATGTTTCAATCCTACATTTTACTTTCTCATATGACTTAATAAACTTTATATCTAAATATGTCAGTATATTATTCTCTTCTTTTTCTATAGTAAATTTAGTATTTTTATCCATTTTATTAATATCCTCTATAAATAAATCTATCTGTCTTTGTCTTTTACTAAATATCAATAAATAATCAGCTACATATCTTTTAATAAAGATTGGAATATTATTAGTCACTAACATTAACTTCTCCAATTTTTTCTTATAAATATTACTCAATACTCCACTTAATGATCCTCCTATTAGTAAATCTTTTTATTTATAAAACCTATCATTAAATTGAAATGTTATTTCTTTATAACATATTTCTATAATCTCCTTTAATTGTTTTATATGCATATGTATTTATTTATTATTATCCTTTTTATATCTATTAATTATTATATCTAAATTGCTTTCTTCATATTAATATTTGTATACATTGATAAAACATCAATTTTAATCATTGTTAAATTATAATTACCAAATTAATTTATTACATTTTTAATTTCACTTATTAAAACTTTATTATTTTTTAGATATGATTTACAGGTAATATTAATATATTTCTTTAACACCTTATTTACCAACTATTTAGATACTTTATCATAATATGAACTGCCAACCTTAATAACTCGTCTTAATGGTACACCTTCTTTAAAAAAATTTAGATGCTCCACAAATTTTAGCTTATATGCAATCTTTTACCCCTAAATAATCAAATTTATTATTAACAGTTATACTCTTTTTATAAAAGTCTCTTATTATTGTATATACTCTTAAATTTAACAATTTAATCTTTTTTAATTCTGCCAAATATATAAATACAATACCTTCTAGAATTAATACAGTAATAAATTATTGTTCAAGTGAAAAAGATTATGTTAACAAATTGATTTACTAAAAGAAAAATTTATATATAATGATTATCCAAATAAATTTATAAATGATAATATGAGGTTAATAGAAAATAGGATAAATTATAATAAAGAAGAAAAAAGTAGTAATAATAATATAGATAAAATTAATTATATAGCTATAAAATCAGGAAATAACTATGTAGTTAAGAATTTAAATAAAGTTATAGGTAAAATTAATATAAAAAAAAATAATATAATAAATGATAGAATTAATAAAAAGAAAAAAATATGCTTAGTATTTTAAAAAATAAGTATATTCATAATGTAACGAGACAGCGTTACATCAATATTAAATCCAGAAAGCATCAAGAAATACACACACCAACAAGCAACCTAAAACACGCATAACCTCATTATCGTAATTTAGAATAGTTTCCTTCATCGTATAAAATATATGTATAAAATACCGCTGTAAAACACACCCATAAAAATGCAGATCGTAAACGTATAAAGTAAATGATTAAAGCTGGTAAATAATAAATGTAGTTTATTCCTTAAATAATAAAGATAATTCACTTGCATAAATAATAAGTATAATTCGTAATCTTAAATAATAAATATGAGTCAATTTGATAAATAATAAATATATAATTGTTATCTTGAAATGATAAATATAATTCACGTTTAAATATAATTTGTTTCTTTAACATGATAAATATAATTTGCCGTTAGAAATCAAAATTCGCTTTCTTAATTAAAATGTATAATTGTCCTTCAAAAAACGCCATGGGAATTTAACAGGGGATTATTTTAGAAAATCATTTAAAATAAGAGTAATAGAAAAGATTTAATGAAATGATAAGTGCTCGACTTCTAATTTTAAAATAGTATGTATTGTTCTAATAAAAACACACACACACGCATGCATTAAAAATGTGAAAGAATAAGATTGATTGCGAAACGAGATTGCCTCAAAATAAAGATTGCCTGTAGCAAAAAAGAGAGTGAGTAATGCTAACGCGGACCTTAACGACAACTTGAGAAACAGGGAACTCTGGGGGTAGATTGGATCCCAAGATATGGACCAAACCTTTTAAATACACCTCAAAACCTAGTCAAAAAAAAGATAGAACAGGATTCTAGATGCTATTCTACATAGATATCCCTGTCCTATTGATATAGTGATATTATTACGCGATCATTACTGTTGTTATTATCACCTGCTCATCATCCGACGCTTATGCCATTGGCGTACCACTGAATTGGTCTGAAGTAACTCAACGAATTCCTCGGCATTAAAGATGACCATTCCGAAATTAATACCAAGAGCGTCGATCGTCATGAGGGGCTAATAAACCTCTCAGTGACTGATCGGCGCTCCGCTACCAAAATCTCCAGGACTATGCAACTCCGATAACATCGTGTTTCGTGAATGCTCCAGCTGATAATATGTTCCGCAAAAATTCCCACGTGTACCAGGATCAACCGATAATCGCCGCAACCAAGATAAAACCTAGGTAAATATGTTTATATTAAATCACTCACTCAATCTAGAACTCTTACAGGCAATCTCGTAAATAACCTACCTAATTTGTACAAATCAAACTTGAACTTTCCTCGTCTGATAATTTATCGTATAACAGAACTTTATTCACATGAACGTTAAACTTAAATGAAAGTCAGGATAGAGAATTATTTAATCCATGAAATGAACTTTATTTCGCAATGCATACTTGTATTTATTAATTATGTTTCTCTGAGAGCGTGTTTATGTGTGTGTGTGACTACAAAAGGTTAACTTAACAAAATTAATATCTTAATAAACTTGTTCATTATATAATCAATTCGAGCATTTATCAAATCATTTCACACGATTCAAATTCTTAATTTATACTTGTTATCATAGTTATTGTTTAAATTATTAGATAGATTCGTCATTCAGATTAATATTTGTTTTATATTGTTTTATGTATCAACATCGCGCCGTGAGTCACGATGTTTTCTTTAGTATGTAATCTAGTTAAGATAGTCTTAAGAGAGGGCGGGTCTATGAAAATAAATGTCAATAACTTATGTTGTAAGCAATAAAGCGGGGGGATGATTTATAAGCCTTGTGTTCGGGCGTAAACGAACAGATTGATAGGTCAGCGGTGACCAATAAACGGCCTTCCTGCCGTGATAGACTTAGTAAAGAAACATGCTGATTTTAATTAGCGGTCAATGCGTCTTCTCCGGGAGGAGTCTTGTTAGGGACAATCGTGTAGCGACCCTGAGTCATCGGATTGGTCCATGCTGAGAGTATCGAGTTAGCGGGCGGGGTTTGACTTCGGAATCGTTTTGACATAATGTAAGGTGATGCGAGTAGTTAAAACACTTAAATAATCGTATCTGGCGCCCTCTTATGTGGATTATAAACAACTGTCGATGTAAGAAAAAAAATAAAGCCTTACGCTGTGTCATGTTAGTTTCGAAGCCGTAATCTCTTGGTAACCGTAGATCTCTCGCAAGAAGAAAGAGGGGGGTTACGTTACATTTGGCGCTTCCAACGTGAAGCTAGTATAAATGAAGCGTCTAAAAAAAAAAAAAAAAAAAGGCAAATCCAAATACTAGCAAAAGCGGCAGAACTGGGAGAAGACGCGGAAAAGTGTAAACAAAAAGCGTAAAAAAAAAAAAAAAAAAAAAAAAAAAATTTTTAGTGATAAGATATAAACAAACGGAACAAAATCGCGGCGAGACTTAACATTGCAAATATGTAAACAAGTCACCGGAGCAAGATAAAATAAATAAAGCATAGCAGGAGATAAGGGAGCGGACGCGGATCAGTCGCTGTCACCATAAAACCATAAAATCACAAAGTAAAAAAAAAAAAAAAGAACCGCAAATACAAAAAAAAAAAAAAAAAAAAAAAAGTAAGGAAACCGATCACCAAATGGACAGTAGTACGGATGTCACGTGGGAGGAAACGGGGGAAAGCCCCATAACATTTAAGAAGGCCGAAGTGAAAGAAGAGGCCGAATCGGACATGAAAACCTTAATAAGAATGATGGGCCAGATGATAAGAGAAATTATGAGGGAGGAGAGAGAGGAGCTCATTAGGGAGATCCGGAAGATAGCGAGGAGAGAGACCGAAGAGCCAGAAGAGGAGCAGGACAGAAAAGAAGTCGAAATCACCGAGGTAGAAAATGAGATCGCCTCGATGAAAATAGAAATCGACACGGCAAAGGCCGAAATAGAAGAGGTGAAGAGGGAGGCAGTAACAGCGAAGGCGGGGCTAGAGGACATCGCACAGAAGGTGGAGGCGATAGATAAAAGGATGGAGAAAATCGAACCACAACGGGATGAACCGGGAAATATCATAACCGAACGACTAGAGAAGTTGGAAAAGAGGGTCGAACGGGAAGCAAACAAACGGGAGCCAAGCCAGTCGTGGGCCGAAAGGCAAGTGAAAATCGAGACGTTCAGAGCAGGCGAGAACGAGAGCCCCATCGACCACATAGAAAGCGTGCGGAACCTCTTTTTCGGAACCAACGAAACCAGAACAGGACAAAATCGGTATTGCCAGCACGTACTTACAAGGACCGGCTCGGGATTGGTGGAGGACGATCGAATTCAAACCCAGATCGTTCGTGGAGTACCGTGAGGAGATGCTACGGGGTTTTTGGAACTCCACCCGGCAAGAAGGAATTTACTTCCACCTTACGAACGAGAAGTACGGCTCCAAACTAGGCGAGACTATCACCCAATTTTATTACCGGCAGGTGGCCGGTCTCCAACAGCTGCCGGCATACCAGATGACTGAAGAACAGATCGTCTCGATAGTAAGACATAATATGCCAACGGACATCAGACGGATGATGTTGAGCCGGGGCGATAAGGGCATCCACGAGATGGGAGATGCGATAGCTAGGTTTGAACGCGCAGAAGGGAGGGGAAGGCAGATGGAAAGGCCAAGACCGGAGTTAGAAAGAAGAAAATTACCACCAGACCGATATTGAAAAAAAAAAAAAAAAAAAAAAAAAAAAAAAAAAAAATGCTGACGGACCCAGACTGACACTGGAATATGATAATGGAGTCCCACTAACAATCGGCGATTATCGTAGGAAAATGACCCCGGACCGGAAGAAAAACACATATAGCATCGCACCACACACAAACAAAGGGGGGGGAGGGGGTTATATAAACCGTCATTCCATTTAAACCAGTAACTAACGCAAGGAAACTATTCACGTTAAGTAAACTAGTCGTTTGAAAGCCAGCAAATTAAAGAACATCGCCCGCCGTCAACCAAAACGTATTGATGAAAAAAAAAAAAAAAAAAAAAACAAACAAACAAAACACGGAGACCAACGAAAGGAAAGGAGAGAGAGACGGGGCACGAAAGATAAGCGACCTTGTTCTTTCCCTCACTACTTACCCTTGTGCTAGGAGGTACAGAGCTCGGATATTTCGTATATTTAGGTTCCAAATCGTTCGCAACCGCCCACTTATCGTGTTCCGCAGAGGGGACTTCGGAAAGGTCCATCCCCCTGCCTCCCATTAGATAGGCCGTCAGGAAAGGCCCTATAGAGTCGTAACCTTGCATCGCGGGACCTCGGAAATGTCCATCCCCATGCCACCTTCCGCCCGGGTGCCTGTACCAGGTTGGGGAAAATGTACCAACTATGGCACGCCGAGCAGAATTCGTAGAGATCAAATCCGAGCCTGACCATATAACCTGCCAAAGTATTTCCTTAAGTGAGGGGAGGGCGAATCCCAGGAAGCTGCCCGGAGTAAACAGTGGAAACGGGAAGAACAAACAAAAAAAAAAAAAAAAATCCAAAAGTGCGAAACCCCGCATTTTGATTTTTTTTAGACGGAGCGCGGGGATATGTAACGAGACAGCGTTACATCAATATTAAATCCAGAAAGCATCAAGAAATACACACACCAACAAGCAACCTAAAACACGCATAACCTCATTATCGTAATTTAGAATAGTTTCCTTCATCGTATAAAATATATGTATAAAATACCGCTGTAAAACACACCCATAAAAATGCAGATCGTAAACGTATAAAGTAAATGATTAAAGCTGGTAAATAATAAATGTAGTTTATTCCTTAAATAATAAAGATAATTCACTTGCATAAATAATAAGTATAATTCGTAATCTTAAATAATAAATATGAGTCAATTTGATAAATAATAAATATATAATTGTTATCTTGAAATGATAAATATAATTCACGTTTAAATATAATTTGTTTCTTTAACATGATAAATATAATTTGCCGTTAGAAATCAAAATTCGCTTTCTTAATTAAAATGTATAATTGTCCTTCAAAAAAACGCCATGGGAATTTAACAGGGGATTATTTTAGAAAATCATTTAAAATAAGAGTAATAGAAAAGATCTAATGAAATGATAAATGCTCGACTTCTAATTTTAAAATAGTATGTATTGTTCTAATAAAAACACACACACACGCATGCATTAAAAATGTGAAAGAATAAGATTGATTGCGAAACGAGATTGCCTCAAAATAAAGATTGCCTGTAGCAAAAAAGAGAGTGAGTAATGCTAACGCGGACCTTAACGACAACTTGAGAAACAGGGAACTCTGGGGGTAGATTGGATCCCAAGATATGGACCAAACCTTTTAAATACACCTCAAAACCTAGTCAAAAAAAAGATAGAACAGGATTCTAGATGCTATTCTACATAGATATCCCTGTCCTATTGATATAGTGATATTATTACGCGATCATTACTGTTGTTATTATCACCTGCTCATCATCCGACGCTTATGCCATTGGCGTACCACTGAATTGGTCTGAAGTAACTCAACGAATTCCTCGGCATTAAAGATGACTATTCCGAAATTAATACCAAGAGCGTCGATCGTCATGAGGGGCTAAGAAACCTCTCAGTGACTGATCGGCGCTCCGCTACCAAAATCTCCAGGACTATGCAACTCCGATAACATCGTGTTTCGTGAATGCTCCAGCTGATAATATGTTCCGCAAAATTCCCACGTGTACCAGGATCAACCGATAATCGCCGCAACCAAGATAAAACCTAGGTAAATATGTTTATATTAAATCACTCACTCAATCTAGAACTCTTACAGGCAATCTCGTAAATAACCTACCTAATTTGTACAAATCAAACTTGAACTTTCCTCGTCTGATAATTTATCGTATAACAGAACTTTATTCACATGAACGTTAAACTTAAATGAAAGTCAGGATAGAGAATTATTTAATCCATGAAATGAACTTTATTTCGCAATGCATACTTGTATTTATTAATTATGTTTCTCTGAGAGCGTGTTTATGTGTGTGTGTGACTACAAAAAGGTTAACTTAACAAAATTAATATCTTAATAAACTTGTTCATTATATAATCAATTCGAGCATTTATCAAATCATTTCACACGATTCAAATTCTTAATTTATACTTGTTATCATAGTTATTGTTTAAATTATTAGATAGATTCGTCATTCAGATTAATATTTGTTTTATATTGTTTTATGTATCAACATCGCGCCGTGAGTCACGATGTTTTCTTTAGTATGTAATCTAGTTAAGATAGTCTTAAGAGAGGGCGGGTCTATGAAAATAAATGTCAATAACTTATGTTGTAAGCAATAAAGCGGGGGGATGATTTATAAGCCTTGTGTTCGGGCGTAAACGAACAGATTGATAGGTCAGCGGTGACCAATAAACGGCCTTCCTGCCGTGATAGACTTAGTAAAGAAACATGCTGATTTTAATTAGCGGTCAATGCGTCTTCTCCGGGAGGAGTCTTGTTAGGGACAATCGTGTAGCGACCCTGAGTCATCGGATTGGTCCATGCTGAGAGTATCGAGTTAGCGGGCGGGGTTTGACTTCGGAATCGTTTTGACATAATGTAAGGTGATGCGAGTAGTTAAAACACTTAAATAATCGTATCTGGCGCCCTCTTATGTGGATTATAAACAACTGTCGATGTAAGAAAAAAAATAAAGCCTTACGCTGTGTCATGTTAGTTTCGAAGCCGTAATCTCTTGGTAACCGAAGATCTCTCACAAGAAGAAAGAGGGGGGTTAAGTTACAATAATTATAAAAAAATCCAAATAATGAAATAAATGGAATATATGAAATTAATTGTAAAAAGTGTCAAATTAATAATATAAAAGTAAATTATGTAGGATAAACAAAGAATTCATTACATAGAAGACTATCACAACATAAATATGATAAAAACTTGCCAATGTATTTACATACCTTAGAAACAGGCATGAGTTTGGAAAGGATTGTATAAACATGATACAGTTTAAAAATAATAAAAGAGACAGAAAAATAAAAGAAGCTATTTATATTAATAATGTTAAACCAGTATTAAATAGAGATTTGGGCCTGAAAAATTTTTTGACATAAAAAAAATTATATAAACAATAGAAAGAGGAATCTACTAAAGTTTAAATATAAAATTTAAAAGTTTGAATTTAGCAGTTGAGATTTGGAAATATAAGTAGAAGGTAAATATAAAATTATGTTAAAAAATATGTTAAAAAATAATATTATAGATTAAAGAAAATTATACATATTGAATGTTAATATAATGATGAATAATATTATAAAATATAAAAGTCTGAATATATAATGTTAGACATAAATAATACCAAATATTAATAAGAGTAAAATAAAAAATAAATGAAATAAAAATAATATATATATGATAATAGAAAGTATTAATTGATAAATATAGAGTATAAAAAGAGTAAAATGTATAATATATAAAAAGGTAATAATTATACAGAAAGGTATATAAAGATATAAGTGGGTATATAAATAATGATTATAAAACAGTATATATATAATATAATGGTCAGGGTGATAGGTGAGTCTTCCATATCTGCCATACATGGTGACCCCACCAGGCTATTTGAATCTGTAAAATTTATACAGTAGGCAGATACATATTGTTAAGATTCAAATTTTACATATATATTTTATTCTGACCATCAGCCCATGCCACTAGCTCAGGGAGATGCAGAGATGTATAATATATACTTATATATTTTAATAAAGAAAAAGATTTAATATAAATTTTTTTTAAAATATATCTCTAGTATAAAAAAAGCCACTGCCAGTAATAACGCACAAAAAAAAACATTTATTAACGCACATATAAATAAAATTGAGGAATAAAATTTATCTTTAGATTTTAATAATAATTTTTAAATTTAAATTACTATTTTAAACAGTCCTCACAGATGGACATTTTAATAAATTTTACTTTAGAATGTTGAGTATAGATTGGATACATAGATTTCTCAGCTAAAAACATTTCAAAACAATTATTCAATCTCATACTAAAAGTTTGCAGCCAAACCAATGCCTGCTTCCAGATATATAGTCACAACCAATGCAATATGAAGATGCTAGCATAAAACCATGCTGACAGGAATGTGCGTCTGACAGCGTGATATTATTTGAAGGACATGATCCTCATCCAGTACAGGAATGTGCGTCTGTCTGGCAAAGGAATCATGTATATATAATAATTAAAGAGAGTGCTATGTAAATTAAAGAGAGTGCTATGTATGGGGTAGAACGGTCTATCTGCTGACTTATAGTCCCTATCCATAGAGCTAAAAAAGGGGTCAATGGTGCAGGAAATATGTCTGCATCCATTGTAACACAATGACCACATCTTGGGGTCATGAATTCACTTGGGCACATTGCCCTGTATGCTAAACACACCACATTACATTGATATAAACACCCATATATCCCTCCACTAGCATCGACCTAACTATGAAATAAAAGCCCTTTAAAATAAACATAAACGATTAAAATATAAAGTTATTGATGGAATTGCAGAGGGAAATGTACAATAAACCTAATGGCATTAATCATAAGATGCCGCATTGACACCAATAACTTAAAAGATATACAAATAAATACATTTGGACACTCAGCATAAGGTGTCATATTTACCAATATCTATATATTTTAATCAATATGAAAATAAAAAATAATAATTAAACATTAATGAATCTATGCAGCCATCTACACCCAACTTAAATTTAATACATTTAAATAATTTAGTCAATAAATATTAATAAAAAAATTGAAATGATTAAATTAGCAAACTCAAATATTTAAAATTAAACATTAATAATTAATTTTGAAATCTTTCAGATTAAAGTTTATTTTAAAAATTAGGTTTAGTTGATTATTAAAAGCTTGTCAAATCTTTACAAAAGTTCTTAATTACTTTTAAAATTTTCCAGTTCATATCTTACAATAGAAGAGCTCCCGGTTCCTGGTGCCAATTCCTGTGAAATCTTTATTGGTCATACTTTCATGGAAAACCGGTCTGTTGTTCCGGAGATGGCCTTAACTGGTTCAATCCTGGTACTATTTTATTGTAGGACCCATATTATTTGGGTCTACAATAGTGCCATTCATAAATTAACAGTCACTTCATTTGAAATAAGAGAGTGAAAAGTGCGTCTTTTCACTCTTCTCAAAAAATCAAGCTGGAACTGTCTCTCAATTTCAATTGTTTTCTTTTTATAATAATCCTCCAAATTCACTGAACATAGTTTCCTGTTCCAATCATTTTCATTAAGGTCCGAGTGTTGGTTGCTGCTTCTATTGGACATTCTAATTTTTTGATTCTCTTATCTGACTTTTTTTAATTATATAAGAGCCCCAAAGGTTAGTTTGCTTTTCGTTTAATTAATAAAACAATCATTTCTATTTACTGAGATTACATAAGAATCTTTTAACAAAAATATTTTATCTTTAGATCTTGTACTTTTTTTTATAAAAAAGTACATTCAAATACTTTTTTTTTATTTATTTAAAAAAAATACTTTTAAAATTTTCCATAGTGCGACAACATATTTGTTAAGCAATTCTTTTAGTTTTTAATAAATTTATTTTTATTAACGAACTTAAGTTTTTATTTTAATTTTAAATTAATGTAACAGCATATTATATACTGTTACAAAAAGTAAAATTATGCATTCATGTATATTTATATTCATATATTCGTATTGTGTTTGTTATAGTTCTGAAGAAGATTGTTGGAGCAATCGAAACTGTCAATAGTGGGTTATAAAAAAGCATTGGAAAAAGTAATAAAGACCATAGATAATATTGATATTATATTTTAAGAAATATTCTTTTCTCTTTGTTTTTCTCTCTCCATTTTCCTCTTTACTACCTTCAGTCATTTAGATTAATATAGAACTAGTTATCATAAATTTTTCAGCTTATTGGACCATAATTGTGCACTAACTGTAGATTGTATGATTCTTTAATTACTTCTCAACAATTGTGACTTCATTTTTTTACTCCAATGGTTTATTATTTATCTTTATACTCTTTTTCTTCTTCTGGAGTTAGAATGGTCAGAATCCTTACCCATTTTTTAAAAATAATATTCATTATTAGTTACATTGAAAAATTATAAAATTATGATAATCAAAATAATATATGCACATAACATATAAATTAATTACTATTTAAATATTAAATTATGTTAGCTCAAACATAGATGAAATTTATGCAGAAGTTATTGAAAATTCCAGTAATTTACATGTAAACTAATACAACTCTGTCAATAAACTAAAAACAGAATGAGCCTACCTGTACTATAGTTTTGATCATGTATAAGCATTCCAATTTATTGATATGTTACCGAATGTGAATTCTATATATTAACATAATTTCAAAACAAAAATAATAGCAACCCTCTCCATGCAATAGTGACACCTAGTGCAAGCTATAGTAATCAATAGATGTCAGAAGGCTTTTGCATTTAAATCCCTATCTAGTTTCTACTCACCCAATATTCTCAAATTAGTTTCTAGATTGAGGCTGTCATCAGTGAGAAGCCTTGGATCTGAGAGTAATGCGCCCAGACCTTTGAAGGTAATACATCTTTCCAGCAACTATCTTTTATCTATTTAGTCAAATATAAGGTAGCTATTGATTACTATAGCTTTCACTAGGTGACTATTGTATTATGCAGGAAATGAAATGGTGGACATGTGCTTTCATTTCAAGGTAACCATAAGCTATTTTCAAATCACTATAAACAATCAAAGATAAAAACAGCCTCATATTTAACAACTCCTGAATTCTAAATGAATGAACAGCTAATAGATGTAAATACTAATTGTGATATAGATGAAATTTATGCAGAAGTTATTGAAAAACCCTAGTGAGCTACATGTAAACTAATATAACTCCATCAATCATAAAAGAATTTAGAATGAACCCTTCATACCTTAGCTTGGATGTATATAAGCATTCAATTATATATTAATATAATTTCACACAACCATAAGCTATTCAGAAATCACTGTAAATAATCATAAATTTCATCTACCTTTGAAGTATCACACATAATATTTACATTTATTAACTGCTGATTCATTTAATATTTTGGGCTTGTTAAATATGAGGCTCAGTTTTTCCCACTGATTGTTTATAGTGATTTCAGAATACCTTAGGGTTGTCTTGAAATTACATTAGTATATAGAATTCATGTTTTGCATTGTATTGGTGCTGCTTTAGTATGTGCTCACATTCATTTTGTGTTTTAATATTTTAATCACGTGATTGTTTTTTCTTAACGAAAATGACAATTTTGTAATGAATGGTCAGATCGTGACAACATATAGATTGATCAATGTGATTTATTGCTTGGATGTGTCTGCCTGGATTTTAGGCAGTTCTTATAATTTAAAATGGCTGTGAGCGCATACTAAATCAGCATCGAATGTGGTGGAATGCTTATATATAATCCAAGCTAGAAGAAAGGTGGGCTCATTTCATACTTTCTTGTTTATTGACGGAGTTGTATTAGTTTACATATAGCCCAGTGGGTGTCTTCAGTAATTTCTGTGTATATTTAATAATGGTATTTATTAATTTATTCATTTAATCTACTTATATACTCACCTGATGCGAGTGATTGTCTTCCGTACCTTCCTTGTGTAGAAAATATTTGACCATTTATTTGAGTAATTATAATATTAGAAAATAAAAAAACAATAAAAAATGAAAATATTGGCTTTGCTGACATCTAAAAAAGTATATATATATTAATTTTAATGTATGCAAAAATACTGACCTATTCTGCTATCTATATTTGAGTTTATTTTCAGTTGAATCTTTAAACACTACTCTGACATCATGAAAGAATACTGAAAGGACTAATTGATAAATTGAAGATTCTTTGGATATGGAAAAAAGATTTATCATAATATTACTACTATGTAATTTATAAATTCAAGGTGTAATCTAAAATCTCATTACTTTTCATTGATAGAACTTTTTTTTTAAAATTTCTAGTATTATTTAATTTTTTCAATTTCTTATTTGGTTTTGAGAAAATGAACGATTATGGTAGGGTGGTCAATGTGGTCAATTGTAAGTTTTCAAGGTTGATTTTGATTTATCATAATACTACCCAATATTGACATTTCCTAATTAATTTATACTTTAAATTAAGCATAGTTCACTGTATATGTAAACAAAGGAAGTAAATCACCTTCTTCCAGGCTATGATTTAAAAGTGCACTAATTGTTGAACAAAGAATAATATCTATTCCGTAACAACTCTGATGTTTATAAGCATACTTTTGTTGCCATTGTTGGTAATTCAGAGGGAAACCAAGAATAGCTGGATTCATTTTATACTTGATTCCTTTATTCAACATTTAGAGTGTTTTTAAATCATATCCTGAGAGAGAGAGAGTGATTTACTCCCTTTGTTTACAAATTAATTTGTGTATAATTTCAAACAATCTTTTTATTTGTAATCGGCAGATTTGTTTGGAAATTTTATTTTTTGTCTTTAATTGTTTTTTATTTGCTTTTTAAAAAGTGATAGATTGGGGGGGACTATGGTCAATTGTAAAAGTGTTGTCAATTTTTATGAAAACAAAAATTGTCAGTTACATTCAATATAAATTTAAATAAAAAGCTAACGGCTTTATTTCTCAGGGGTTCATAAAAATTTGTGCTCCAGGAACAATCCTGGAATCGATCGACCTGAGTTGGATGCTCTATCACTGTTGCCAAACCATGTAAGGCACAAATTCCAAATAAAAACAACATAATAAACATGAACTGGCTGATTTTGAAACAACACCAAATTAAAAGAAGGTTAAACAAAAAAATTATTTCTTTGGAGTCTCATTGCCTGATAATTGTTTTCCTTTTATTTCGCAACAATCTCACCCCCACCCTAAAGCTAATACAGCTTCAGACAGACTGTCTAATTTGGTGTGGATGGATAATGCAAAATCACTCTACACTCACTCCTTAGATTCATAGATAGCCTGAGATGTAAGGCAATTTATTTTTACATATTTTTAAAAAGTGGCAAAAAAATAAAACAATTCAAGTACAGTATAATATTTTCATTTTTTTTCCAAATTAAAACCTTTTAACAATATCAATGAATACCAGAAAGTTTATTTTTTAATGAATTTCTTGTAATGTGGGTGTGGGGGGTGTTGTTTTCTTTTTATTTGTTTTCTATTGTTTATTTATGAATTTAGATTTTAAGTGTGTAAAGTATATTGAATCTTAAATTTATCAATTAGTTATCTCAGAATTATTTCCTGACATAGACATTGTGTTTAAAGAAACAAAGATATAGGTAGCTAGTAGAACTGTATCTACATGAGTGTGAGCATATGTAGATAAAATCAAAACTTAATATTAAACAACTCAATATAATAAATTAAGTATACTAATTCACAATTCAATCATTATTCGAAATTAAAATACAAATCCACTCCGCCTTACAAGCACTTATCCTGGGTTCGTTTCCCGGTTGATGCTTTGACGCATGAAAAAAAAAAATCCACTCCTAATAATGTCTCTGCTAAGGCAGACTTTTCAAATGCCCAGAACCAATATATTTTCATCATCTAATATTAGTTATTAAATGTCTTTACAATTGATTTTATTCTATTTTCTTCAGATGTTGCTGGCCTGATAGTGACAGTACTAGCATGGGAATCGAACCTGGATCTTTAGATTTTTGACTATTAAATTTAAAGAGATGCTGTGACCAACTAAGTTATTCTGCAATGGCAACAGGATCCTCCTGATTTTTCCATGTTTCCCTGAGAACAAAACTAATGAGTGGCTTCCAAACATTATGAATTACCACCCTGGTCTGACCTATGGGATTATTTGCTATTGTTGTGTGTGAGCATTGCTCGGTTTAACATGCATTGGTGTGAATTCAATATTTTCCATTAGTATATGACTGTATTAATGCCATCTATATTATCAGCATGACTGTAGTTATATAAACACACACACACACACGCATGAGAGATGGGGAGGGGGTATTTACTATATCTAAAAAAGCATCAAACTGGCAATGGACATGTATTAATGATACATGAACCTTTTGATTACTTATGATTATTTGCTGCTTTTACCCTAGTGAATTATTAACACCTCTAGTCAAGCGTTGGTGGCCTAGTGGTTAGCATAGCTGCCTTCCAAGAGGTGGCCTGAGTTCATTTCCCGGTCAACGCTTTGACATATGGAAAAAAAATATTAACACCTCTGATAAACCAAAAATCTTGAAATATTTTTTGGAATAAGAATAAAGCTTTATTATAGATATGAAAGAACCTTAAAATATTTAGATGGTTTTTATTGTACGGAACTATGCCTTATTGGGTTACAGTAAATAATTTTTTAATATCATTATTTTTGTAGTACGTTTCCAGTTTATTATTAAACCTAGTTTTTCATATGTATTATTTTTTTAGATTTACATTAATACTTTCATCTTGAAATATATGAATAAACACTTCTGATGCTATTAAAATAGCAGATACAATTCCCTATGCATGCTATTTATTTATTCTTATTTAATTTGAATATATATATATATATATGTTAAAACGAAGATTTGCACGGGTTAAATATATAAAATACATATTTTGCGGGTTCATCCGTATTAAAAACTTTTAATATACTGACGTTTCGACTTGGTCACACAAGCCATCCACAGAGTTATAAAAGGTAGAAAGACGGTTGTAGAGGCGCTACAATCACTGATTTGAATAAAATGTTAAAATTCCACCAATAGCAAAAAATGTTAAATTTAGGAATGTTTTTTAAAAAAATCTTTCCAAATAGGAGGAAGTTTACATGTATCATCTCGCTTACTGATACAATCTGGCCTTTTAAGTATCTCAATGGCTTCTCTAATTTTGCATTGGTAGAGATTATCACATCTGGATATGATCCTGGTACTAGAAAAATCAATTTTATGACCTGAATCTATAGTATGGAGTGAGAGTGCTAATGATGATGAGTGTTGTTTAACTGCATTAGCATGCTCATCTCTCCTAACACTGATGCGATGATTACTCATACCTATGTAAGAAGCTTTACAATTTTTACATGAGATTTGATAGACACCATGAGATTCAAGAGGGATTGAATCCTTAGGCTTGGTTATTATATTGCTGATCTTTTGATGAGCAGAAAATGCTGTATCTATTTATAGCATTTTAATATACGTCCGATACTGTCTGTATCTATATTATAGCATTTTAATATACGTCTGATACTGTCTGTAGTTCCTTTTACATATGGAACACAAATCCTAATAGCTGATTTATCATCTTTTTGTTTCCTATTTTGGGCTTGAAATAAGGCTTTTTTTATAAATTTGTAATTATAACTATTTGCTAATAAAATTATAACTATTTGCTAATAAAATTTGTAATTATAACTATTTGCTCATAAAAAAAGCCTTATTTCAAGCCCAAAATAGAAAAAATAGAAAACAAAAAGATGATAAATCAGCTATTAGGATTTGTGTTCCATATATAAAAGGAACTATAGACAGTATCGGACGTATATTAAAACGCTATAATATAGATACAGCATTTTCTGCTCATCAAAAGATCAGCAATATAATAACCAAGCCTAAGGATTCAATCCCTCTTGAATCTCATGGTGTCTATCAAATCTCATGTAAAAATTGTAAAGCTTCTTACACAGGTATGAGTAATCATCGCATCAGTGTTAGGAGAGATGAGCATGCTAATGCAGTTAAACAACATTCATCATCATCAGCACTCTCACTCCATACTATAGATTCAGGTCATAAAATTGATTTTTCTAGTATCAGGATCATATCTCTACCAATGCAAAATTAGAGAAGCCATTGAGATACTTAAAAGGCCAGATTGTATCAGTAAGCGAGATGATACATGTAAACTTCCTCCTATTTGGAAAAATTTTTTTAAAAAACATTCCTAAATTTAACATTTTTTGCTATTGGTGAAATTTTAACATTTTATTCAAATCAGTGATTGTAGCGCCTCTACAACCGTCTTTCTACCTTTTATAACTCTGTGGATGGCTTGTGTGACCAAGTCGAAACGTCAGTATATTAATATTAAAAGTTTTTAACACGGATGAACCCGCAAAATATGTATTTTTGATATATATATATAAGTAAAACACCTTTACTGCAGAGTTAAAAAGCCCCTTCAACACCCCTCTACAGAAAAACAATAGAAACAGATCAAACTATTCAAATATCTGATTTTGAGGATTTATGGTTTTGTTTTTTTATTTGATTGATCCTCTAACTAAGAATATAGAAATACCAATCAATAATTGGATATTTAGTTGGGTTAACTATGAATTGTAATTAGCTTAATATATTGGTATGACACACCTGCCCCAATTTTATACTATTGAAATATGGAATAAATTTCATTCTAAATATTTTTTCTAATACTATTGTATTCCATTTAAATTTCAAAAAACGTTTCAACTTTTCCAAATATATTTATATACCGAGCATTACTTTTTGATAAGAATCGAAATATTCATTTATTTTCTAATTTATTTTAAGATATACAATTTAATACACTGTACAGGCTTACACACCTGCACACATATAAGGTAATATATAAGAAATTCGAACTCAGACTTTCACACGATCCTCCATTCTCCATGCCATCTCATATTACTGACCCAACTGATCACACACACATGTTGAAAAGATAAATAATCCCCAATATACGTATTTTATGCTAAAACAGCAATCGTTAGTTGGTCTAGATTACTATCTCCACACATATATACAATTAGTGCTTAGCTTTATATTAAGATAGCCAATCTTTATACTTTAATAGACAGGCTTCAAACTACTCCAACCCACAACTCTTCAGCCATCAATTTCACTGAAAATCTGATGATGGAATGTTCAAAGCCCACATTAGTGCTAAGGTTGTCCTTTAAAATATACATTAAATTTATACACAATAAGATACTTTCATATTTAAAATCAAAACTTAATGTTACATTAAAAAAGACATATTTTGCTGCTGCTGATGATGATTATTATTATTATTATTATTATTATTATTATTATTATTATTATTATTATTATTATTATTATTATTTTGCATAATTTTCAGCATAGTTTTCTTTGATGATTTTGTTTATATGAATCCGGATTTCATTTAGATTATAGTGGAACTCATGAATTAAGTAATCCGTGTCCACATTACAAGCAAATCTTAATGTTTTGTCAGGTGTTTAAATTTTTGACAATACTGCTCCTATCAGTATTCAAATAGTAAATGCAAACGCATTTAACAGTATATCTGCAATTAAATTCATTCTTTGGTATAATATATAAGAATTATAAAATGTTAATCTAAGTTTTAAAATATTTAATCTTCGAAACTAAATTACTGTTTAAAATTATTCAGTTTAAAAAATTCTTACCTTTATATATATATTTTAAATATATATAATGCTTTCACTGCTACCAGAAGATTAATATGCTTTGTCAAGCATATTGCTAAGACGATCTTTTATAGGTTTGCAGTCTGAATTCTAGGAATTTGTTCTTTAACAAAAAAAAAAAATTAAATCAATATACTCATAATGAAATTTAATATCCGGAGTTTTGGGAGAGAAAAAACCGATGAGTGAAAACGCTTTTGATAAATAAATTAATAATTTATTTTGATCTTAGCCAAGATAATATTTTTTTTAATTATAATTTTAATTATAGAGATCTTTTTAATTAAAAATACACAAAATGTTATCTTTTTTTAAAAAAAAAATAAAAATAATAATACTTAAATTTCCCAGTTGTTAGGGATAAAATATTACAACATATTCACTTGGAATTAACCAAAAACTTTTGAAAGAAAATCAGTATATAGTATATAGAAATTTAAATGTTAGAAAATCAAGAGATATAATCTAAATATCATTTTTAGTCAAATCATTACCTTTATAGTTGCTGTAAGTTATTTACAGAAAAATTGACTATAATTTATTAAATAAAATAGTATGCGTGCGTACGTAAAGTAATATGGGCAAATATTTTACTTCAAGGCAAGGAGACTTTCTAGAATTTGTTTGGAAATTGGATAATTTTGGAGAATACGCTAGTCATCAGAGTAGAAATATTTTATTTTTGGGAGTTTGATTTTTCTAATTTTGTTTTTATTTTCCACTCAAATCACCCATTTATCATTAAATAGTACTGTGGTGAAGGTCCTCAGATCATTTACAATTCTTGTACTTCTATACTAAAACGTTTGTAAACTATCAAGCGATAAAGTCAAGCGTTGTTGGCCTAGTGGTTAGCATAGTTTGACATATGAAAAAAAAGTATCAAACAATAAAGTTAATTGGATTATTTTTTTATGCTGACTAAGTAGCTCTTTATTAAAAAAATTTCTAAATCTATTCAGCAATTTTTAATAAGTGGCAAAATTTATAGCTCCATTTTTGATTTGAACCTGAGATACAGAGACTAACTACCATACATTGAAAACATTGGTTAACATATTTAACAACAGTAGCAGTCATTCAAGAAATAATTATAACTATTCCAACTATAAAAAAATAAAGATAGAATGACAAATAATAACAATAAAAATACTTTAAAGATGAATTTGTAATAATTATATAAATTGACCCATGAAACATAAATTTGCCATATATAAAACACATTGATTCATTATTCTGATGCATATTAATATCCTAAAAATACACCAAATAATTCAATTCATTTATTTTAAAAATTAATATTTATTTGTATATATACATTTGAATTTATTTTTTAACCGTTACACTTCGTGGCAGCCATATTGGATTTGGGGAAATCTTGGTTTAAATCATAACTTACCATTTTCACTTCTCAAACGTGATTGCACATGCTAAAAAAATATAATGCCTCGAGATGAATTTCACTGAACTAATTCTCACATCTTTCCAAATATTTGTTCAATATTTATCCCATGTCCATTAGATCAATTAACTTTACAACTATATCATTTTCTGTATATACTTGCCAACAGTCATCAACTTTTAATAAATACACGATGATTCTTTATCAAGTCGAAAATTATTCCATTTCTTTAAACTTCAGATATAGATTTTAATATTTTATTAAAAATCAAATATGTGTTAAATGAAAAGATTCATTTAATCGAATTGCAGCTTAGAGATCATTTAGCTTTTGTATTTGTGATCAGATGATTACATAGGAGAATGATATGCTTTGATTAAAAAAACTATTCAATTTCTTCTGCATGAAAAGAGTTGAAACATTAAACAAAGAATGTAAGATATGTAGCAGTAATAAAAAAGATATTTTCGATCTTAAATCTCTGCCTGAAGTTAAATATGATGTAATAAATTTTGACTTGATTAAAAAAATGTTTAATGATTGCATGTATCTATGAAAGGATCGATATAAATGCATTCAGGAATTATAATACTTTTAAAGGAAATTAATTTAATATACATTTGAATTGAATTAATAGTTTGAGATTCTGAGAGAACCAGACTTCGTTTATACCCCTCTAGGACTGTTATTAGCACTATACTTATGTCTGGAAAAAACGTTTATTTGATTTATCTATTAGAATATGTTTTTAAGAAGAAAAATAATAGTGATGAGAAACTTTTTGTTTTTTATAATTTTCACTTCTTTCTGAAAGCTTTTTAGTAATGAAAAAAGTAAGATTAACTTCAGAAAAAAAAAGTAAGATTAATACGATTGTGATTATAGATGTCAGCTTTCCAGAGGGTTTGTAAAAGAACCCTTAGAAGATTAAAAAATATCAGTGTCAATCATTGAAAATGTCACTAATTCAACTTTTTATTAGTTATACTATTTCAAAGTTTTCACAAAACTTATAAAAAATTATTATGATTAATGACATGGCATTTATATTAAAGGTTAATTGTATAATTAGTTGCATAGGAGGACACCTGGGTTTTGACCACTCAACTAGCAGGTTGAGCACAACATTTCTATTGAAAGTGATTTTCTTACTTTTCTTAACTTAAAATCAATCCAGGAATCTTAACTTTTGAATAACTGAAATAAATGATTAATCATAGAATTATTTGCTGAGAACTGTGATTCCTAATCTTTCTTTACCAGTGACTCACTTCAAAGTTATTTAGATTTTTGTGACACTTGGAAATTTTAGACAAAAAATAACAAATTTACACATATTTTGGTAGTCGTTGAATAGCCACCATATCCTGGGTGATGGCGTTGTTGCTAAACAAAAACGATTCAACGCAACATTCCCTGGCATAATATGTTTTTTTCATGTTATGATTCATAGCGTGTGATTTTTTTTTCCATTAAAAGTAATCTTTTTTTTAATAAATGTGTTTTTCATTTCATTTATTTTAACTAAAAATAACCCTTCTTTTAAATATGTGTTTTTAATTTGATATTTTTGTTTTTAATTTCATGTTTTTTATCTAAAAATAAACTTTTCCTGCAAATCTGTTATTAATTTCACTTATTTGAAATAAAAGTAACCTTTTTTCTGTTTAAAAAAAAGAAAAAAGGTGTTTGTAATTGCACCCCCCCCTCCTTTTTAACTATATCAATCTTTTTTTAAATTAACTAGAAAGCCAAAAAAAAAAAACCAAAAAATTTGTTTGTAATTGGATCCCCCCCCCCCTTCCTCCTTTTTAACTATATTGATTTTTTTTTTTTTTTGGTAATTAAATATAAACCCAAAAGTGATTTTATGCTTGTTATAACTTACCAGAAACATGTATTTAGTCAACAAATGAAAACCATTTCACTCGTCAATATTTTAAGAATAATACTAACACATTTTTTTGGGACTGAAAAATGTTTTAATAAACAAATACAAAATATAACTATTTATACAATTAGAATAATCACATTCTAAACATATACTTTAACAATAACAGGAACGCTCTCCTGATGAGAATGTTGCTACAGCTGCTGCTAGCTCTTGCCTTCTGCTTATTTTTTTTAATATAGACATGAATAAATCTTCACCCCTGTGCATGCGGCACCATAGAAACTCCACCAGGTAATTGTCAATATCTTTTCTGGCTGTGCCATGCTGCCTTTTATTTTTCCACTTGAGTAAACCCCACAGGTGCTCTATATTCTGGGTATGCGCACCTGTTGTGGGGGCAATGATATTGTAGTGGTGGTTGACTCGGAGATGGTGGAAACCGGAGCTCTCCAGCAGTCTAATATCACAGTGGAGCCACATTTCACATGGTCACAGAATGCTTTCACAAGATTGGCTGCAGAGCAGGAGGCAACAGCCACGGCAAAGCATTCCCCTGTCTCGCGGCAGATACCTCCAAATAGTCACTGCTGTGGGAGTATCCTGCCCTGGTGATTTTACCGACATGTAAACAATGTCTCTTCCATGTCCACCATCATATTTGGCCCACCTATTTTAATACAGGGATGAGACAGTAGACTCTCTCAGCACAGTTCGCACAGTCCACCGTTTCAAGAAATAACCACACCTCTGGAAATTTGCACCTCCTCATGGCCACATTGGACTGTCAAATCATCACAAGCCCAGTAATAGATGACTTGTAATGCTTTGACCAAATAAATTTTCGACCCTCAAAAAAGATACCATTTTGAGAACAGCTATGTCAACAGGCAGGTGACTTGCACTTAAATGTATCCCCTTTGTAGCTCTTTAACACCATGCCCACTCTGCAACCACACTGCCTTGCAAAGGGTAGTAGATGATAAAGTTGTAAAAATGCTACCACTTTAGCCTCCATGGCTGGAAATTCTGAAAATATCAATATTTTGACAGTACTTGTGGCCATTTTACAATTTTTGACTCTCTTGAGTGACGTTACTTCACCAGAGAGCTTGTTAAAAACACCCTTCTTTAAATTTTGACAATTGACCATGTCTCTAGTGATTGTTGTTTGCAATGTTAAAATTTAAAAAAACAAATACCACATACATTGAAATGAGTTAAAAAAATTTAAAATAAACATTTGCAAAATTACTTACACTTCAATTCTAGAATCCCCAAAGAAAAAAAACAAATATTAAAAATGTAAAATTGTGAAAGTTTCATAGCAACTGCTAAGAATATTGAAGGTGTCAAAGAATAACTTTTTTTTGTGAAAGATAATGATCATGAAAAAAAGAACTCAAAATATGTATATATGTTACGGTGTAATATTACTGACAGCATATATGTGTAGGCCTACTAATAGGTATGCCTAGTAAATGGCATTTTAATGTGCTTTTTAGCTAGGTAGAATGCCATCAGGTGGCTTAAGGCAGCTATTCGATGACTACTATTGCTTTTAATTTAGGTCATTGATGAATCTGCCAGTTCGCATAAATATGAAGCAGAGAAAGGCAGTACAATTTTTAAGGTTTTTGTTGATATATTTGGAAATTCAGTGAAATTTTTATCCAAAATACTTGTATATTCATTTCATCAAATTCTATTTTTAATTTTCTATCATTTCTTATTGCTAGATATTCTTCTTCCTATATAGATAAAAATTGGTCAGAATTTGAACATTCAAAGATGGAAAATCAGTAAAATATACTTTATAACCCTATGACTTCCAACGGGAAATCATTCAATAGTACCTGCTATGTTGCAATGACTGTATTTTTAAGACGTGCTATGAATTGAGCATGAAATCAAAATATTCTTATTGGCTAACCCAACCTAATAATTTATACGAGTTGTAAACTAAATTTGTACCAAGGCCATGGGGGTAGTTGAGCTTGCATTTTTCAGAATTATTATAACTTGTTAGCATTTTTCTAGATTTTATGTATTTTTAATTTTAGTAAGTTTGTATTAATTTTTTAGTATAAATTTTGATATTTAACCAATACACCTGAGGTATTCTTGCAACACGCATGTGGGGAAATACTTATTTAGAACATCAAATGTCATTTGTGCACCCTAGTGACAATTAAACACATTAGTTGAAATAAATTAATAATATTGTTTTTGTTTTTGCTCACTTCCTCTAAGAACTGAATAGGAAATGGAAGAATTAAAACAATCTCAATATCAAATATTAAGAAAATAATTGCATTAAAAAAAAATCATAAAGAAAAAGGTAATCGTCTCGACCTAAAAGGATTGAATCCACATTCAAAAGGAGAATTTTTTTCACGATCCTTATTTCTTTTTTCAGAAAAGAAAAACATTAATCTTAACAAAACCGAAATAATTAACAGCTTAAAGAATCTTTGGCATCTTAAAACTGCCTCTGGGCACTAACTATACAAACATTACAGTTTCGTGTTTAAACTTTTTTTTGGAAGAATTACAATTTTAAATTTGCTTTCATTTCAAGTTTGCACATCATGTAGTAATTATATAATATTTTAAAAAATTGGTACAAAATATAGATTCACAAGTATCGATATATTGAACAAATGCTGACCCACATTTTTGTGCAATCACCAGATAATTTTACAAAAGTACATTTATTATAAATGCAACAAATATATTTGGACTTTTATAAAAGCAAGATTCACTAAACTAAGACCTGGTTGATCATTTATAATGGTTTGGGAAATTTGCATGAAATCTCTCAGCAATATATAAAAAAAATAAACTTCTTTTTGATTTAATAAAATATTCAGAAAAGTTTTAGTGTTATCAATAATAAATACATTGAGACATTTTACTTTCAAAATTAAAACTTTATTTACACTTTAGAGTAGATACAAGAGAAATCAATAACAGCATAAAATTAGGTCAATAACAAAGTTTCAATGAATACATATAAATATGGTATGCAAACCATGTATATAGAGAAATCAAATGTTGTTTTAGATAATAACATAGTCTCAAGAGTTACATAAGAAAACTATGTTAGGCAAATTAATGCAAATATGAAAGAAAAATAAATAAAAACCAAAATCAAAGGTTACACTAAGGCCTTAAGGCAGTCTGTCATAAGCATAATTTGCTAGGGATATAAAGGAAGTCAAAGCTATATATAAAGTTTAGAAATTTCCATTGATTGATGACTATCTTGGCCCAAAAGCCAACAAGGACCATAACAATATTTAAAGGTTGATATATAAAAGGAACTATTGAGAATCACTAATTAGGATATATAGGTAAATTAATTACACAGTATGGAATTAATGCAAAGTTTATGTATTAAATATATAGGGTGTATGAAAGATCCAAATAGTTAATTTAAATCATTACTAGGTGAAAGATGAAATATATTATTCATTCAGTGAATGGGAGAAAGTCCAGGTCTTACATCTGAGAATTACATAAATCAAGTCTATAGCCTCATCTGGCTCCAGGTTTGGTCAGTCAGCCAAGGCTGACAAGTTCATTTATTTTCATCTTTTATCTTGTAGAGGGACTTGAAAAATTGATTAACCATTGAGTCATCACAGCCATGATCAAATATCACGCTGCATCTGGCAGTCCAAATTGAGAAGTTAATGAAACTGGCCAGTCTTATTGTTCCAAATTGACCCTTTTTAATTGTGGCCTTAAGAGAAATGTTAGCTGGATCATTGCCATTTATCCTGTCTAACGATATATTCTGGAGGTAAGTCCATGAACCATATTGATTCAGAATGTGGTCAATGGACTCCTGCTGTTTGTTGCATAGGAAGGAAAGGGGTTAGTGTTGTAACCCCCTTGGCAATGGAGAAAGGCCCCAGTGGGGAGTGCTCCAAGAATGATTTTTATTAAAAAATTGAATATTTTTTGACTCAGCTTGATGAATTTTGTTAATTTGGAAAAATCGAAAGATTCCTATAGGGAGTATATTAACGGATTTAGTTTTCCTGGGAAACATTAATTGATAAACTTCCCAATATGATAATTTTCCCTGGCCAAAAGAACCTGATGACCAGAAATTTTGAGTAATTACAGTAACTTGCTTTTGTAACCAAACACTTCTCCATCTAGTAGGTTCAACCTTTTCCATGGGGAAGGAACACTCCATTTCAGGATTATCCTTAAAAATCTTGAATAGTATGTTATAAGTTTGTTGCATGTAAAAAATCTTCAGTGAGTAAAGGCTAAGGCCATTAAGAAGCTCAAGTTGAGGCTAATGATGGTAGTCCTACCTCCCCAGCAAAGTTTTCTGCATAAGGTTTCAATCTTTTGAGTAAACCTGTCCATGGGGGAAAATCCTGCCAGACAGCATGTTATTTTGGGCAACACTACAGCATTCAGTAGTGCTACCTTCCCCAACAAGGACAGGTAGACCTCAGATATATTATGATTGAATTGATCTTAGCTAATAAGGAAGCTTTGAATTCCCTCTTCATAGTAGATGGGGAGAGGCTAGGGGGAAGTCAAGAAATTTCTGAGGGGAGCTTCAAACCCACCTAGTATTTGCTTACCTGATAAAATCAACCACATGGCTGATTTCACTCTGTTTACTCTGAGACCAAATTTGTGAGAAAAATGGTCTAGGAGTTTCTCAAGCCTAATAAACTCATCCTGAGAAGAGAGAAACACCACCACATCATCTACATAGGAAATATGGCAAATGTTCTCCCTCAGCATAGGACTGGCTATTTCAGGAAAAACAGCCTCAATGCTTAGCAGTAATGGGTTCCCATTGGCTTGAAGAGGAGTGTACTTAGTGGTGAGCCCTGTGGGATGGAAATACATGACCTGAAATCCTGAAGCCACTATGCCATCCAGAGAGAGAAATATCTCCCAATTATGTACGTTCTCTATCATCTGGAGTTATGCTGAAGGCACTTGGAGTTCCTCCGGTATACTAAGTAATATGTCAATCCTGACACAATCAAAGGCCCCAGTAAAGTTGAGTTGAACTGCAATCAGTCGGGACATTCTTCTCCTGTGAACATGATCTATGAGAAGGTGAAATGGCTGACAGCATCAGCAGTTGAGTCCCGTCTTGGCAAATTGGTATGAGGACAATTGACCTATGATGATGTCTTGGATATCCTCTTTAATTAGGCCCTCAATTGTCTATTTTGAAAACTATGGAACAAACAATTATTTTAAACACCATTTGTGTAGTGGAATCTAAAAACAAAAAAAAATCCTCATCACATGTTTAAACATTTTAAAAACAAAAAAAATTGATAGGAGAAAAAAGTGTTCTGTTAAGTAAAAAGGGATTATTTGATTCCTCCTTGAGGCCTTAAATGAGCCAGGCAATGCAAATTCCTAATGTCCAATCCATATATGGTTATTATTGCAATTATTACTATATAATTATTTATATAATAAACAAACATAGATGAGCTGGCCAGCAACATGCATGAGACACCATGGTTAGTTTATTGGCTTTTTATTTCTGACTTTAAAGATCAAGGCTGTCTTCTCAATTGCCTAGTAGTTCTTAATTAAAATAGTTATTGAGTTTTCTTGAAGACAGCATAAATGTGTGTGTTAAGGAACTTTTTCTTTTAAAGTATTTATAATATAAGGCAGCCAAAATTAAATTATGGCCTTTATTAACAAGAAACTGTAACATTAATAAACAGAGCAAAACTCTCCATACAGTATTGCCACCTGTGCTAAACAGAGTATAGGAAATGTGATCATGTGAAACTGTAACATTGTTAGTCAAGGCAGTAGTTTGCAGCTGAAGTCAAAAAATGCTAAGAATCTCTTGACTGTTGCAGACTACCATTTGATGATGACATTTTATTTGGGTACTTACAACTGCAGATCACTTTCGAGTAAAAAAGATTGCATGAATTAGAAGAATCATCTAATATTAAATAGAACAGTTGTTGGATTTTATGAAGTTAGAAGAAAAAATGAAGTAGCAATTCATTTTAAAAGTGATTAAGTACTTTACTACAAATATTGGAAGCACAAATGGAATGATATTCATTTTAAATTAAAAATGTCAAAATATCATTGTAGAGATTGATAGTATATCAGATAAAAATAGGAAGATTAATTATTCAACTTAAAGGAACATTCCAAATGCACATAATTAAAGTTTATGCCTCAACAAGTTCTTTTTGTCATGAAAAAAATATTTGAATGTACAAAATTCTTAAGACCAATTCAGGCACTATTTTAAAATTGACATGGGAGACTTAAATATTAAAATTTTTAAATGAATGAAAGATAAAAATGCTATGTATAAATTTAGTTATAAGTGATAAAAGGAAGAAATGATAAGACTTGTAGAATTTGCAGAAAAAAATTCTTGAATATTATAAATTCTTTTAAGAAAAATGGAAATGATACATGGAATCTTCCAAATAAAGATATAGTAAAATTGGATTATATTTTAAATAGCAAATATATATATATTTCAAGCTTATTATGTCCTTATAGATTCAACATAGGCAGGGATCATCAATTAGAGAGATATTAGTTATATGTTAATGCAAAACTAGACAAATTAATAAACTATTAGGAACAGTATTAGCAATTGATATTCTTAATCTTCAAAAACACTCCAGTAATTTTAAATTAAAATTTGCAAATCCTTTTAAATTTTTAACAGATTTTAATGATAGTTTAGATTTGAATAAAATCAGTAAGAAGATAACTGATTCACTGTTAAGAACTGCAAGAAAGATAATTGGTACAAAAAAGCAGCCAGTTTTACTGAGATAAGATGATGTACAAAGAAACAAAGGAAGATGAAAATTTTTTAAAATGTTCTTTTCAAAAAGAACTGAATATCTAGAGTTCAAAATGGTATGGATAATAGTTAATAACAATGAAAGTAATTATAATTGTGAAGTATATAAGAGAATAAAAGTCTCAAAAGTGTAAAGTAACATCATCATGAAATGAATAAAAAAGTTACGAGGAGTATACCAAAATAATTGAAAACATTATCTGCAGAGTGAGAGTGTTACAGTACATGATTTTTCCACTACATGCCTCTTTAGGTGACTCCCTTGCACTATAGAGTTGACAAAGATTATATTGTGGAAATGGGATGGAGCAGATTATGGGAAAACTTACAGTGAGGAATGGAAAATAAAGTGGCTAACAGATTTCTCTTAGCATAATTGCTGAGAGATTCTTGACTTTGTTTAAGAAAAAGCCACAGTTCATCACATCACATCACTAGTCTTACAACTATTGTTGTTGAGCGAAGTCCATGTAGTAAATGTTTTTAAGTAATCTCACTGATTTGTCAATTTTTGTAACAGTGAAAAGTAGGAACATGGTCAAATTCTGTTTTCTGTTAGGGAAAAGATAGGGAAAACAGTTGTAATGCTTGAAACAGATTACAGGAAAGCTGTTCTGGGTGTCAAATTTACCTCATCTTACAAAAAAGCATTGTGAGTGAAATCCAATGTCAATATCATGTTGTTGTTTTTTTGATGCAAATATCAATCTTCATTCGTAATGATCAGATTTTTTAAATCTACAAGTTCTGAAATGTTTGCATGATGGTGTAAAAGGAAAACATTTCAATTTGTGACAAAGCAGCGAGTACAAGTTTCACTATAAAAATGCACCAGCACAGAAAGGCTTGGGGGTAAAACAATTTTTAATTAAATTTAACATGACCCAGCTTATCTGCCATATACACACAATCTCACTCTGTATGTCTTCTTTTTATTTTCTCAAATGAAAAAATGCTTTTTGTGTGTGAACTAAGAAGTGATGAAAGACAAAAAACATAGGCAACACTTTACAAGAGTTTTTAGACGACATTGAAAAATGGCAAAAAATGTTTAGACTGTTGCATTGTATTAAATGAAGTGTACTTTGAAGCAGATTCAATTTGTAACACCTAAAAATAAATACACAATTTTTTATTGCAAAATTCCAGAATTTTTTGCCCCTCCCTTCATATGTAAAGAATTATATAAAAAAACAAAATATTCCCTATAGTTATTATAAAGATCTAGGTACAATGCTTTCAGATCCAAAGCTCCTCACTGATGAAAGTTGCAAGCTAGATACTAGTCTGGGGATATTGGATGAGTAGACACTAGATAGGGATTTTATGCACAAGCTTTGTGGCATCCATTGATTCGTCTGGGTTGCACTGAGTGGCACTACTGTATGGAGAGTTTTGTCTGTTTTATTATAATCTTCTGAATGGCCCAGCACTTTAAACGAAGAAGTGAGACATATAATTATGTATATAAAGGAATTATAATTGTTGTCTTAAACAGGTGAAGAACTAGAAAAAATGTATTTAAGTAATATATCAAATATCTAATCAGTACCACCTGTGTGTGGTTCATGGACTATACGGCCTTTTGACATATTTTTGTGAGTCAAGAAACAGAAATAAATGTTTACAAAAATATATACAAGCAAAGGGTCTCAAATTTATTTTTATTTTAAAAAGTAATATATTTTTCTCAACAAACTACCCAGAAAATACATTGTTTATTAGCTGATTGTACATTGCAAATGCGACTTTGTGACTATTATTATTTCTCTGTTGTAAAACAAATGCTTTCCTTGTTGCACAATTTGTGCACCAAAGTAATTGGCACCTCTATGTTTTTCACCCACACTGCAAAAATGGACCCTTATAAAATTAAATGGCAATTTTCAATGTAAAAATATTTGTAAGTTGGGATTAAAAGATTAACAAAATTTTGACTATGATTAATAGTAAAGTGATACTATCCTTCTTCAATTAAGATCTCATAAATCTTTGCACAGTCAGGATGAATAAATAATCCAGATCTGTCGTATCTACTAACAATTTGAAAATATTGTCTTTCTTGTCATTTCAGGGAACTTGTCCATTAAAAATCCTACTTTGATGGCTATATTGTAACTGCTAAAAACTCACTTGACTATTTACTTCAGTTCCCGGATGTATTTTCTTCTAACAAAAAAACATTTTTTTCTAATTTGGCAGTATAGTCTAACCCATTAATTACAACAGGAAATTAAAAAAATAGCCAGTGCAGATCTCTGCAAAATAACAACAATCTACTATGTCCCATCCTGAGTAACTCTAAATTTTCTTTTAAATCCTGAATAGAAGGTTCTCCATGAACAAAATAATAAGTAAAAATTAAAGTCTGTAACACTTTTAGATGAAAACTTTCTGTCCAATCCCCTTTCTGCAACTTGTGGATGTTGTACAGAAATGTTACCCTTTGTGTGCATGTCTATTGCTTTTTTATGTCCATGTTTATTGTTTTTATATTTGGGAATTTCTCCCCTGCAGCAAAATTGTTGCATTTTTAAGAAGTCCTAATTCTTATGTAAATGCAATTACCACATCTTCTGTTTGTACAAGTCTAAAAAATTCCCAATCTAATATTGAATCTCAAAAGAATCAATTTGAGATGATAATTTTACATAATAAAAAAAAAGATCAATTAAATAATTGGATTTTTAATTAATTTATTTATTATTATTATTTTTAATTCAATTTATTAATTATTATTCTTTTAAAATAATTAAAAATATTAGTAGTAAACATACACATACCAAACTTTTTATTTTGGTGGACATGTAGATATGCATTGATCGTGATATGACCATTCAGGATACCCAAGCAAGATACACACAGTTTTTGCCATTCAGTCTTCTCATAAATAAAGATTTTCCAATCGATAACTTTGCAAATGTGCAATTAATTTATTAATTGAACACTACCTAAATATGTGATAACGTTAATGTATGCCAGAAGGCTTGTGCCACCACTATCCTATTAGGCAGGATTAGTTTTAAGCCAATAAACATCACTTATGCTTGCTTATAACTGTTATTAAAACAGGCAAAATTCTCTATATACATATTGCCACTTAGTGCAAGCCAGAGTAATCAAGGGATGCTAGAAGGCCCCATTTAGTGCCTACTCATCCAATATCCCCAGAATAGTTTCTGGCTTGTGGCTTTTATTAGTGAGGGGCCTTGGATCTGAGAGCACTGCACCTAGATCTTAGTATCTAGGCATTAGATGGGGATTTTACACACAAGCCTTCAGGCATCAATTGATTACTCTGGCTTGCATTGGGTGGCAATATGCATAGAGTGTTTTTGACTGTTTTAATAACAGTTATAAGCAAGCATAAGAAACAGTGATCATGCAATGTTTATTGGCTTAAGTAAATGGGAAAGTAGTTTTTGTTAGATGGTGAGAGTTCAAATCTTTTTTCTTCATTGTTTTATAAACTAATTAAGCTTAACGATAGCTAGATACCCATTTACTGACCAATATTGGATGGTAAGCTGGGTTAACTTTGGACCATCTACCTGAAAAAATTGTTCTAGCCTCTTGAAAAGAAAAGTATTTGAGTTGGATTTGAACCTCAGGATATAGGCATGCCAGATGAGTACACTATCTCTTAATCATGAGGTCCTTGTAATAAACACTAATAGCTTTTTCAATCATTTTAAAATGTACTTCTTTTAGGTTTGCTTACTCTGGGTTTCAATTTATTGAATAAGTTTCTAAAAAAAGTTTATTCAAATATGATACTTTTCTTTCATTTCAATCAGAATTGTCCAAAACATTGCCTGTGGGCAGCATATGGTCTCGATGTGACGCAATGCACTATGGTTTCTCCTTTCTCAGAGTCAGAAATCTTTCAGATCCTATGCCTAAAAAAACATGTTAGTCATTTTACTTTACTATTCCATTCCCCACCCTGTATTTCCCATATTCTTCTCTATCCTGTTCCATCTCATTTTCACAATTATTTTTGTCCACTCTGCATAAAAACCAAAAGCCCCCTTTCTGGATAAATCATTTTTTTTATATTTATTCTCCCTCAACTTCATTATTTGTACCATTCTGCTACATTCAGTTAACAGATGTCTAATATTTTCCATGTCTTCCTTGCATAACTTGCAGATTAAATCACCTATATTTCTTCATTTATGTTGTATACTCCCTTGTTGCTAATGATCCTCTTTGAGCCTTAAACATAACTACTTCCCTTGCTATTATCATAAATTAGTTCACACCCAATATTCTGTTTACTTCTATATATATTTCAATTCTTTTTACTTTCCATACTAGTTCTCTATCTCTACAACTCCCTATTTTTTATTAATGCATCTATTCTTCTATTCCACTCCTTGCCATTATAACACTCAACAATTCTCTTAACACAATCATCCCATTTTTTATATAAATATACTGACATAAAGCCTTTATCCAAATCTTCTGCATATTGTACTATCTTTCTCATCTATTTTGTTGCCTAACATTTACTCATAACCCAGTTAAATACTATTTTGGTTATTCTCTTATTATCCATAAATTGTAATCTACTGAAAAATTTTCATTTGCTTTTTGCATCTCTCATATAAAAACTTGGCCATCCCATTTTTCCTCAAATTGCTTCTTTTTCCATCCACACATCTGCATCTAATGCATGTCTTTCTACTTCTCTTTGTACTTTTTCTAAGTAATCTAACACCCTTTTACACCATAAGTTAATCCTGCTACTGCCACTCCCTTCCATATAATTCTTGCTACATACATATTTATTACACGAAAGTACTGTTAATTTCTTTATCAGTTCCTTTCTTTGCTTTGCTTCATTTATCAGTTTTTTCTCCCATTCATCCAAGCAATTTCTCTGATTAATTAAGATAATTCCCAAATAGATATACCTATTCGCCACATTTAACTTTATATTCTCCAATAAAAATTCTTTCTCTTCTCTTTCCCCAACATTTATCATTATTACTTTTGTTTTTTCTTCACTAAATTTAATCCCCATATCTTTACTCACTCTTGTGCATGTCTTCAGCATAACTTCCATATCTTCGCTACTTTCTGTGCATAAGAAGGTATTATCAGCAAATAAAAGACCTAATAATATATATACTTCCTTGCCATCTATTAATGGTATCTCTACCCCTCTTCCTAGACTTTCTATTGCTCTCTCCATTTATCTCAAATATAAAAAAACAATATAGATGACATAGGGCATCCTTGCCTTAGCCACTCCCCACTTTTTACTCTGATTCTATTTTTCCTAATCGATACATATAGTAATTATTTTCATACAATCTCTTAATAAGATCCACTCACGGGTAAGGATTTGTGTGGCCCGCTTAACAGGCGGATTTTTTTCAAGTTAAAAAATAAAATTACAATTTGAATCGAATGCTTATTAAATATTTGAATTCTATCACTAATCGATACTCTTGATGATGATTATAATAATTATTGTAACTTTTCTATCGTTTCACTAAAACTTTTATAAACCTCATGCATATAAACTGCATTTATTAGGTAAGATTTTTTTTTTTAATGCGACCCTTGAATTATTTAAGGTTGTATAGCCTTGATTTAAAGCATCTCCTGAAAAGGTAAATTTATTACTGTATAAAAGTGAATGCTAATAACGGTAAACGTTATTAAGAGAAAAACGAAACGTAAACCAAATCCATATATTGAATTCTGATTGAATTAGAACTTTATAATGATTATGGATGAAGGAGTTCGGCAAAAATTAAGGAAACATTTTGTGAAAATCCATTATGGATATACACAAATATTTTGCACATGTTAAACGGAAAATTAGATTAAATATTTGTAATATATAGGGTATATGAGCATAGACTTTCACATGACCCACCACTCTCCACTCTTATCTCATAATACTGATACACCCAAACACATATTCATCGAAAAGATAAATAATCACCAATATTCGTATTTCATGCTAAACCAGCAATCATCAGTTGGTCCAGATTATCATCTCTACACATATATATCTCTACACATATTGCTGGTTTAGCATGAAATATGGATATTAGTGATTATTTATCTTTTCGACGTATATGTGTTTGGGTGTATCAGTGTTATGAGATAGAGTGGAGATTGGTGGGTCGTGTGAAAGTCTGTGCTCATATACCCTATATATTACATATATTGGTACAGGTATATAATAAGCCTGTATTTCAGTTATTAGATTAAATATTAAAATTAATGATAAATTGACAATAACGATGATCAATAGATGTTATCGATTGATCAGAGTATCTTGCTGTCTACTAAAATTATTTGTGTTCATGTAGGGAACTTAACACACTTATATACTAATATAATCTGTGAGTTACGAAAAAATTATTTTAATGTAAATTTTGTTTTGAAGTATTAGATAGGTTAACTTTTGTTTATTTGAGTGTTTCTAATTAATTTTTGTATTATCTCTAGGAAGTAATTATCCTAGATAAGTATTTATTTTGTAATCAGCTACTTGTTAAAGGATTTTACTGAAATTAATTAAAAATGAAAATTATGCAATTAATGTATAAAATCATTGATTATTAAAGATAAAAGTCAAATTAAACAATCAATGTAAAGTTTATTTGTTTAAGAACTGTAATAACGTTCTTTGTTCGATTAATTATTCTGATATAATGTAGATACTTATATATATATTCCAATCAACCAACATGAAATATTACTATACGACCTTAAAGTCATCTCAATATCTTAATATATATATATATTATTTTAAACAAGCATAGTTATCTTACTTTTATATCTTCTTTCCATTATCCCCCCCCCCCCTCATTACAATTTTAATATAGATTTGCCCATAAGAATGCGACCAATCAATCTTTTTATTAAGATTTCTTCAAAATAATATAATTTTTTTTACTCACCATTTTCAACAATTGTGCAATTTTAATTTTAATTATGCACCTTATTACATAGGTCCAACTGTTTTTTTTTAATTGTCCATGTTTTAGATCCATATGGCACCATTCTCTAAACAAAACATTCAATCGTTTTTCTCAACTCCAATTCCAATGGTACTCAACATCTTTTTTTAATTGTTAAATTTTTTATTAATCAATATAGTGTTTAATTTTAAACTATTGTTTCGCTTTTTATTATCACTATTTACCTTCATATCTTTAGTTTATTGCACATTTATTTTTATTTCATATCAGTTCATCATTCAGAAGGTTTTTGTCTTTATTTATAACGCCCCCACCCCCCGTTCTCCATATCATTACAAATCTGATGCATTAGATCTTCAACCATTGATAATTATTTTCTTTTCTAGATGGCATTTTAAATATAAAATATAAATCATGATATTGTTTCGCTGACTCTGTTACAGCTACCCACTCCATCTTATACGACCTGTACACATGACCACATAATATCAAAAAGATAAATGATCTTCAATATATGTATCTCATGCTGAATATTAAGTTCAGTATAGACACTATACTTGTATTTAAATATTAAATATACATATAGGTAAACATTGAAATATTATGCAAATTTGTCCATGAAATAATTTAAATAATATTTCAATTACATATAACCAATTAAAGCTGTTAAGGCAAGCAGAATCATGTGACCTAATATTAATAGGAAAAATTTCCACTATATTTCAATACTTACATCAATAATTCCATAAAAATGTTTAAATTAATGTACATATGATCATATATATATATATTTGAAACCAGGCACTCTTCACAAATCCTCTGTACTTATATATATATATATATATATGCAATAATAAGTAATATTTTTATACTGAATAAATATAATCACATGATTATATACCGTATATTAAAACAGCAACTTAATTCTTTTCTTTCTAAAACTATTGATACTAGGAAATATTTTTTATATAAATATGACCATCATCACTCCAGAAAATACCACAGATCTAAAAGCTCACAATTAATTTGTGGTGACTATATGGTTAGTCAAGTCTATCTGGAATGTTTTTTGCTTAACATTTTAAAGAGATAAGAGATGATTATGAATTGTATTGTCATCAGAATATGAGTTTTCAATAGCTGTTTGAATTATAGCTCTCATATTATGAAATCCTTCCGATTAAAATATTCAGTGCGGCACATTTTTACAATCTCTACAATATATTCTTTATAATGCGAATGAAGTCTGCCATCCTAGGGCCATCCTCATATGCCAAATCCAATGATAATACATGCTTACAATTGCTGACTAAAAATCATTATATCTAGTAAGTTGAAACATACACTGATTGATATTATAATCTCAACTTAATAGTTTCAAAATGTTATCAAATATACTTAAATAAAAATTTTCCAATGTTTTACATTATACCAGTAGACAATTTATATCTCATTTCCATAAAATACATTTTGCAGAATAACAGCAGTATACAACTGTATTAAAACAGTTATATCCTTATAATGAAATAACCTATCTTTAATGCTTTATTTGACTTAGAAATTCTGTTTGCTTGTTTGGCTAAAATTTTGTACCTGATTTTTAACATACTTCTAAGTAATATTTACTAAGGCTGTAACCTCAAGAATGTGCACTTTAAAATGTGATAGTAGGGACCTCTACAGGTCTTAACCACAAGCTTAAGTTTTGGAAGAAAAGAGGAGAACCCTTCTTTACTTCAACCTACTTTTTATATAAATAGGTGAAGCTGAAGCAGTTAGATCTGAGAGCATGAAGCTAATCAATACTTCACCGATTAAGTTCACATTTCTTATTACACATTAATACTCACGAAATCTTTCAATTTACAATGAATCAATGGAAAAATTTTATAGTTAGAAATTTATTACAATAATTTAAAGTTGTAATTATAATTACAACATACTTCTATCAAATCAATTATCTTCAAATTTTGTACATATGTTGGGTATCAATGGCAACACAATATTTCAGATTTATTCAGCCATTTGTTCAGTCTAATAATGTTGGCAATCAAAATTTTAAACTGTGTTGATATTGGTTCAGTAAGTTTTCAATGATGCTCAATAGATGGCACAAATAATGAAGTTATAGGAAAATAAATATGAAAAAAGTGATTATACAGAAAGTAGATTATTGGTTTTTATGCTGGGTTTGGAAAAAGATAAGGGGGATTTAGATATAAAGGCTGTAGAGTTGACAAAGATTATGTTGTGGAAATGGGATGGAGCAGAATATGGGAAAAATTAGACTGGGGAATGTAAAATTAAGTAGTTAACAAGTTTTTCTTGGTATAATTGCTGAGAGATTCTTGATTTCATTTAAGGAGTAGCTACAGTACATCACATCACATCACATCACATAGATACAAAGGCCATAGAGTTGACAAAGATTATGTTGTGGAAATGGGATGAAGGAGAATATGGGGAAAACTTAGATTGGGAAATGGAAAATAAAGTGGATAACAGGTTTCTCTGGGCATAATTGCTGAGAGATTCTTGATTTTGTTTAAGGAGAAGCTACAGCACATCACATCACATAATTAAAAATACACTTTCATAAAATTTCATGACTAATTTACTAAAAAGTGTTTATAGTTAATAAAAATAGAAAGAAATGAAGGGTGAAATCTTAATTTCTTTTGATTGTTTAATTAAAACCTGTTTTTTTTTTAATGATGCCTTTAATATGTAAAAATCTTGTAAACCACCTATTGGGTATCACTGAAAACTTATTGAACTGATTAAAATGCTGATTAAAATATGGCCCACCAACACTATTAGGCTGGATAAATAGCTAACAAACCTGAAATCTCATATGATTATTGTCTTATTTAAGACATGTACAAAATTTGAAAAAAAAAAAATCATTTGATAGAAATATATTATAAATCAGTTACAAGATTTTAGCCAATCAGAATTCATCAGTTTCATTCCAATAACCAAAGTGAGATTTTCTTTTTTAGCTGGAAATATTTTTAGTTCTCTTCTCTGCACAAAACTTTATAGAGTTCTCAGGGCTGCATAAGTATTGATACAGTGAACAGGAAAAAAATTGAGCCTTAATTACTTTAGCTTTCATGATCCATCTTGGTAATGTTTTTTTACCATGAGCGATTATGATAAGTTAAAGTTCATGTTCATATGTGTACACTTCTTTGATAGTTGACGTCAAGACTAGAAAAATGGGATTTCATTATTATATTAAAATAATTTAACAATAATATTTATATTATAGCATCTATGAGATTCTTGCTTTATTATGAATCATGAACACATAAAGAATATTACAATAAATTTATTAAGAGTTAATAGTAAGTAGTAAACGGTCATCTCAAACCATTATTTGCATTCCTGTAACTTAACCAATATAATCTTTGATAAGAGATTCTTAAAAAACAGTAATTATTTAATCTTTAATAAGAAATTCTTAAGAAATGATAATTTTTTAATTCATACACTGTTAAAACATTTAGGATTTTGAAAATAATTTCAAAAAGCAAATAACTAAATAACATTGTTAAAAAATACTTTCTTTAAAATGTTGTTTTTTAATAAGCTAGAATTTTATTTCCTAATAATATCAATAATGTGATGTTATGATGATCAACAATAATAATATAATCTCACCACTATTAACTCTTGCTTGTGAAAAGAATACTGCATGAAGGCCATTTTACAATATTACAATATACATGAAATCTAAAACATTAAACATTTGAAAAATAATTATATCATTCTTTGAAGAATTCTTTATATTAATTTTTCATGATCCAAAAACTTAATATTTTCTAAATTTATGCACTCCTACATTGTCTGAAGGTATTGTTCTATTTTGAATAAAATTATTGAAAAATCTAGATCCTAATACTGTATATATATGTAATAATTTTAGCATTCTAAATTCATTAAAATTTTAATTTAACAACAGTTTATTATAATATTTTTATAGAGGTTTTTATTTAAATATAAGAAAGTTTATGGAATACATTTTCCCCCACTCCTTTAGCGTAAAAATATTATAAAAAATATGTAGTTTTCTTTTAATTTCTTCACTCACAACGACCGAAGAGATCGATCTGTTGAAGATCTTTAAGAATTAACTGTTCACTTGTGACTTCTAATATGACCTCCTGGAAAGAGAAAAAAATAAATTGAATCGTATTATATCTACAAATGTGGAAACATTCTATACATTATCAAGATTACTTATGATGAATTTTGAACACTAATGCTGAAATAAATAAATTTTGAGAGTTAGATAATAATCTCTATTTGTTTCTATTTGTACTTAATGCTAATCACGTTGACTTTTGCCAAAAACATTTTAGATTTATTAAAATTACTTTATAATAGATTCTTTACGTGTAAATAACTGATCAGAATGTAAATGAACCTTCCAATGAGTTGAGTTATATAATTCAAATAAACTCATCTTGAAGACGATACCATCTATTTCTCTAGCATATAAATATATATAATAAGCTGGTGACAAAAATATGTAATATATTAAGAACTTTCTCATATTATTTGTAGATAGTGAGTGAAAAAGATTGAAGTTCTTAATTTATATATATATAAATTCACTAGAACAAAACTACAAAAATTTAAAAATGCCTATATAAAATTGAAGATTAATATCCTTTACTATAGCCAACTTATGGCATATTCCGCCATCTTGAGTAACAATATGTCAATATTTAAATCATATATATATATGTTCACTAGATGGAGCTTACCAGTAGCTCCAAATTCATCTTTAATTATAAATGCCAAAAGAGAAAGAATTCAAAATCTCTATCGAAAATCCTCATTCCCAGATCAATTGGTTTTGAGATTATGGCTCACCTCAGCGAGGAGCGAACATTTTAATACAAGTTTAAAAGCAAGTTACACAATTTTTTTATTGTTTTATTAATTATTATAAGTGTACTCTTGATGGCTTTTGCGATGTTATATTGCTTTGGCTATTAATATATGGTGAAACTGAACTGAGTTCAGACCCTTATAACTACCTGGTTTGTAAGGCTGGATTTGAAGACATTTACGTGTCTGAAAAATTCAAGTTTTCAAATTGATAGTAATGTGACAAATAAGTGCTGACACTTGAGTTGGGGTTTTGAATCTAGTGTCTGAAATCCCCTCCCCTCACTGGGGTGAACCAAAAGCTTAAAACCAATTGGTCTGGGGATGAGGATTTTTCGATTGAGATTTTGAATTTTTTCTCTTTCGGCACTTATAATTAAAGGTTGGTTTGGAGCTAGTGATAAGCTCCATCTGGTGAACATTTTTGTACAAGCTTAAAAGCAAGTTACACAAGTTGTTTCTTGTTTTATTAATTATTATATATATATATAAGTTAATGTAATCTTGCAACTACCATGTTTGCTATGTTAAGCGTTGTGTTTACAACTGACAAATCCAAGTCAACTATAAATTAAAAGAAAATATTTTAATGTATCAGTCCAAAGAAAATAAATATTTTTGAAGAAAAGTTACATTAGCTAAATTGTAATTTCAGATTTTTTTTTCTTCACTATTAATAACTATGTAAGATTTAATACGCTTGACGTATATAGTGAAGTTAAATTCATAAACATTACATTAATATTTCTTAAGGCTAAGCGCTTTCAGAGCCCTCAACTCCATGCGATGAATATGGAGTTGAGGGCTCTGAAAGAGCTTAGCCTTAAGAAATATTAATGTAATGTTTATGAATTTAATTTCACTATATACGTCAAGCGTATTAAATCTTACTTAGCTAAATTGAGAAATAATTTAATATTATATATTCAGTTCCTATAAGAACACTATAATCCTAGGAAAATTAAGTCATTACTTTGCAGTTGTTTCTATTGGCCTGTATTTTTCTATACTTTTATATTGTATAATTGTGAAATCTAGTTGAAAACCAAACCACTCAATCAAACATATACAACATCTTTACATTCTATAATTCCTAAGGAATAGAATGATATATTGCCTAGTGATTATTAGAGGCTACTACTTTTCTTTCCATAAAAAAACTGTTCCATCATCATATTTAACATTTTTTTGTAGAGTAATTACTGCTTTCCTAGTCAAACATGTTAGTACCAGACAACCCACTATTCATGTTTCAAAAATTAGCAATTTTCCTGTTGGGAAAACTAAAAGCAATCTTATATGATCATGACACCAGAAGAATGGCAGAAATGAGTAACTGAGAACAGAATATTAATCCATACTGTTATTTAATAAATAGGAATCCACAATTTAAATCTTGTGAAACGTTATATGGGAATTGTATAGATTATTTAGGGTGTATTTGATAATGAATGTAAAGGATTGATTGAGAAATCAAGCAGATTATTATATATATATATATATTCTACCATCCCCTATTAAACCTTGCACCGGTTCCCTATTTAACCGTTCCTAAAAGGAATTGAAAGCTCCGAAACAAACATGATATAGCGTAAAGCTTTATTTATTTTCCTATATCGATAGTTGTTCATTATCAACACAAGGGGGCGCCAGATACGATGATTTAATTTACAATTTAATTTCTCGCATCACCTTACGTCATATCAAAACGATTTCGAAGTCTAATCCCCGCCCATAAGCTCAAACTCCCAGCATGGACCAATAAGGGTCACTCAGGGTCGCGATGAAATTGTTTCAAGAATATCATTCTGGCAAAAGACACAATAATAACCAATGGAGAAGAAGCTTGGTTGATTTACAGATCGGTCCAAATATTGGACCGGGTCATTGGTTATTAGGCGACTAATACGAATGTTTGACTTATGCATCCTTATACAAAGGAAATTAGAAGCTTATAATATCATCTCCCCGTTATCATACAGTCCAATAGAATTATTCATACTAGCTTTATTGACATTTACTTATACTTATTAATAATAGGCCCTCCCAACTCTTAAACCTATCTTAACTACATAGTAAATAAACATCGTGACTTACGGCACGATGAAACTTAAAGAAATAAACAAAACAAAAAAAATAAGAAAGACAAAATTTAAAAGTAAAATAATTAATCGCATGAATAAATGCTGATTATAATACTTTAAAAAAAAAAAAAAAAAAACATATTTTAATTATAGAGAATGATTTGAGGAATGCTCGACTTGTTTGAATAAAAGAATTTATTGAATATAAAAAAATGAAACATTAATTAATAGCTTTATTTGCACGCACATACACGCATTCTCGCACTCGCACAGAAAAGAACATATTATGCATAATAAACATGGATGATACAATATATTTCCTTCTTTTACATTTGAAATTAGGTGTGTGTTATAATTTAGTTGCGAAAGAAAATAATAATTATGATCAAAGTTCATAACAGGAAAAGTCCTAAGGTTTAAATATGAGGAACTATATAGCATCTGATATTTTTATTTACGAAGGTTGAAATTAAAATAATAAGATTCAAATATGAGGGATTACGGATCATTTTATATTTGATTTACGAAAGGTGAATTTAATTAATTATGAGATTGCCTTTTAAAGTCTACGTAAAGAATGAATGGGAGCATAAAAGAAATAAAGTGTTTACCTAGGATTTTGCGTAGTCTTCTGCTGCTTCTAATTTGGTGAGGGTTCGAACCTGTTGGATACTGTTTCCATAATAAATGGTTATTCATTTTATATAAGTTCAGCGTAGTATGTTTGGACGATTCTTGTATGTTAAACGGAACAACGTCCTTGGACTGATTGGAGTACGATGTTTGGACGGCACTGTTGTTGATCATTCATAGCTGTGGAGATGTTCTGGCGGCAGAGCGTCGATCAATCACTGAGGGGTTTCTTAGCCCATCATGACGATCGACGCTCTAAAGGTTAATTTCACAGTGGTCATATTGGATAAACCGGATAGCAAAAAAAAAAAAGAAAAGTTCTAGTTGTAGCTTCCGGAGGAATTTAAAAAAACTATAAGCATAAGCAAAACAAAACAAAGAATGTAAAAAACTGTAACCCAGTGTAGACAAAGACTAAGACTCATATTTATATGGGTTGGTTATTATCTGAGGATCCAATCTCCACCCAGAGTTCAATATTCTCTGAGTTGTCATTGGGGTCCGTGTCCTACGTAATGTTCATTCAATCCATATGCTTGAGGCAATCTTAGGTTTATGCAATCTCACATTGCAATCTCAGTTAGAAAAAATTCATACTTATTCACCTTTTATACATACATGCGTGCGTGTTTTAAGATAACAATTTAATTTACATTAGTTTAAAAGTCGAGCATTTAATCTCAAAATCACCTCTATAAGCTTTTAACTTTCGCTATAGTTATAATTTAAAATAAACCCCTTTTTAATTACCCCCGCGGCATATACAAGTAGAAATCATTTATTGAGATTTAAAATGGCATATTAGTGATGCTTTATATTTTATTTTTTTAGAGAATATTATTATAATAGATTGTATGAAAGCCTTAAATTATTTAATCAGAAATATTAACATTTTATTTTATAGTGTATTTTATAAAGCATTGAAAGAAAACTACATTTATTTTTATCATAAATTGAAAGTAAATAAAAGATAGAGTATTTACACTGCTTGTGTGTGTGGGTATATACATGTACTGACTTTGTCTCGGTACAATATATATATATATATTAATTGGAGTTGTAATGAGTTCTCTGGATTTGCACCAATTCATTTGCATTTGGGTAAATATGCTTTCACCTTGTTAAAACTTCATTACCGAAATCATTGATCTTGACAAGAATAAAGTAAAAATTCTTTCAAACTTTAAGCATCAAAAAGAAAAATGTAGAAAGTATTTCATGTGTTTAAAATTGGTGACAAAATATTTATAAAGTTTTAAATCTTTGCCAGCCTGAAAAACAAATATTTAGAAAGTTTCATCCGGTGGAGAATAAGAGGAATCAAGTTTACATACTACTTAACTCAATTATTGAAACTCTTCTTAAGGAATGAATAAAAAATATAATAAGTTTTATTATTTATAATGCTAGAAGAAGTGAAGAGTACGTGGACTTCTTAAAAATTTGTTGAAAAGCCGACTGTTAAGATTTATTGGTATTTATGTGAATGATCATCAAATACAGAAGGTCTATGTGCACTTTGCATATTCCTTTTGATAATGAAACCAGAAATAGACTGCCTATTTTTTCTATTTTTCCAGGCACTGAATTAATGGCTTACATAGTTTCCACTACTGAGAGAATGATTCCAAGCTGTTATTTATTAAATATTATTTCTCATCAACTAATCCACATTATATACCACTACAAATATGCATGATTATACTTCCAACACCACAGTATAAATTCTGAATTAACATTAATAGAAGAATCATGAACCAACTGGCAAATAAGATGAGAGGATAAAACACTTATCCATCTCTTGTGAACATAACTGATGGTAGTATTGGTGATGAGATATCTGATATGGAAATGCAATGAATTCTCTTAAAACAGATACCTTCTAACAGTTTGAAGCAGTGTGTCAAGGTACCAAATTGTCACACAAATTTGGAAGTTCACAAAAGTGCCTGAAAGACATGAAGCATATATGGTATTAATGTGCTTAATCGCTAAAAACCATAATTAAATTGCGAGTTTATTCAAAAATTAACCAAGAAAGATGCTATGGAGAATTAAAAACCATAAACGCTTCTTTTATTTCTTATTGTTTTTTGGCAATTGAAATTGCATGCTACTGTGGATTCAGTTGGCCACATACTGCATCCATACAATTAGGTACTGTAAAAGTCTCATGGATAAGGATTCATCATGGTCCAGAGCCTTTACTAAAGATAAAGATTTGGCATAAAAAGAAACATCCAAGGAGTTCCATAATATATTGTTGATCTAATTTAGTTATAATATCATAGATGAAATTTATATAAAGAATTATGTCCATATGTGTATATGTGACAATTTACTTATAAATGTTGGATTTGTTCAAAGACAGGCTGTTAAACAAGTTTTTTTCTAAATATATTGGTAGGTAATGTTTGAATTTAAATTCTAACATTTAACTATAGTTCTATCTTATTGAGAAGTAGTTAGCTCAAGGGTAAGAGCAAACATTTATTGTTTATTTCGCATATGAGGAAAACGAGAGGGTAGAAAAGTAAAAAAGAACTTGTTGGGAGTAAATAGAAAAGGAAGTGTTATTTGCTATTACTTTACCATATGATTATTATTTTTTAATTAAAGCAGTTTCTTATTAAATTCAAATATCCATTTTTTGACATTGCTTAAGGCAAAATTTTAAAATTTTGATGTTTTTCTGTTTTGGCAATTCTTTTTTGAATTGACACTCCTATTTTTTATTGTCTCATATTTATCATGTTGGTTATATATATTGTAATAGTAAGTGCCTTATTAAAAAATTGGTAATGAATCCTGTTAACAATAAAATAATAAAAAGGTACTATTCTATTAGCTTGTTGATACCACTTCATGGCATTGTTTCTATGAAAACACACACAAATATAATGTTACCAGACAGTTTCTTTTTTTTTTTAAAATTCAGCATTGAAAACAATTTATTGTAAAATAAGAATAAAACAATAAATTGAATAAATACATTTTTTTTGTTTTGTTTTATAAAAAAAAAACATTTACTGTAAACAAGAACATGCGAAACAAATCATAATATATTCAGTGATTTATTTTCTTAAACATCTCACCAAAATGGAATTACATTAAGTTCATTGGCTTCAATGACAACTTTGAAAATAAGAACATGAAAAATATAACCTGGACCAAACTGCATTTTACTGACATGTGAGACTAAGTTCTGATAAGGTGGCCTGGAAGAGGTCTTCCCCTTGTGCACAGGTTGCCACATGAACTTGGCCAGATGGGTGTCCAGTGATTGTCTGGCTGTGGCAAGCTGTTTCTTATTAGGCCATTTCAACAAGCCCCCAAACTCCTTGATATTCTGGGTGTGGGCACATGTGGTAGGGTCCATGAAGTTGTAGCAGTGGTTTACTGTCAGATGTTGGAAACCTGCAACCTCCAGCTCAGATGTTTTGTAACCCTTCCAGCAATCCAAGTAGATGGTGGAGCCAGGTTTCATGTTATCACCTATGGTCTGGAGAAGGGTGGCTGCAGACTGATAGGAAATGGTGGTGGCAAAGTATTCACTGGTTTTTCAGCACAGCCTGCCAAATATCCACTGCTGCAGAAGCATCCTGCCCTGGTGGTAATTCAAACATCTATTTTCTGACATTGCTTAAGGCAAAATTTTAAAAATGTGATGTTTTTATTTTTTTGGCAATTCTTTTTTGAATTGATTTCTATTTTTCTTTGTCTCACATTTATCATGCTGGATATATATGTCGTAATGGTAAGTGCCCTATTGAACAATTGGTAATGAATCCAGTTAACAATAAAATAATAAAAAAGAAATGCAATATTTGGCAAATCGACTTTTCATCTAGGGGAATTTAAAGACAACAAATGGGCGACCATGTACATGGTGGAGTAACTACATCTAAACTATTTTTGATTGACAAGTGACTACTACTTGCAAGGAAAAAACAAATTGAATATGCATAAAAACAAGTTTCCATACACATTCAATTATATTTCCTGATCATTATGACCCCCCACCCCCGCCACCTAATAATTTATTACATTAACAAAGTGAATAATCATCTTGGTTCAGATGAAAAATGACAAGCAATAAAATTATTAACTTCAACAATAACTTTGATCAAAGAATGATAATGATTATAAAAAAAGTATTTACATATTTACAATTATAAAAATTATATGGCAATCATGTGTGAGAGGGAAAAGATCTTTGTAACTTGCAATACGACCCCCACCCCCGCCACCTAATAATTTATTACATTAACAAAGTGAATAATCATCTTGGTTCAGATGAAAAATGACAAGCAATAAAATTATTAACTTCAACAATAACTTTGATCAAAGAATGATAATGATTATAAAAAAAGTATTTACATATTTACAATTATAAAAATTATATGGCAATCATGTGTGAGAGGGAAAAGATCTTTGTAACTTGCAATACGACCCCCACCCCCGCCACCTAATAATTTATTACATTAACAAAGTGAATAATCATCTTGGTTCAGATGTAAAATGACAAGCAATAAAATTATTAACTTCAACAATAACTTTGATCAAAGAATGATAATGATTATAAAAAAAGTATTTACATATTTACAATTATAAAAATTATATGGCGATCATGTGTGAGAGGGAAAAGATCTTTGTAACTTGCAATATTTTTGAGGATAGCTATAGAAAGTTCAGTTGATTTACTTTAACATCTTTGTGAGCTCACATATATATTTAGTATCCATACATGTGGATGCAGGACCGTTAATCATTAAATTTTAATGTCTGCTAGAAATTAACATTTTACCTTCTTTTGGTTTCATCCAAGGCATTTTTCTTCCGAGCATTTAAAATAGGCAGATTTGGCAGATTAATTTATAGAAGTACATTTCTGTGGGATAATCACTTTAGATGACTAGTTTTTCTTTTATAGCAAGTAACTCCAATATTTCTTCAGCATTCAATAATGAGGAACAGATCAGCAAAATCAAAATTAAATTTTTAAGGCATATTTTTGCCTACAGCTCTATATTCAGCTACACTACTGGAAAGGTCAGGGAAAGCATCTTGGAGGATTCTCTATTCCATAAAATACATGATATAAACTTAAAAATCTTTACAAAATTTTATATTGACTTTTAACTCTTACAAAACACATTGACCAAGTCTTTTATAATTCTTCCATGATTTCTTACAAAACAGACAAGTTTTGAAAGCTTCTGTTGGTTTCCATAGCAATATTTTTGTTTTTATCTTCCCTCCAGTCATTTGTGACTGGTTTCTAGAGCAGTGTTTCATTTATTTAAAATCGTAATATAGTTATTTTTTTAAATAATAAAACAATAACACATTTTACATATTCTCCACTCTTCTTCAGATGTTGCTGGCCTATATGCACAGTGACAATATTTGCTTAGAAGTTGAATTTCCATCTTTAAATATATCGAATTTCTGCCTTTGCCAGACAGAATAGATCAGTTGGTAGAGCATTTGCCTTAAATTCAATATTCAAGAATCTAAAGATATGAGTTCAACTTCTAAATGAATATTGTCACTGTGCATATAGGCCAGCAACAACTGAAGAAGAGTGAAGAATAATACTACTTGAAATGTTGTGTAATAACACATTTTATCTTTACACTTCTTTTAACATTTTAAAACCACTTAATTTATTCTATATCCCTATTTTTTAATATTTTGCTATATATAATAAAGAAAAATATTAAAATGTTAGGGGAATTTTATTTCTCTTGTAGATCATATGCACCTCTTGGCTTTAAAACAAACTCCAAATTTTTCAAACTCTTCACATACATTGTTATGTTTTCTGAGTGCATTTTCCATTTCTGCAGTTATCAGAATATCATCTAAATATAATAAAACTCTTTTTAATAGCATAAAAGCAATGCTCATTGAAGTGGCACATATCTGCATGCATATATGCTTGCTTAAATTAAAGCCTATTTCCCATCATGTATATTCACACATATTAGTAATATGCGTGCACATGTGCATACAATTTCACATTTTTTGTTAAAAGCTAATTATTTTAAGTCTTGTGCTATATTTTTTTAATTAAAAAGTATCTTGTTAAAAGTGTGATCAATTAATTAAAGAAATGTTAATATATTGCATACAATGGGAAGAAGGTAGATAATGAAAAGAAGCCATTACAGAAGGAAATGTAGGTGCTTTATTTCCCTATCTATAGATACAATCAGCTGTAATAGTTACAGTTGAACACCTTCAGAATCTGTACATGTTTTAAGATGTTAATATGAAAAGTGAAAACAATAGGAAATAAACCAATTTGGCTGCACATGAGTATGAGGAAGTAGAAAACTGGGGGAACATCAATTAAAAGTAGATGCACACCAGGCATATACAATGGTAATATAAGTTGGGAAGAGGGCATTGTTTGAATTCATTCTTCTACTAAATTTCTCTGTCTGCTAAATTCTGAAAAAAATCTCCTACTGATTTGATAATCTACTGATTCTGAGAAGTTCTGCCTATTCTAATTTTTATCCTAACCCTGCTTATTAGCAATTCCAATTAATATGTTAAAAGTACCTGCCATCATTAGCAAGAAGTCAGGCATCAGCTTCTCCACAGTCATCGGTGAAGTCTGACATCCAGAAAAGTTCCATCAACATGATTAAGATCCATCTACTTCCTACCATCTCCATGCAAGACCCAAAGACTATGAATTATTATATTCATCCATGCAGAAGAAATCCAGAGAACCAGTCCCATCTTGCCAGTAAGATGCTTTAATTATATCCAAAAGTTTTAAATGTAACTCAATTATTAATATATTTCTTTCTACAAGTCTTAACTTATTAAAATTTATATAATATTTCTTATTTATGCTAAATCTACTGTCTGAATTATGTAGCAAATTAAAAATCCATTTGCATTTTATTTATATTAACTTGAATGATAGAGGAAGTCAAATTTTAAATTGTTAAATGTGTTTACGCTTCTCTGCTCTCAACGTCACAAAGAATAGAGTGAGTTGAGAAAATGCTAAATTTAAAGTTGTGAAATTTAAAGTAATAACAAAATGTATCTAAATTGATTTCATTTCTTTTCTCCCTCATATTTTTCCCCATCATGTCAAGTAAGTTTATTATCAATTTCTTAGAATTATATAAAGAGTTATTGAAGGATGGTGAGCATATTCCCCTTAAGCCATTTATATAAATCATTTTTCTTGTTTATCATGTTGCTCTATAAAATATAAACTAACCCATATGTTAAAAAAATCACTTTATAATTAAAGATATCTGTAAGGGAAAATATATATTAATTATTTTTATATTTAAAGTTTTACTTCATGTACATTCAATGTTAATAAGTCTATCTATAGTTAAAATTTATTATATGTAAAGAAAATAATGTTAATGATTTTCTATTGATAATTAAAGATTTCGTTATGTGAAAGTAATATTAATAAAGTTATCTAAATGTCTGTATTGCATTGCTTATTTATGCAGAAGATATATATTGTAACGAGCACAGATGTTCGTTACATTGTTGTTGTTTTTTATTTATTAAACATGAAAGTAAATTTAAAAGTTCGCATTTAAAAATTTTCTTTTAGAATTAAAAATTGAAATTAAATATCATCTTAAACTCTTATATATTAAATCGCACAGATAATGAAAAATTATTAAAATAAAACTTTATTAAAGAAAAAGTATTTTAAAACTAAATTTTAAAAAGATTTGGAGATGAAATTATATCTTTAAATTTATCTTTAAATATATTTTTGATTTGGAAAACAGGTTAATTAATCAGAAATGGAAATGATTGTTAATTAGTTAAATGTAAACCAGCCTTCAGCATTTAAATGTAAAAACACTAGTCAGATAGGAAAACAATAGAAACTGTTAGCAAATAAGAAGAAATCCCTATGGAATCGGACCGCAGCGAAAGGACCATCGCATCGGTGACGTAATGTAAATTCAATCCTTCACATTAATATAAAAGGAAAATTTGGAAATTATTAATCAGTGACTAGTTATTGATGATTATTACGATGTAACAGCTAGGTGTTAGTGCTGAGGGGATTGAAAAAGACGCACAGCTTCAATCCCTTCAGTTCTGCTAAGAAAGGAAGAAAAATGAGCCATCGTTTCTACATTGAGGACCAACTACACTAAAAAAATCTCCGGATGGATAAATAAATCGGCCAACAGGATACCAATCTTCGGACGACGTGGGAATTCACGTTCAAACGGCAAGGAATATATGAAGATGAACTATTTAAATAACCGTAAGAACTTTAAAATTTATGAACAGTAAATTAAAACTTTCCAGATTTAAATAATTGCAATATTATTCTATCTGACCGATACTATTTATTAATTAGTTATAATTTTATTTAATGTATTTATTTTGTAAAATCATTTCCATTTATTTATTTTTTGTTCTTATTATGATTTTTGTTTTCCGTTAAATTAATTATAAAAATGTTAAACTTAAGTCGGGCGTGAATGGCTGTATAGATTCGTAAAGTTATATTAGGGGAGGGTAATCTTAGGTTATTTATGTCGTTGTTAGATTGGGTCAATGGATTGGATATATTGATGTAGTTAGTAGATGTAATCGGAGATTCGCTACGGGCAGAATCGTTTATATATACGCCGCACTCACCCGTTTGCCTATGGAAGGAATTATAAGACGGAGAACGCAGTTCCTTTCTATGGAGTTTTTTTTTTATTGTTCTTCTCGTTAGATAGATGTAATATTCCTATCTGATTGAGAGTCAATGTCTTTTCTTAATTCTTTTGGTGCTGCCGTATTTCGTATTACATTGAATACATCGATGTATCAGATGGATTGATGCCAGTTTGACTGCGAATTTTAGCCTAAGGTTAAATAGGGATAGAATATTTTAATTTCAATGCAAATCTATGTAGTATTCATACTCGACCCTAAATAAAAATGCATTAAATTTAAGTTGTTTATAGACGCTTGCATGGATTGTTTATCGGTTAACTATGTTTTGCGTTTTCATATTTGATCAAAATATATAGACATTCGATAAATAATGATACCTTACGGTGAGTATCTAAAATGTATTTATTCGGATGTCTTTTAAGTTATTGGTGACAATGCAAGTATCTTATGGTGAATACTATTGGGTTACATATAAATTTCCCTCCGCAATTGTCAGTAATCAATAATTTTATATTTTGATCGCTTATGTTTACTTTGGAATGTTTTTAACCGTGTAATCTATGTAACCGATCTATAGCAACTTATTATAACAAGCTTTTATAATCCCATCTGTGCGAACTTAATTAAAATGTAAAATTAGAATATAATAGTAATTAAAGGTAAATTAAAATCAAAATCAAAGTTAAAAATAATGTTAAATGTTAAAATGTAAACTAATACTAAAATAATTTTAAATCTTATATATATGTGCATAAATAAATGTTTGTGTGTTAATTACTGGCAGTGGCTTATTTTATTCTTTTTTTATATATATGCTCTTAGATTATCTTATTAAATCTCTGCTATTCCACTGAGCTAGTGACATGGGCTAACGACCGGAACCAAAATATTTAAAAAAGGAAAAAAAAATTTTTTTTTTTTTTTTGACTTACGTATCTGCCTACTTTATAAATTTTTCTAGGTTCAAATGCCTAGATGGCGCCCTGTAGTGCAGTTTACGTTAAGTCACATTCTCCGGATCGTTACAATATATATATAAATTAAAATCTCAATTCAAGTATAGGCAATGTAAGAGGTAATGGACCACACTATTAGTCTACATTATGGGTAATTAATGTCTCCATATTTTAAATGTTATATTAGTAGATTTTCAAGTTTAAGATGATTTAAAATATTGTATTGTGAACGGGTTCCAGTTTATAATCAGAATCATACATGGTTAACTAGGGATACTTGTTTGCCTTATAAAAAATAAAGTTCATAATATTTATTATAGTGTAGGTGAAAGGTCTAATAATTTATAGTTTATCTTAATGTATAATTGCATTCCTACACCTTCATATGTGTTGCAATGGTCATATTATTATTGAATTCATTATCTCCACTCTCTTTGCAAGGTTCACTCATCTACATACAGTCACTGTGACAGGCTATGCTCTTTCTTGCATGCCCGGGTTCCTAATCAAAGTACCAGCACTGGTCTAGGTTGTGCGATGGAGCCAAAGACTTATCGACACCCCAAATCTTAGATTTAGCACATTGTCTTCTTCATTGCTATACATCCTCAGTTAGAAGCAGGAGCACCCCATGTCCAGGGACATTCTAAATTAGTCATGAACCATGCCATCCAATTGCTAAGCCGATCATCATTATATTTGTTTTACCATTGATAGCACTCATTTAAGGTACCACAATGTCTAATTAATTCTTTATCTTTAATCTTTCCCTGCACTCATCAGTAACCCTAGGTGACCCTAAATCAAACCTGACCACAATTGCCCCATTAAACATGATATATGATAGTTTGAGAGGTTCAAACCCATAATGGTCTGATAGGTTTCTTATAATTTAATTATAGATCAATAGGGCACACATCATTCTGCCAATTGCAGTCACCTTTATTTAAATTATATAAAAGCCAGTGGATTATTTTATTCCAATAACCTGTAAGTTATTCTATTCAATATTTTAGTTTCAGTAATAAATCTTATATTATCATTATTAATTACAAATATGTCATTATTGTGGGTCAGAAGTATAAAGTAATTATTATACAAAAGGAAGTAAAGTTATTAAGTTGCCTAAACAAGCATATCTATGGTGTTGTATGATACTGTAAAGTGTTCCATCTGTAACCATATGAAATACTCAAATATTAGAATCATTAAAGTACAGGTTAATAAGTTTATAAATTAATAAAATAATGAAAGTAGGGCCATAATGTGTGCTAGTGTGTTGTAAAGTCTTGAATCGATGAAGAACCCTGAGAAGAAGAATCCATGTTCAAACCCTGACCTACATCAGGCTGTATAAAGAAGAGAAGTTGTGTGATGTTAAGAGTGTTAATTAAGTGGTAGACTAAACTAGGATCATGGGGTAGTCCTGTGTATGCTGGTTGAGAGTTCCCTGCTTGGTGTTTTGGTCATGTTAGCAAATTATACAAACTTGACCATTACACCGTAAACTCAGACATGAGGGTTACAGTATGTAAATATAGTATTAAATTGAATAACTATTTTTTTTTAGCATACGAGAAAGTATAGGCAAACAAAACATTTGTCATAGATTGAATAATTCATAGGGATCGGTTGTTCTTTTGTTTCAAAAAAGTATATATAAATAAAATAGCGGCAAAGACAATAATTAATTTTCTGTGATATAAAATAAAAGCCTGGAAAAAGCATATTAGGGCATGTTAAGAGAAAATAAATGATCATATATATGGGTGTAAACAATAATAATTAGAATTATTTAAACTTGTGAGTTACCTGTCAAAAGGTGCTACTTATCTATATAGACCCCCCACCCACCACACACCTAAAAAGTAATTGATAAGTTTCATATTTTGGCATTGAAAAAAACGAATAATAAAAATAAAACAATTATGGCAAGAATTGTATTAAGTAAGATAGTATATTTTAAGTTCCAAAAGACAATCCATTTATAGCAAGAATTGTAATTATCAAAACTATGGAAACAAGTAACATTTTTAGTGATGAGAACAAATACTTGAGTTTTTGATGCTATTCAACCATGGGTCAGCTGACATAGCTTCAATTCTTCAATATTTTTCATGATATTGATTAATAATACATTTTTTGCTACAATCAGATTTTGCAGTTCTTAATTTAATTTTTTATGGATTTGCATTTCAACTTATCTCTAAAATGTTATATTTTCAAGCTTTTGATGAATAATCTTAAGCCATAAACGGATTGCTTTTGGGATTTTAAATTTTTGGTTTTTTGGAATTTAGGAAAAACCATAAAGGCCACCATTGGTTCCTTAGGGATTAAAGGTAAACCTTCCTTTTGTATTTCTGTACTAAGGAAAAAAAATTTTTATATTCCCTTTATATTTCCGTGGGTTTCAATTTATTACACTTTTGAATTTATTTTTTTCCTAAAAAAGGGGAAAAAAAAATTTTTTTTTTATTCACATATGGTATAAGACTATCTTATAATTAATATATTTTATTTTCTATTTCTAAAGATTACTTTATTTAATAAAATGTTTTATTTTTTTATATTCTAATGTTAGCTTAGTCTGATTATAAAATATTCAATAAATCCAAGTATTAATTTCTAATATTGTGAACCAAATAATGTTTGTGTCCCCTTTCTTTTTTAAAATATAGATGACTAATCTTAAACATTAAGGAAGAGAAGAAAAATGGAGAACATCTTAAGAATATATGGATTAAAAATGAAAATAATAAAACAGAAAAAAAAGACAGCTTACCTAAAACACCGATATACATTTTCTTGACCTGTATCTTCACAACGTAATTTGGTATCTCCATAAAAAGCAATAATAAAATCTAAATAGAAAATGTTATTTTGTGAAAATGTTCATAGATTGGTTGCTTTTGGTCTGCTATATATGTGTGTGTGCGCGCACGCGCGTATATACATATGAAAAATCCTTTGGATCATTCATTAGCAATAGACAGAATCAAATAAAAATATTAAATATTATTTTTAACATAATTACATGCACGTAAGCATACACATTACTCACAAATGATTTGCACTAAGATGGATTCAACACAATTTTCAAAATCACTTTCTTCATGTTTTTAACTTTCCCTTTTTGCCAAGCGTTAGTGGTCGAATGGTCCACAGCTGTCTTACAAGCAGTTGCCCCGGGTTGACACACACACAAAAAAAAACGGAATTAGCTAATTCTTTAATAATCATCCTTTATTATCTTTTTATTTTATTTATATCTATCCTTTGTTTTTTATATCATTACTTCTTCCTGCTTTTAGAAACACAATCAATTTATTATACTCTGATGCGTTAAAAATGGATTTTTTTTATTAATTTATTTATTTTTACTTTTTTAACAATGTCACCAGAAAAAGATAACAGAATTACCAAAACAAATAGAAAAAAAAAATAATGAAATCATTTTTTTTTTCATATGTCAAATGTGTTGACCGGGAAGCAAACGCGCTTGGAAGGCAGCTATGCTAACCGCTAGGCCGCCAACGCTTCACAATGAAATCATATTTGTTTACAAATAAGTTAACACATGTAATAAATATTTATATATGTTAAGTTTTCTAAAGGAAGAGGGTAGAAAAAAAAGGATTGCAAATCAATAACACTTAAACATTGCTATCTCATACAATTTATTCCATCATATTACATTTAATGCCTCATGACTTTAACGTTCTCTTTACATTATATTAAAATATAGATCTCTAATATTTTTATTGCCTCAAATAAAATAAAAGAATTTTTTTGAAAAGAATATTTTTTTTTTACAGTCAAAGAATAGTAAAAAAGACTTATGGCTTTATTGCTGGGGGGGGGGGGGTGTCACGAGAAATTCGAGCCTGGGATCTCCCGAAACTGCCATCACAGTCAAATAATTGCAAATACTGACAATCATTTGAAGCAAATGAAATAACTTATTTGAAAACAAGTGGTTTGTTCATTCAGGTAACGTCATTGTGACCATACTACTATGAAAAAATAGCGAAAACTGCATACAGTAAAACTACCGCCAGTTTGTTAATAACGTTTGATCTAAATCATTATTTATATTAAATACGTAATGCCGATATATAACAAATAACGGACAATAACAGTTTAGACAAATTATTCCACGTCGCTGATCCTAAACTGTCCAATCGCAGCATTCAATGCAGTAAAGAATGAATTTCTGAGAGAAAATACCAATATCATAAATTGTAGTGTTACGAATAAAGCAAGTCAAAGAAAAATTAAATAGCGCACAAATCCATCTATATACAAACTCAGCTTCCATATTATTAAAATAAATCTAATGCTGAGATAAGCTAACCAATAATCCTTTTTGACTTTCTCTATAAGACTTTGTTTTTTATTCAGCCATGTAAACAAAATGTTTGTTGGCATTAAATTCTGAATTACATAATAATCCTGTCGTCATCCCCTCACCCTTTTCAGATCAGGATTTTGCAGTTTTGTGTAAGAATAGCAAAACTCAGAATAATATTAATAATGTTAAATTATTTTAAAATATTTTGATATATGAATTTTTTCTTCAGTACAGGCTTTTTCATATTTGCACTCCAATATGTAATATATAGGGGGTTTGAAGTCTGTGATCAAGTGTGTCAGCAGTATGAGATAGCGTTGATAGTTGAGGGTCTTGTGATAGTCTGAGTTTAAAATATTTTGATAAATGTAGAAATTATATACAAGAGCAATTATTTTAGGCAAATCTATAAAATCCTCTATCACTAGAAAAAAAAAAAAAGAATCAATAAATGCTATCCTAGAAATCAATTTTAAGTATAGAAATCGAAAAATAAAATATATGACTATTAATATAGTTAGAAACTCTTTATTTTGGAAAAATATATATATATTTTCCACGTGTCAAAGTGTTGACCGGAAAGCGAACCCAGGCCAGCTGCTTGACAATATATATATATTTAAACTTCAATATTTCAGTTAGTTGTTTAGTTTATCCTATAATACATTTCATTCTCTCTTACACCTACTGCGAAGAGACTTTAATTAATAAATTGAATACCCTTTGTATGCATACTGATAATTAGTAGTTTTTCGTCTTTTTAATTACCTATACTATCATCTTGTGGGTGTCTTCCATATCTTCCATTAGGATTAAATTTGGGACGATCTGAACGCCGCTCTGAAACATTAATAGCATCAAATAAGAATTATGTCAATAAAATAATATATATTAAAGCACATTAAAATAATGCGATAATACTAGTAAAGTTTATAATCCTATTCAAAATATTAAGACAAAAAATAGCTGATAATCGTAAACTATGACAAATGGTAATAAAATGTTATCCCTTGCTTATGATGTTTTATTGGATAATTATCTATTTTCAGGGAAGGAAACTTAAAATATATGTGTATACTGTATAGTTTTAGCAATGTTTTTCATGATTAAAAGATGAAACTGAAACGGATTTTAGATATTCCAGTATAGAAGTACTGGACTAAGAGATTTGTTCATAGTCAAAACAAATGAAATGGATTATATATATATAAATCAGATTCACAGCCAGTAAAAAATTATTCGAAGAATTGGGCAACTGATATTTCCACAAAGTCTCATTTCTATTTTTCAAAGCTAATGTGTTCTTAAAAAATGTTGGTGATTTCTAAAATAATGATGAGAAGGAGTAAGCTTTCATTTTCTTTGTTATCAGAATTTTAATTAATGTGCCAAACCTGGTTTAATTTAATATACATCACAATTTTCAACAATTATCCCAAGTTTAATCCAGTTTCTTCAATTTCTAGCGTCTTTTTTACACATACCAACAAACTTTCTTATTTCATTCATCCATCTCACATGTGGTCTCTTTCTGGATGTTTTAATTTTTTGTGGATTCAGTTTTAGACTTCATCTTCCTGCTATTACCATCTGTTATCCCAACTCCATTTCTTTTTTTCTTTCTACGTATAATATAAATAAAATGTCCGTTAATTAGAACAAAATTGTAATCATAATAAAAATAGTAAATATAACGGTTATAAACTATTATAAACAGCCTTTCAATCCGCAGAAATACTTTCAGGATCAGGTTTAAGTAACTGCGGATTGAAAGACTGTTTATAATAGTTTATTACTGTTATTTTTATTATGTAAGTAAGCATTTATTTTATACAGCGCTATGTTTATAATTGTAATACGTTTAAAATGTATTTTTATTATGATATATATAATATATTTGCACCATCTCTACAACTGTTTTTATAATATTCTTTATCCACTTGATGACTGATGGGATTCAGCTGAACATTAGTGTATATATATTTAGTACAATAAATTATACATGGATGAACCCAGATAATATGTCATTTATATCTGTAGTTCATGAAAATCTTCACACACACACACACACATATATATATATAGTACCGGTAAAATCACCATGCTTAATCACGCACAGTAATCCGAATTCAAACCCAGTCCACGTCTAGGAATAAATTCCAAAATGCAAACCAAATTCAAACCCAAACCCCTGGCATGACCAACCGATGAACAACGCAACAACGGTACGTGGTTTTCCCTTTACTAGCTCGTTGGAAAACACAGACTAAATTACCCTACAATCAGTTATTCATATATATCTTATATTCGAGATATTGGTACGGTTAATAATTCAATATATATTTAAGTTGTCGATACAGACAGCAGGTGCTTAACTAGATTTCGAGCGTAATAAGACAAGAGAAACAAAAATAGATTAGATAAATTTTTAATAATTATTGAAATCATTGAATACTATGTACAGATACGGTAAAATTTTCATACGTATATTTCTAATAATTTGCTACTAGTCCTTAATAATCATTTTAGACTGATAGACAAAACGCATGCCAATATTTATATGTTTTAAATGGTCGTACGAGTTGATATGAGAATCAGAGTAATTTGAGCATTTAAAATATTTAATTCCTATTTTATATTAAGTTGTTTGATTTTAATAGATTCAAACCATTACGTATATGGATAATTGGAGGAGGCTTTATATAAGAATATAATATAATAATGATGTACTGATGGTTGCAGAGCTTAAGATATACTACAATAATAACTTGCGGTGCATTGACGGAAGACCGGGCGGCTTGTACTTTGACAAGTCTTAATGCCCCCAAGTAGATCCGGGACACTACAACCAGCCGGGATCATTTTCGAACCCCGGTGATCCAAGAGATTATCTGGAGAAGAATTTCTTTCTTTCCAATTGGTAGTAAAAACAAGACGCCAATTTAGGCGAAGGAAAAGGCACTGCCACAGTAACATCAAGGAAGAGTGATCGGAAGTGGACTTAAAGCGAAACTATATAAAACCTTGGTTATCTCTCCGTAACATTTTCTACGCAACAATCTGATATGACTATTCAAAATAAAACATGGCGGAATCAAAAGATCACAAAAGTAACGATTAATTAATTTCACTCTGAAACCCATAACTCCCCAGGTTGTTCGGAAGGTAATAATAGTAACAAAAATATTCACTTTACATTATTACTCCGTTCATATATAAAAAATAACATAATAAAAATTTAGACTTTATTTTATATTTGTTATTTGGAGCAGAGATTAAAATATCATTTTGACAAAATAAAAGGAACAATACAGGTACTTGAATATTTCTCAACTCAACATAAACGAACCAATTTTTAGTTCGATAAAAGAAAATTACTTTTAAAATGAATATAATAATAATACTATGAAATAAACTTTAACGGCTTTAACTAGAGTTGAAAAATATTATTATTGGCATCGCTTTGTTTGTAAATGTAAGTAATAATAAAAATATAAGTCTATTCACTAATGAATTACTATTAGGCACAAAATATTAGTAAATCATCATCTAAAGAGTAGAGCACAGAAATATTAGAGAAGAAATTTACTGACAGGCTTTAGTGTAACATTTTAACGAAGGAAAACAAGAAATTTACATGTAATTACTTAGATTAATTCATAACAGATTAAATAATAAAATTATTAAGCTTAGAAGAAAGTTAAAAAGTTCATGTAACAAGGGTTACCATTCTTTCTTCGTCCGGCTTTTCTCCTTGCGGTAATGTTTATGCAGAACGTAGGTGCGCATTTTGGATTCCTTAGAATGGCATGATTAATTTAAAGGTTGGAATTGAGAAAACTGGAAGCACAGGAAACATTATAGATCAGCGGCTCGAAAGATTTAAATCGGCAGAACAGGGATCAGTTTCTTGGACTTAGCCCAACATTATTGCAATCTACCGGGCAACTTCTTAATCACAGTTGAGATGATTTCTCTGGAACAACTACTTTGCTGTAGCCCGAGACGGTCTACCCACAGCAAAGTCAAAAAGTAGAGTCCCCTAGTACATTACAATATGAGATCGCTATGGTTGATCACTCTGCATAGTTTTTGTTCATGACTCCGCCTCCTTTGATTTTCTGGCCTCCAGCAATATCTAATTTTGACTATACAATTGCATTCGCTTTTCTTGATAAGAGTCCTACATTTCTCATTTCCATTGTTTGATTTACATTTATTTCTAAATTCAATACATGATTCTAAATTGACAAACTAAATAATTACATAGGAATTCGTGAATACAAAATTGAAATTCATTATCTTAACTTTCAAAGTACAAACTAATTATTCTATACATTTTGTACACGTAAGATTTGACTAAAAATACCGATCAAAGGAATGTGACTTTTGATCAGCATTTTTAAATGACTTTGTATAATTTTGAAAGATTTAAAATTAAAAAAAAATATACACGCAATGAAACTTTTAAATTGAGCGAATATAAACCTACAAACCACACACACGAATATTATTTATCATGATTTGTAATATTTATACTTGTAATATTTACATTAAATTCTTTTAAACAAAGCATAAAATAACTAACTTAAAATTTATGTGGCCTGGAATAGAAAAAGCCTCATTGCGGGTAAATAGTGATTTAGAATTACCGTACTTCAAAATGAAAACTATGAAACTAAGATCGATCCTTCGATCTGTCTGTTTCAATATAGGGATTTGAACTAGCTCCTTACAGCAATCCATTCCATTTTATATAATTGATACATATGACACAATATATGTAAAAAAGATAAATGATTTCCAATATACATATTTTATGCTGAAACAGCATTTATCAGTTGTTCAGATCATCAACTTTTCCACACACATATTTAATAACTGCTCAGTTTATATTAAGATAACAAATCTTCAAACTTTAATGGACAGACTTCAATATTCTCCACACTCCAACTCTTCAGCCAACCATATCATTAAAAATCTGATGATAGAATGCTCAAAGCCTTTGTTGATGCCAATCTTATTGTCATACCCGTGTTGACTTTAAGTCACTCTGACCCCTCATGTATAGAACCTTAACATGTCCATTGTAATACACAGAAAACAGAAGAGCAGAATACAGGTTGAATATGTAATATTTGAATACAAGTATCTCTACTGAATTTTATGTAATTATATAAATTTCAGTGTAGACAATATACTTATATTTAAATATTATATATGTATAAACATTAAATGCTTAAAGCTAAATTTGTCAATAAAATAACCAAAATTACCTAAAATTCAAAACTAAACAAGACTAGCCAAAGAAATAAACTCTAAAACACAAACAATTCATTGCTACAAGCAGAATTCTCAAGTGTAAAGGACTAAAAGATAATGACAAATTTATATTAAATATTACCCACAATTCCCACATACATTCCACACACCCTTAATATTAAAAGAACTTTTAAACAAATTAATTGTTTCAGAATCATAAAATTTTAATAGTAAAGATTCTTTAATTCTTTTTTTTATTTCATTTTTGTTCAAAGAAGACACCTTAGCTTCATCAAAACTAATAGTGTGTTCTGTATTTTTTCATGGATATATAAAGTAGAACTGAGATATTTAGCTCTAACTCTACTTTTATGTATCTTTATTCTTTTATTTAAGCTTAAACTACTCTGACCTATATATGCCTTCTTACTAAAACAAGGGATAATATACTACTCCAGGAATAGTCTTTCTATCAAAAATTTTCTTTTGTATTGTTTAATGATTTATTGAAAGTAATACCCTTTACCCAAACAATTTTTTTATTTCAAACAAAATTCTATTTTTACTTACAATTCTATAAGAAGATAATTTAAAAGACAAAGAAATAAAATAATATTTTTTTTTATTCTTCACATTATTACAATAATTAACCAAGACTCAAATAATCTTTATAAAATTGACTTTTTTCAAAAGGTCGATTTTATAAAGATTATTTGAATGTTGGCTACTCTGATAAATTTGTTAAAAATATTTTATTTAATAATAATGGTGGTGTTAATAATTGTAATAATGTGAAGGTTAAAGAAAAGTATGATTTTTTTTCCCTTTTAAATTGTCTTTTTATAGAATTGTACTTTCACATGACCCACTACTCTCAGTACACTGAGAGTAGTGGGTCATGTGAAAGTCTGAGTTTGAATCCCACATATATTAAATAATACAAAAAAAATTTTGGATAGAAAGATTATTCCTGAAGTAATGTATATTATTCCTTATTTTTGTAAGAAGGTATATATAGGTCAGAGTAGTATAAGCTTGAATGAAAAAATAAGGGTACATGTCTTGCATTGGTGGTCAAGAGGTCAGCACAACTGCCTTGCACATGCAGGCAGGCAGTTGCCTGGGTTGCGGGTTCACGTCCCGGCCGATGCTATGACACTTTAAAAAAAAATAAGGGTACATAAAAAAAGGATTATAAATAAATATCTGTTTTGTTGTATATATCCATGAAAAAATACAAGTCACACTATTAGTTTTGATTATGCTAAGTCATCTACTTTGAAAGAAACGAAATAAAAAGAATTAAACAATCATTATTATTAAAAATTTATGATCTGAAGCAATTAACTTGTTTAAAAGTTCTTTTAATATTAAGAGCATGTGGGGTATGTGGGAATTGTGGGTAATATGTAGTAAAAATTTGTTATGTTTAGTCCTTTACACTCTAAAAATAGCAGTGAAGTTTATTTCTTTGGCTAGTCTAGTTTGGTTTTGAATTTGGAATTTGATTATATAAATATGTGTATATATTATATATGTAACTATCTCAATATTTACATATTAGTTAAGGCAAGATAAATTCCATGGCTAAGAGTAGGCAAGACATATTTATTTTATGACTAATTGCTTTTCTAGTAATATATCTAACAATAACCTTTTGGTCTAGAAGTTCATGTCATACAGATGGCTACAATGCTAACTGAATTCAAATTACATCCTACAACAAATTTTGTACATTATATATATATGGTTTATGTATTTATATGCACTTTAGTAGATGATATCAATTGGCTTTTTGAAAAGATGAGTAAAATTAATGATATCTGCTATAAAAAATGGAAAACTTCAAATTTTTTAGGGACAATAATTTTAAGAAACTATTTTAAATTACTAAACATCACATGATCATATAGGGTGGCACTACTATATGGAGAGTTTTGCCTTTATTTTAAATTACAAAATGTTATGGTAAAACATTTGATCAATTCAAAATCTCACATTTTAAAGATATAAAATGATGGTTATTATATTAGAATTATAAGCTACATAAATTTCAAAATAATAAATACATATGCATGATACTATAGTTATATGCAAAGAAAATCAACAATACATATAATAAAGCTTTAGAAATGTAGTCCATTAATTTTAAGTACTGATAAAGTGAGGATAGAAAAAGATATAAAGAATTATTTAAAGTGCGATATTCTTTTTCAGTAATGAAATTGTATAGTACATATAATGGAAATAATGCGGAAGTACTGAAACCCCCTAGTGAACTATATATAAAGTAACTGTTAATAAACTTTTAATGACAGTTTATATATAGTTCACTGGGAGCTTCCGGTATGTCTGCCTTATTTCATTTACATTCGAGTTGGTAAAAGGTTATATTTAAATATACATGATTACGAATATGCAAATATAATAGAATTTAGATGTAGTTTTAAAAATGATTAAGAAACATAAGAAAATATATAATAGGCTTAAAGTAGGTTCAACAAACCATATCAATGATTTGATCATTCTAGATTGTGGAATAATAATTTATTTTTAAGAATAGGAAAACTTTAAATAAGTAATGTAACAATAATTAAAGATCAAGAAAGTAAATAACACCAAATAGTCAATTCTTAAACATTATGATATGGTGTGTCATGTGAAAACAATTAATGTTATAAGTGGCCCTATAAAAAAATTTTGTTTTTATTAATGATGGCAATGTTAAGAATTAGCCAAAAATATATTTTAGTTCTTTAAGCGTATATATTGAACAACTTAGCATTTATAATTATTACATTATGCTGTTAATATATTTTGGCATAATGATTTTGAATATAATATTACGTATACGAATAATGGACTAATCTTGGTAAAATTTTATTATAATTTCATTAATTATTTTTTTGTTCTAAGTAAGATATAAAGAATTAACAAACAAGAAAAAGAGAATTGATGTGTAAGAGCTTGGAGACACTGAGTAAGAAAAGCTTAACTATGAATAGTATTAATATAATACGCTTAGCATGTTTTCAATATCTTTGTCACATATCATAATCATAGTAATGAATACATGAATTGTAGGCAAAAGGTATAATGTAAATATCATGTAAATTATATGCAAATATGCTTAAATACCCCACTTTTTAGAAAGGAGGCAGTTACTAAGCATACTATATTAATACTATTCATTGTTAAGCTTTTCTTGCTTGATGCCTCCAAGTGTTTAAACATCAATTACAATTCCTTAAAAAATGTAAACCAATATATTATAGAAGAAAGAGAAAAAGAAATATAGGTGTTTTATGTATTCATATCTCAGGTTATATCATTATATTTGTAAATATCAGAGAAGATATTACTTTTCTAAGAACAATTAAAAATCATGTATCAATCAAGAAAATATGTAGACCTATTTAAGCATTTAATATGTATAATATATTGCCTATAGAGTGCTAATTTTTTAGTATACCCTATGTGCTTGTATATATATAGAGATCATAGATAAAATAACCTTCAAGTAGATCACTGCAGGTAACCATCTAAATGAAGTAGAGGTAGGGTAGACATTATTTACCAGGATAGCCAACTTCTTGGGTTATAAAGGGTTTTAGCAATTTTCTATTTTTGTTTTATCATCCACACAAGCCAAATATCATTATACCAATCAGTAATTAGATAGACAATAAGAAAATTCCCTAAGTTTTACCCATCCTGATTCAAAAGGTGTGACTAAAGATTGGCTAATGATAAACAAAAGCATTAATTATTTCACTTTTGGACCCTCAAATATATTGAAATTTTCTATAAAATTGGATAAGAATATCATTTGTAATAAAATGTTATCATTTATCAAATTTTTCTTTATTAATTATGGATTGATCATCGGGTTCTACAACTAACCCTAAAAGGCAATTGCAAGCTGATCTTTAAAATATTTTAATGACACAATTTAATTTTGTCCATTTTTTACATTTTTTAAAAACTTGAAATGGATTAGCTTAATCCTATACATTGTTAGGAAACTTCGTTTATTTTATTCACCATCAAAATTGATTTCTGAACAGTATAATATAATTAGTATATGTTTAAAAGCTTATGAAGATGATATTGTAGCTGTAATTATATTTTAGATTATTTCTATCATCTAGTATTAGTTGCTCTTAGATAATTTCAAGTTATTCAGCAGTTAGTAATGGCACATTGATTAGTATGTAAAGCAGTGTTTTGAATGACATTGTTCCCCTCTTGTCTTTAGTTGTTGATCTGATGAGAGACAGTATTAGCAAGGAGATCAAACCTAGATCTTTATATTCATGAATGTTGAATTTAGTGAAATTCTCTAACTAACCATGTTATTCTGTCAAAGTGTGAATCAATAAAAATTTCATATACTTATCTATGGGCCCTCCACTAATGTTTCCTTTGTTTTCCCATAACAGTATAATTATGTTATCCATGTGCATTATACAAATTACCATGGATTAAATTTTTCCTCTTGTTTTAATTATCTAGAAAACATTGCAAGATCTCTACATCTTGGAAGATCTTACTAAAAGCTAGAATGTTATTACCATATGTGGTTAATCATGTTCTTAAAAAAATCAAGACTTTCATTTACCAAGTTGAAGAACTTATAAAGAGATGATTTTAAATGATATATATTCATGTCACCAATTACTGTAACCATGTCAGAAATTCTCTCAAGAGAAAATAGATATCTATATCAGCATAAACAAATAATTTAGCTAAAATTTAGAATAGTCTTCCCCCACTATTTATGCATTTCAAATGCAAATACTTTCTTTAGGTCATATCTGAAATTCAATTACTGATAATCACATTAGAATGGTCAAACTCAATGTTATAGAAGACTTTAAAATATTGACCATTTGAATGCAAATTGTCAAATAACTCATGCCCAAACTAATATTTCTTGCTGTTTTATACCTCAGATGAGTTAGAAGTTTAAATATCTTATAATATATATCTACTGTATGCTGTGTTTGACATCACAGTGAAAATGGAAATAGTATGAATATACTGGTTTGCATACGAGTTGTTTTACAGTTTGAAATCAAATGATAGGCATTCTTAATGGTTATTTAATATTCCTACTGATCATTTGGTACGTTTATGTAAGGTATTTTCTCACTTGATAAAAGTTGTTTCACTTGAAATGCATATTTAGTGAGAAAAGACTAATTTTATTTTTAAGCCAGAAGTGTTACAAATTTATATTTGCCCAGGGAGTATCACAAATTGGCACTTCTGATTGGTAAAATGCATATAAATATAAAATAAGTTAAAAAGTAAAACCATGAACATATACATTTTAAATAAGTAATAACCAGTTTCATAAGATAAAATCCCAACATTTTTACTTTTAACCAACCTATTTCATAGAACAAACAAGTCCAAATACTTATTGAGACAATTTACAAGCAAAATTTTCATAGAATCATTTTAAATAAAAACTGTAACATTCACCCAAAAAACAATGGCATTATTTGCAGGTTTACATTTATATTCTTAGTATTACATATTTGATAAGCCATAAAATTATTTACATTCTCATAAAAATCATTAGATTTACTAACTTATGTTAGTAAAAATTGCAGCTTAATGGGGTTTGATGTGTACTGCCTATTAAGTAAATGCTCATCAGAGTTAATATACTGAGCTGATTGTGCATCCCATGGCATACAACAACATAGTACCTGTGTGTGCACATATGTATTGAAACATTTTTTATGTTTTGTTAGGCCTTCTATTATGCACTAGAATGTGTAAGTTAGTCAGGCTATGAAAAAGAAAAAATACTTTGTTAATATTTCTAAAAACATATCTATATTTCCTGATTAACTTGACCTAATATTATTTATGATTCGAATTGTTGGTGGAATCAGTTTTTAATTTATATAGAGGGCGCCAGAGTCACTAGACTCACTGATTCTGCATGAAGCACATCGTAACTTACAAAGCAAATACTTACAAAGATCTGAATTTTGATTTCTCATCAATTAATTATTTTATTTTAAGAAAATATTTCTTCCAGGGCTTAATTAATAAAACATATTGGCAAGGTAATTTATACACTTTTCTAAAACTAAATAGTAAAATCTAACACTCAAAATTAATAATGTAACTAACTAAAAAATTAAGCATGTACAATTAAAGTTTCATATTATTAGTAAAAGTTTTAAATAATTAAACAATAAGAATCATTTATAATATTGAAAAGAATACATACTCATGTAATCATATAATTATATTAACACTTGATTCAAACAGTTCATTATTAGAAGTAAAATAGTAAATGTCTCTTACTTTTGTCTAAATTAAAAATTTAGCATTTTAACGTTAATATGCAATCCTCCTGATTTAAATATGAATTAGAATATGGCCATTAACTTACTGGTAAACTCTAGTGTTTACTTAGATGATCGATTATCTGAGTAGTCCACAATATTGCTTTATGGTTTTATTCTGGTATTACTTCCATATCTCTGATCCATATTTAGGTAAGGCTAGATGAAGCTTTTGGTGTCTCTTCTGAGAGAAGGTGCTGGAAAATGATCTGGTTGTACTCACACATGAAGAATAGATCTTAGTTTAGTAAAGCATTTTATTTTTACTATGAAAATGCTGCACACGAGAAGCTGCAAATACAGGAAATAAGACCACTTCTAAACTTGTCCACTCCTTTAATACTGATGACGATTTTTGAGAAGTCCTGTACACATTTTCTTATCTTTTGTTTTATTATTCTATAATCTCTTACATACCTTGTTAGTTTTTAGTTACAAAGTCTTTTTTTTTTATAAATTATTTTTAGCCATATTTAATTTGCATTAAGAACATTACTTTGATTTTAATCACTTTCTTTTGTCTATCTGCTTAGCAAACTGTATGCATTTCCATTAATTTTAACTTTTAATTGTGAAATAAAAATAACTTTCATTGTAGATTATCTAAAAAAAGTTATCTATCTAACTGAAAAAAAAACTAAATTGCATCTTTTGACTGATCCTTAAATCTTATTTCTTTTAACTTTTAAATATTACTTAATGCCAATATACCTATGCCATATATATATGTAAATGGTACAGTATATAAAGTTGAAAGGAAAAGTAGAAATGAATACAGACAAAAAAAATTTTGTTGATATTTTCTATATTACACTGGAATAACAGTTAAGGATTAAATAATTTTGAATTTAAAAAAATATATTATAAAATAAACATTTAAATAGATCTACTTAATATTTTATTAATTCTGATTTTGAAATTAAATCAAGCAGGTTTTATGTTATAATGGATATACTGATAATTATAAAATTTCACTATCTATTTTGATTAGATTATTTTTTTAATTAAAACTTGTATAACATATTTGATCCTAACAAAGTTGTCATTGAAAGGATTAATGTAAATTGAAAAGAGTCATTAACTTTTTCACTTAAGATAAAGAAAACTTATTCTGAATTACTGTATAAATATGACTGCACTAACAATGCATACAAACACAACAGAGCACTAACAAACCCAATATGTAACTTAGTGTTTGCCCAGCATCACAGCTCAGCAGGACATGATTGCAAGCCAAAGGACCCTGTGATTGTTTGCAGAGAATGACACAATTTAAAAATAAAAGTGAAAGAGGCTTACTTTATTGCTAGAGACAACCATACCATCAACATAAAAGACACTTGCTACAATATATCCAAGAAATGGAATACATAAAGTCATTGCAATTAACTAGTTCATTAGTTACAATATGGATATGACTATGAGGGCCACATCCCTTTAAAGCACTCAGCCACACTTATACATATTTATTTTGTATTAATTTGTATTATTTTAATATATAAAGAATTTAAAACTTCATCTTTGTGTGTGTATGTGTTGTTAGTGCAATCATATGTATATAGTAGTATTTCACCACAAAGCTTAAACATCTCATTTATTTTAATTACTGTGTTTTTAAAATTCTATCCTGACTAAAAAAAGATTAGAGGGAGTTTTTAAAGTTTGTACAGCAGTAGAATTACTATACTAAAAGCAATACAGTGCAAGATCAGCTGCTGCTACTAGTTCATGATTCATACAAAAATAAACCCAGCTTTTATGTGGTTCATAGATCATATATATGTGTGTATTAGATAGCATAGAGACTGAAAGCTCATTGTAGGCCAATAGTTACCAGATTATATCTCCTGAAAATGACAATAAGCCAGTCTATTGTTAAGAAGAGACCAGCTTACCCAGAGAGTCCATCAGTTTGCTAAATAATTAATTTATATCTATACTGTTTTATCTACATGCTGTACCAGTCAGACTTGTATGTTCGTCTAACAAGAATCAGCATATGTGAGATACAAAGGTCAGGAATACTCATGAACTCTGCCCTATTGCCCATTTCCCAAGTCTATAACATTACAAACAACACTTCTGATGATAGCAAATGACATTTTAACAATCCCTGGCCCAGAGGGTCAGCAGAGACACAAGAGATCTAATGATTAACTAAATGATGACGCAATATAATAACAGATGTGCATGCATGAATTAATAAAATGTCCAAAGAATAGATTATTAAATATGAATTTATTGAAAATAACATTAGTAATGAAATTAAATCAGTATGTGAGCAACAGGATATAGAAACTTAAAACACATCATAACCTTGATTACATAAAGAATACTCGATCTAGGTTTCACTTCATGTTAATGTGGGCATTCCATGCAAATCTTAGTAACATAATTTAAGGATTGATGGATATGCAACCACCAAATCTACATAGTAAGAAATTAATTAATTGAAAGGATGTGGCTTAATATGCTAATTTAAAATATATTTTATGGGGCTTCTATTATTCACGCTATGACGTTTTAAATCGTTAAGAATGTAATGGATTTCATAACTATATGTGAGCTTTTATTATACACATTATAATATTCAAATCACAAAGAATATAGTGAATTTTGGATTATACCTGGATATCATTATACTTATATTAACGATAGATTAATTATCTCGGAACTTATACAATGATTCATCATTTACGATTTACGTATAGAATAAGGAGAAGTATAATTATTTTGACATTCAGTCAGTGACTTAACTTTTATAGACTTTATTAGAAGTTAACTTTCAACGTATTTAATAGCGGTTGAATGAAAGGGTGGATAACGCTAATAAGCTAATGCATATAAGGCAAACTAAAGTTATATTAAAATGAGAATTTGGAGTGGCTTAGGAAAATCATATCATTACGACTTACAGGTGAATAAAATATATGAGGAAGTATAAACGATAGCGTGCGGATGGAATGATAACGTTTGAGAGGATGAGAAGCTTCATCAACTTGAGAACGAAGAATATAGGCTCATCTGCACTTGTGACAGATGGCATCCGAAGAAGTGGTCAGCAAGATATTATGGTTCTGTTTTTTCAAATGTTAACCCATAATAGAGCCTGCATGACCAAACGCAACCTTTGGAGTTGGGGCCTCCATACTCCACCGAGAAATGTGCTTTAAGGATTCCAGTGGCGAGAGAAAATATGACAAAGCAACATTTGATTGATGAACATTATCACCGGGACGCATCACGAGGGCTTTCAAGTCTGTATTAACACTGAATTTTATGGCCTTAAAGAGTAAGTAAGCCTAGCATAATGAAATGATAATGGATAAGCAATCCCAAAAAAGGTATACAATTTAGTTAAAAGATTATTTAGCATATTAATAATGAAATATGAAAAAATAAGATTCCCTTCGTTAAACGCATATCAATATGCCCGAAAAATTAGTTACTTAAATTATCATTAGATAGCGGGCTAATTATATAATGAATCATCAACTAAAAGTAAGGATCTGAACTTCAATTTATTTAATACTAAATTTATTTAATATTAATCAATAGTGTGAAATAATAGTTAATTTATTTGAAATTATAATGGAAAGCATAATATAAATTAAATAAAATAGTTTAGGAATATTTTTCAACCGGGCAAATTTTTATAGTTTTGTAAGAAAACTTACGTTTATGATTTAAATTCTTTAATGGCGGAATGGTAAAATAAGATAACATTAATTCGCCAGATTGAATTATTAGCATATTAAAATGGGTATGATTTACATAATATCAAATTAAAATTGCCGCATTTAAAATAATAATACAGTAAGAGTGAAAACCCAGTAATTGAGTTTAGAAAATCAAATAGAATTTAGATATTGAAGTAAAAAGAAAAGTCATTGTTTAAGCAATTAATCGGTTTAGCATTACCGATGGAAAAATAAGCAATTACATTTTGAAAATATAAAGATTACAAAAATGGAAATATTAAAGAGACATGCTTTAAGTGAGCTAAATTTACATAATTAGAGGTTGAATTTTACATTTTATGATTAAGAAGATTATTTAGATAAAGTTTTTCGAGTTCATTTTGCGGCAGGGAATTACCTTTCATTGGATGACTTGATGGACGTATGCACATGTGTTGATTTCATTTTTGAAGAAATATGATTAATTTGGCATTATTTTGACAAAATTGCGGTTAAAGTTCATTCCTGGTGTAAATTACAGTTCATTTTGGCAATAGTTCGGAAACGATGGCTTATGAGTACTTTGGCACTGGTTTGATCTTGGAGAGATCGGGGAAGCAAATTTTAATTCTACTCACTAACCATTTTAAAATTCTGAGTGATGTAGATTACCATGACAACAGCGTTTAGAAACGATGCAGAGCTTTTTAGTTAGAAAATGCAGTGGTATTTATACTAATTTTGGCTGCCTTTTGGAATCCCCGGATGTCAGCTAATGGTCACAATGACACAGCTAATTTTAAAGTATGAATGAGATCAAGTTCGAGAGAGCTAGTCTTGGTCTATTTCAAGCTGAAAATAGACCTGGGGGATAAATGTTAAGTAACGTGACTTTTAAAATAAACCTATGTTAAAATAAAAATAAATCTTTTCAGAATTTAAAATAAGGTAAGTCTTTTGTTTACTAAATTTGCATTACTCTCCCGAACTTCCTCTCAAAAGTAGAAAAATACATGAATAAAATATATACGTAATATAATGCTTTTAATAAAATTATTATGTCTATCTGTTACACACACACATATGCATGATTGTTTACCGTAATAGAAATTTATGTTTTATATTTATATCAATTTTAGATGAGAATAGAGCTTAATAAAAGATAAACAATCATGTGCATCGGTATACCTTCACTCCCTAGTGATTGTTTATTAAATGACTGAGTTTGAACCCATGTTTGAAGGATTTCAAACATCACCAGAAAGTGAAGCCAAATGTGTGCAACAGATTTGAGTGCTTCAATGCAGAGAGGCACAGATAAAGGTACTGCATCATATATATAAAGTATAGCTGGTGATTAGTGTTACATATATTGAGAATGATATTATTTTAAATAATTCCTTGAAAATGATGGGTGTTAAAATCTTATTTAAAAATAAAACAAGTAAATAATTTTTGTTTGAATTATAAGTCTAAAAAGAAAGGATTGATTTATAGATGGTTTTATTTTGAAAAAAAAAAAGTAAACTCCAAAAATCTTTCTAGATTAAAAAACAAAATAATTTTTTTGGAATATTTTTTTAAACATGTTTGCAATAATTAGTAGTAATCTGTTAAAAATAAATTTTTTATGAAGGACTGTCAAAGATGTGATATTACTTTTTTTAAAAAAAAAAACTTTTTTATCATTAGAAATAATGAACTAATAACTTTGATTCATACTATCTATATTTTTATACACACACGTAAAATGTGCATTTATGTATTATTAAAAATGAAGTGAATTTTTTTATAAAAGTCTCTGACAATTTGAACATGTTAATTTAAATTATTATACAGCACATTTGAGTGCTTACATATAAGTAAATTTTATGTATATTCAAGACATTGAATTAATTGTGCATTAAGAAAATATAATATGGTTTATTAAATTTATTTTTTTATAAAGACCAGTGTGTGCACACATTTATATATGCACACATATATATATTAAATCAGCAATTAATTACGTATTATAAAAATGAATTTCATTTATTAGATTTATGACACTTCAAATATCTTCATAAATTATTATATTGCATATTTGTGTGCTTATATATAGATATTTTATCTATTGATATATTTATAAATCACATTAGCTTATTTTTTGTATATTAATCAAAATCAGAATGCTTAATTTATATGTATAGCCGTACTCAGCAGACATTAATTGTATGTTAATAAATTGATATTTCATTGTTAAACTTATTCCAGTGAATTTATTTAATCCTAATATAACATTCAAGAGCTTTTGCTCTTTGAGCTGGATTTGTGCATAATGGTATATTGTATATAAGGGGGTTATAGTTAGTGTTTATGGATATCCAATTGATGATGATCCTTGGTATAATGAGAATAGCCTTTAACTCTTTAATGGACAATTAATTTTATTTGCTGAGTGAGGTAAAAGTCTAAACTTTTAATTGGTGAACTCACAAACTCAAGGATCAAAATATATTCATCTTTTAATACTATATTCACTTTAGTTTCATTTGTAAAAAGTATATTAATAATTTGTCAGGTTATGAAAGTGAACAAAAGTTTTTTCAAAAATAAATTTTTATTTATAATTATAAAAATATTCAATAGTGGCAAATCTAAAATGAATGTTACTCAACAACTAAAAAGTTTTGCTGATGTCAGTGATTTTTTCCCCAATTTTATGTTGTGGAAAGTAAATAATTTTTGCTAAAGTCTTAACTATTTTTTTAAAATATTTTTATTTTTATCATATTTTATCAAAATAATTTATAATTTGTCAAAAAATACTTTTAAAATGGTCTAAAATATTTGTTTATCACTTTCAAAATGAAAGAAAAAGAAATTGTAATGTTGGAAGTTATTGACAAGGAATTTTTTTGTTCTCAATAGTTGAGAGCCAATCAATGCTTAGAATGGACTGTTGAGAACCAATCAACACTTAGAATGGACTGTCTCCTCTCTTTGTTAGACTTTCAATGTCAGTTTTATTGATTTTTTACTTGTAAAATAATTCAAGAAAGGGCAGCATCTTACAGAATTTTTTATAACATTTCAAATGATGATAAAATCTTTACCATAGCATTAAAAATGACAGAATTCAAGTGACTTGAAGTGGCTTTGAGTCATCTTGTAAAACTCCTTTAAAGAGTTAAAGTACATTCACATTTAGTTTTAATTATTTAAAAAGTAAGTGTATAGTTGGTGATTACATTAATAGTACTAAGCAACCAGAGCATTGATGATGATCTGCATGTTTTTGTATATCAACATTGTTTTTTTGTTATATTCTTATATATTAGCATTTAAGTTTGTGTTTCCAAAATACTGTTTAAATATTTACTCCAAGCTGGCAAGGGCTATATAATTAGCATGGTCTGTAGTAGACCCATTTCAAATCCAGTCATAAGATTGATTTCTGATGCATTTTTATTGTTGATCAATAATGCTGATGAATGATTTATGCTTTTGTTTAATGCTGGTGAATTTATAGTTAACTTACTTATACTTAGTTGTGTTGATTTTTTATGCTCATTCCTTTTATGTTTGTTTTTTGGGGGGGGATTGTGATGGTTTCCCATCTCATAATTCAGCCTAATGTGATGTATTGTTCTAAATGGCTACTCCAACTGTGGGATCATGCAACTCCAGATTCTTTTTTATTAGACCCTATATTATCTGTACTCTTACAATATATATATATATTAATTCAATAATTTTTTTCTCTGAGTGTGTTTCTCTTATGATATGTCTTTTTCTTGATGTAGAATGGAAATTTTATCAAAGGTAAAAAAAATCATTAAATTTTATTACATAATTGATTTATTCTTTTTATCTCACCCCCCTCTTCTTTCAATTAATATCTTGATTCTCAAATGTATAATAATGGTTATAAAATTAATAATGGAATGTTTTTATTGCTTGAGTGTTTTAAGAAGTTTGTACATCAGAAATGTCAGTCCTGGAATCAATCCAAGACTTCTATAATCTTGAACTACACAAGGTTCCCTAGGTGCAGGTGTAGTGTGTCTGTTTCTGGAAGTAAGTTCCTCAGATCAATTCCAGTTCTGGTGCTCAAATTTCTTATGACTTGAGAAATAAAGTTATTCGATTATTTATTTATTTTTATCCCTATTGAAATTTTGCAAATAATATTACCTTTAAAATCAATATTTAAATAGTCTTTTCCATTGTTGAGAAACCTATTTACATAGGTGAGGTGGGGTGTTTTAAGAAAATCACTAGAATCAAATAGTAGATATGTTTGAGATTTTAAAATTGACTGAATTATAATGCAAACCACGACAGTTAGACTATCTTTATAGCAATATTTAATGATTTAATAAATCTTTAATATAATACTGGAAAATATTCAGATTAGCTGTTAAAATTTATAAATAAAGCTACTTGTAAAAAGTAAAATGCAAGACTTAGTATCTAATAATACTTATACATATTTTTATAACATTATTTATATACATAATAAGTAAATATTTAATGGAAAGCACCACCTGATGTGTTTTCTTGGAGTTGTCTTCCATACCTTCCATTAGTATTAAATATTTGACCATTAAGAGTGAAAAAATTTGAAATAAAAACTATGCAAACGAGAATTGCTAAGATGCTTGTCATTATTTCTAAAATAAATAAAAATATATTTTAATTAATATACAAACACATACCATGCACACATACTTTTTCATAAAAATTAATATAAACAAGGCAAAACTTTCCTTACAGTAGTGCTATCCTGTGCCAACCAGAGTAATCAATGGAAACCAGAAGGCTTGTGCATAAAATCCCTATCTAATGCCTACTCATCCAATATCCCCAGACTAGTTTCTGGTTGGCATAGGATGGCACTACTGTATGGAGAGTTTTGCCTTGTTTATAAACAATTATGTACTAGTATAAGAGATGGGTATCATGTGATGCTTGAATAATTAATATACTTATTTAAATAACAGAATAAAATTTAATAACTAAAGGTGTGGACAATTTGTTTTACATTATTTTTGTTCAAGCATATAAATTTCCATTCTGAAACATTTTTTTTACTGTGTATACATGATTATTAATTTATTAATCAATACATTGTTAAATTGAGAATAGGTTTTAAATAATATATCAAATGGAATTAGGTCATTTCCCCATACAAAAATTGATAGAGTAGGATATAGGTAGGAAACACATTACAGGCTCCTATATATATATGTTATTCTTTGGTTAAAGGAAGATGGAATTACATATTAAAAACAATGATCAACCTATAGTTAGTAGTTTTACTAAATTTCTAAACATAATTTATTTAATTATATAGTCCTTCTAAATTCTTTTCTTCCTCCTTTGTTTTTGTTGTCTTCATATATAATAATGAATTTCAAAAATCGTACACTTTTCACTTTTCAGCAAAAAAAAACTTTTGTTATAAATATAAGATGGAGGATAGAGAAAGTTAAAAGAATAGAATAAAATCTGCTGATGACTGCATGGTACAGTCGAAACTGTAATCTATAATAAAAGTTTTTTGCTGAAAAGTGACAAGTGTACGATTTTTGAAATTATTTAACATAACAAAAACAGTATTGATGCCAGAATTGGATAAAATCAAAGTAAGGTATTAATTCTATAATTATAAATCTTTGGTATAATAATTTGAGATCAAAATATTTAGTAAATTGTTTAAATGATCCACAAAATTGATGAAGTCTATATTTAAAGTAATTGTGACTTTTTTCTTCAAAACTCAAAAGCTTGCTGCTGACGAGGTTTTGTCCATTTTACCCATTATTATTTTACCATTTACTGATGAATATTAGATAATTATTTGAGTTTAAGGTTTAGCCATCTAAAAAACAAAAATCTAAGTCTACTGAAAAAAATTTCAAATTTATACAATATGGATTTGAACCAGATTGTAAATATGGCAGATAAATGCATTACTATTGGACTATAAAAAAAATTTATACTAATAAAAATGATAATTCCCTAAACTACTTCCAGTTTTCAAATTATATTACCATTAGTTTTTTTTTTGAATAATCCACGATGTTGCCAAAACTTTATGCCAATTTAATTAATTAATCTTATCAGTTCGAAAAAGACTTAAGATTGCAAATTATATTAAAAACAGCAACAAATATTATTTCAATAAACTACATGATCACTATTTCTTATGCTTGCTCATAACTGTTATTAAAACTGGCAAAAACTCTCCATATGTATTGCCACTCAGTGCAAGTCAGAGTAATCAATGGATGCCAGAAGGCTTGTGCATAAAATCCCCATCAAGTTCCTATTCATCCAATATCTCCAGACTAGTGTCTAGTTTGTGACCTTTGTCAGTGAGGAGGCTTGGAGCTGAGAGCACTGCATATAGATCTTAGAATCTAATTCAACTCTCCAGCAGCCATCTTTTATCTCTATTTAACTACAAATTGTATGAGTCTTAAATTGAAAACACCACAATATTTTCAATCCAAGCTCATCAGTTTATATAGTCATATTGATCTGAACTCAGTTCAGTGCCTATACATTTTGGTATCTTTGGTTCTTTAATAACCATAGCCACCACTATCCTATTAGGTAGGATTGGTTTTAAGCCAATAAATATCATATGATCACTATTTATTATGCTTGCTCATAACTTTTATTAAAACAGGCAAAAACTCTCTATACGTATTGCCACTCAGTGCAAACCAGAGTAATCAATGGATTTCCAGAAAGCTTCTGGCATTTATTGATTACTCTGGCTTACACTGAGTGACAATATGTATAGAGAATTTTTGCGTGTTTTAATAAATATTATTTCATTTAGCATCAAAACTTGTAGGGGTTTGAACCCAGACATTCAAACTCCCTTCAGTTTTCCACTCTATTTTATACAATTGATACACTATTTCATACAACTGATACACATGACAACACACATGTGAAAAAAAAGATAAATCATCTCCAATATATGTATTTCACATTGAACCAGCACTCATCAGTTGGAAATCTGGACCAATTGATGAATGCTGGTTCAGCACAAAAAACATATATTGGAGATCATTTATATTTTTTACATGTATGTGGTCATATGTACTGGCTGAATGAGATAGAGTAAATAGTTGAAAAGAGCTGGAAAATTCATGTTCAAAACCCCTACACTTATGTCTAAGCTCAGAGTCTATATATAAAATATATCTGTATTCAAAATATTCAAAACTTGTTTATAAACCAAATTGTGTAACTCAGAGTACCTCTCGAATTCAAATTAAGATCTTCAACCTTTTCAACATTTAAAATGAATGTACACAATCAGATACTGGATTTATCTCTCATATAATTATTTTTATGCCATATTCAACTTATAATAATTCAAATAATTCGTTTATGCAAATTCTTCTCTTTTTTTTTCAGCTTTACAAAATATTTTAAGCATGTATGAGGAAAAGATAAATTCACATCTTTCTATCTTATTTTCTTTTTCATTTCTAATTTATCTAAATTGATATGCATCACTATTAACTACTATTTATGTTCATTGTCATCAGTGGAAGTAGCTTTCAATCAAATAGGAATTATGTACTTTATCATTTGACAGCCTTCAGGCCTTGTTTCATTCAATCTTTATCTTCTGTAAGTATGAATAACAATTGATACCAACGGTTCTCTCACTCTGGTAAGCTTGAGTCCATTTATTTGATTATATTAAGTTTGAACTTTGATATGACTTTGTCATGTTTTATTCCAATAGAACTTCTGTAAGTTTATATTGGGGGGGGGGGATAAAGCCCAAAGTTGATTTATGCAGTAAAAAATTGCTTGTGGTTGATCTATATGACATAGAACTACTAAAACATCACATGATCACCATTTCCTATGTGTATATAAGCTGTTAAAACAGTAATGTGATGTGATATATTGTGACTTCTCCTTAAATGAAGTCAAGAATATCTCAGCAATTATACCCAGATAAACCTGTTAGCCACTTTATTTTCCATTCCCCACTCTAAATTTTTCCATAATCTGCTCCATCCCATTTCTACAACATAATCTTTGTCAACTCTATAACCTTTATATCTAAATCCCCTTTATCTTTTCCCAAACCCAGCATAAAAACCAATAATTCACTTTCTGTATAATCACTTTTTTCATATTTATGCTTCCATAACTTCATTATATGTCTCCTTTCTATTTTCAAGCATTTACATTCAATTAACAAATGCCTAATATTTTCTATTCCTTCCTTACATAATTTACAAAATAAATCACCAATTTTTTTTTCCATTTACATGTATATTCTCTTGTAGCTAAAGATCCCATTCGAGTCTTAAACAATAAACTACTTTCCTTACTATTATCATATATTAACTCACACCTAATATTCTGTTTATTTCTATGTATATTTAAACTCTTTTTATTTTCCAAACATTTCCCCCCCCCCCTAAATCCTATCTTTTTAAAAAAATTAATTTTTTTTCCCACCCCCTTCAAAACACAAAAAAAACACAATCATCCCATCTTTTGTACAAATATACTGATATAAATTCTTTATCCAAATCTTTTGCATACCACATTACCTTTCTCACCCATCTTGTTACCTGCCCTTTACTCATAACCCAATTAAATACTATTATAGCTATTCTTTTATTATCCATAAACTGCAATCTACCAAACATTTTCATTTTACTTTTTGCATCTCTCATATGAAAACTTGATCATCCCATTTCTCCTTGAATAGCCTCCCTTGCTGTCCATACTTCTGCATCCAATGCATGTCTTCCTACTTCCCTTTGAGCTTTTTCTAAGTAATCTATCTTTTTACTAACATATAATGCATCATTACCATATGTTAACCCTGCTACTGCAACTCCTTTCCATATAATTCTAACTACATCATATTTATTATATGAAAACACTGTTAATTTCTTTATCAATCTCTTTCTTTTCTTTGCTTCATTTATCAATTTTTTCTCCCATTCAACCAAATAATTTTTCTGATTACATAAAATAATTCCCAAATAACTATATCTATTCACCACACTTAACTTAATATCTCCATACAATAGTGCCATCTAGTGCAAACCATAGTAATCAATGGATTTTAGAAGATTTGTGCATAAAATCCTTATCAAGGGTTTACTCATCCAATTACAGTACTAGATAGGAATTTTATGCACAATCCTAACATCCATTGATTATTATGGTTTGCACTGGATGGCACTATTTTATGAAATTTACTACTATATGAGATAGATTGTTCTGAACAACCATCAAATTACTGCTTTATGCAGACATTGATGTGAAATTCTTTAATTTATATATGGGCTTCTTTTAAATACTTCAATTTTTGATTATTTTTCTTTATTTGTGTCTCCACTTTGTAGCAGCTTCAGTATTAAAAGTGATTTATATAATCAACAAATAATTTGACGGTAGATGTAAGCTTATTGTATGCAGTGTAATAATGACTTTAGGAGCTTCCATTAAATGGACTCATCACTAATTTTTCAAGGGATTAGAAATAAGACTCAGTCTTTCAAAAAACATTTTCATTCTTTTTATATCCTTATGGAGACACTTTTCTAATTTAGAAAAAAAATAAAAACACCATCATTGTAGATAAATTTTCTGCATTGTTTCTGGAAGAGCAGTGATAGATATATTACATAAAATAGGTGAGAAAACCAAATAAATATAAATACATGATGATTGGGGGAAAAAAGAAAAGATGGGAAGGGATGAAAATGTGGTTATAGAAAAGATTAATTAGAATAAGTTGGATGGAAAAGAAGACTAATGAACAAATATTAATGAAACTTGGAATAAAAGAACTACTGAATATGATAAAAATGGGTTTTTGGGTCATGTTTTAAGACATGATTTTGGAAGGCAACATTTTAAAAATTAGACTAAGAAGCTGACTAAGAATATTGATATTATATATAATTTACCATATACTCCTTAATTTACACTTCACAATACACGTTTAACATATGTTTTATTTTATCTCTTCTCGCATACAGTTTCAACCGTCTAGCACTCATCATCAGAGCTCTTATAAACTTCATCTCTCCTGACTACTAGACAGTTGGAACTGTATGCAAGAGGAGATAAAATAAATCATATGTTAAAAGTGCCTTGTTAAGTGTATTTTAAGGAGTATATGGTACATTATATTATATATAATTCAGTAATGCAAATAAGAAGTGGAAGGAAATTTTAATACTGATATTAAAAAGGTAATAAAATTGAATGTTTTTCATATGTTGATATAAAACTAATTGCTGAAGATGGAAGGATGTGGTTGCAATGACATTCCTTTTAGAAACTGATGATGGTGATGAGAGAACTGAATACTGTGGTGGTTCAATGGCCATTTCTTCCTGACCAAAACAGCCTACTGTATAGGTAGATAAACTTTTTGGTAATATGATTTTTTCAAATATCTTATAGGGAGCTCATAAAACAATATTGGATGATATATTTTGGATCATAATTAAGGTTTATTTCATCAAGACTACTATAGTTTTGTTTTTAAGCTAAATTTTTGTATTAGTTTGTTTTAGTAGTATTAAAAAAGTTTTACCACCCATGCTTGGGTTTTGATTTCTAAATTTTTAAAAACTTTATTTACCTGTTCCTGAGGTCTTTCCTTATTTAAGACAATCAAAGATAAGTTCATCAACATCTGAAAGTTTTATCAGATTGATATTAGTAGAACATATCGTGAAAGAGAATTCTGCATTGGTGCTGGTTTTTCTCATTTTATCAATCTTGAATTTAAAAATCTGATATTTAAAATTGGAAACCTCATAATAGCTCTTATCAACCTTGTAAAAAAGTCACCAAGCCTTTTCAGATCTTGTAAAGTTTTGTTATTCTGTGGACTCTCTCCACTTTGCTAACTTATTATTTTTATTTATCTAAAATTAAGGCTAAAGTTTTAGGTATAACTTCATTGGGAAGCGGTCTGGAACCACTTGAAATATATTTTATGAATGGTTTCCTTAGCACCAATATATTCTTATGCTTAATACCCTACCCTATTTGTTAATCAAGGTTTCTACTCTAAATTTCTGGATACTTAATTAAATATAGCTATGATAAATATTACTACTACATTCACAATTCTACAATGACTCGTGTTCTTTTGTATATTTCTCCACCAGAATCAGAAGAAAAAATGGACCATTGAAAGTGTATAAAATATAAATAGATAAAACTTTATTAGTAATTCAAAATATAGTTTCTTTACCTAAGACTCATTTCAAATCAAAATTCCCTTTTTGGACGTTCAACCAATAATTTATAAATGAAGAACGATCGCATTAAAAAATGGAATTCTTATGAGACTCCAAACAGTCCCCCCCCCCTCCCTAAAATCTAACAATAAAACCATCTGGATTTTATCATCCTCAAAGCAATTAGTTTCAATAAGTTCAAAAACACCCATGGCAATTCTTACTTCATAAATGAAATTCAGCATAAACTGATCTATATGGATGTTAACAAGCACAAAACAGAACCATACATGATTAATAATTATTGAATCCAATTATAAAACTACTGGTGATTTTGTCTCCTTGTTAGAATTTCCTTTCCTTTGTGATATTTTAATAGTTAGTGTGGGGTATTGTTGGGGGGGGGGGGGTTGTCTTGATTAAAATCAATAAGCTAAATAAATAATAGAGATAAAAGAATATGGTCTTTAAAAAATATTTGGGTTTGTGATGGTTTATCACAATGACATGAATAAACGACGAAATGCCGCATTGGTGGGCTTCAAAAATTAGTGATCTCAAAATTATCTGTTGCTTAGCAATAGAATTATATCTCATTGTCGGGATTACCTACCATTAATAACAAAAAAAAATGCATTCACACTAGAATATTATATATATATGTATATTAAGCAATACAGTATTCGAAACTCATTTTTATATATGTACAAATATAGTTACTTTATGTAAACTCTACTTACGTTCTTTTGTTTCGGTTTGGTTCTACTTTCTCATGACTGAATCGGGACAAATTAAAAATAACGATTAATTATAGGTAATAATTACTTTTTTATAAGGCTTCTTTTATACTTTTAAGTTTTATTGTAAAACGTGCAGAATACTTGACGCGTTATCAGTCATTTTCGCCTATAAAATACCTATAATACTCTTTTCAAGTAGTTTAATTAAATTTTATTGTCCTCTATAAATGTGATATATCATTTAAATTGCCCATTAAAATTATTGTCATAAAGTGTGATTCAAATTAATAAAGGTATATGTAGATAATACGTGATGTGTTTGTATAAGTAGAACCATAAAAATAGTATTTTCACGCATTCACTTTTACACACAATATTATGTAATATATGGGGTATATGAACACAGACATTCACACGACCCACTACTCTATCTCATATCACTGCATATATGTGTTCAAGTGTATCAGTGATATGAGATAGAGTAGTGGCTCGTGTGAAAGTCTGTGCTCATATACCCTATATATTAAATATATTGATACAGGTATATAATAAGCCTGTTTTTCAGTTATTACATAGTAGAGATGTCTGCACATCCCTTGTATATGTATTAAATGGATTATGTCTTGTGCATAAGGGGTCAGATTGACTTTAGGTCAACATGGGTGTGAGAGAATCTTGGCCTTTGGATGGATGGTTGAAGAATTGGAGGGTGGTGTGGCTTGAAGCCTGTCCATTAAAGTATGAAGATTGGCTATTTTAATATATAGCTGAGCACTTATTGCATATATATCTGGACCAACTGATGATTGCTGGTTTAGCATGAAATACGTATATTGGTGATTATTTATCTTTTGACATATATGTGTTCAAGTGTATCTGTATAATGAGATGGAGTGGAGAGCGGCGGGTTGTGTGAAAGTTTGTGCTCATATACCCTATATATTACATATATTGATACAGGTATATAATAAGCCTGTTTCAGTTATTACACAAATATTATATAAGTTTAAATGTTACACTTATATATACTGAATTTGCAAACATATATGCAATTAAACTTATACTTTTATTAAGAAGGACTATATTTGTAAAACAAAATGTTTCTTTTTGGTACTGAGCAAGTAAAAGTATTGCTTTTCAATCCCTAAACTACCCTGTGCGATTTGGTGCAATGGAAAGGTGTCAGATTGTGGAATGTAACGTTCTCGAATCATGTTCCGGCACCCTGACATTTCGAAACAACGAAGTCATTTGGTTATTTATTTATTTAACCCCTAATGTAGGAAAAGTGTTTATTTAAATACTGAAAAAAATTTCACTCCGCAGATATTTAGGTTTTAAATTGCTGAATTATATATAAATAAAAAGTAATATAATTTTCGTGCCTATTTTACCATAGAAAAGGTAAATTGAACGCAGAACTCCACAATCATGGATTTAGGGCTTCTGCACTAAAATACAACATTGTTTTTTTTCCACTTTTGCTTTTTTTCGTTATCAATTAATTTCCCCAATCCTTGGAGAAAGGCAGTTTCATAATAAAGCCACTAAATATCATATGATATTGGATGAATAAGCACTAGATAGGGATTTTATGCACAAGGCTTCTGACATCTATTGTTTACTCTGGATTGCATTGAATGGCACTACTGTATGGAGAGTTCCACACAATAGATTATGTATTAGTAGAGAAAGAGTGAATAAATAAAGTAGGAAAATTAAGATATTTGATCATAAAGAGAGTATGTAATAGTGATCATAACTTTTTTATAATAGAAATGGTTAGTAATATGATGAAAAATAGTAATAAAAGTAGAAAGTATGGGAAAGATGTTGATGGAGAGTTAATGATAAGAGTAAGTTAGAAGAGTATAAAATAAAAGTTGAAGAAACCATAGAAGGGTTGGTTGGGGATGAGTATAAAGGCTGGTGTGATGAAATAGGAAAAGTGGCAAATAGAGTTTTAGGTGAAAATATTCAGAAGAATAAAAGTAATAGGAAAGTGAGAGTTAGTAAAAATGTAAAAGAGAGGAAAAAAGCATGCAAGAGTATAAGTGTGCTATTAAGAACAAAGAAAGTGAAAAAGATGGTAGGTAATGCCAAATGGAAAAAGTACTTAGAAAAAAAGAAGTTGGCTAAAATAGATAATTATAGAGAGAGAATGAAATGGAATAGTAAACTGTTCAAATTAGTAAAAATGGAAGAGATGGGGGTAAAACATTTTGGAAATACATTAAAAGAAGGAATATTGTAAGGGAGAGAGAAATAGTATTACTAGATGATGAGGGAATTTATTTGTACTTTTTAAAAAACTTTTAAGACTAAAATGTTCAGTTAGTTTTTTAACTATTTCTTTATATAATACTGTTTCAGATATGAGTATCTCATAGTACATGTTTATTATAACTCTAACTCTTCTTGTTAATAAACACATCAGCACAGCTACTTTTCTTTAATTGTGGCCTCAATGGCATTGGCCATTTTCCAGCATTACTAACATTGAATTAAGATATTCTTGACTGTCCTAATGACATTTTAACTAATATTGTTTCTTTATTTCACTAACTCTTTCTAGATTTGAAAACAATGGTTGACTGTGCTAAGTTTTGATATGCTTGGTTAGATTCAAAGTGACGGCCAGGTTTATTCACTATGCCAGGTTCAAATAAGTGACTGTGCCATGTTTTTGTTGTCTATTTTAAAATGAATTTATATAAATACCAACATATTAAATGAAAGGACAAATAAGTCAAGAGAAATTAATGATAGTAATAATTAATTAACATTTATTAATCTTTAAATAACATAAACCATATATATATAAAGGATAGTTAATATTTTAATATACAGAAAAAAAAATCAGAATTAAAAAAAATTCTTTTTTTTATGTTGCACCTCAAGTATACAACAGTCAATAATATGTTTTAAAATACATATCTACATGCAACAAAGATTATACAAAGTATATAATTATCATAAAAAAGCTTTTTTTGGCAAATTATGTCTTTTTGTTCTTTTCAATATGTCTCCAGAATACCATGATTTAAAGTACATACAGTGACATCTATATCAATGCATGAGAGAAGACAGATAAACAAATGGATATCCGACATGATCTATTATGTAATATTTATTCAATCTTCTCTCATGTATTGATATAGATGTCGCTGTATGTATTTTAAATCATGGTATTCTGGAGCAAATTGAAAAGAGCAGAAGACATAATTTGCCAAAAAGGCTTTTTTATGATAATTATATAATTTCGTGTGATCTTTATTTCTTGTATATATGTATTTTTTAACATATTATTGACTATTAATATTTTAAATATTTACAAACAAGACCAATAAAATCTTCTTAATATTTTCAATTCTCACTAATGTTCATCATTAACTATTCTAACTCCATCAATATTATTCATAAATTTAGTTTACAATATTTACAAGTTGATTGATACAGTTCTCTCTCTGATCAATTCTATAGAGCCCATCAGGTGTATGAAAATAAAATAAGATCTGTGTGATCCGTTTGTTTGTTTGATCTGGCTATTGGCACATACAGAGGCTCAGTATCTGGGATCAAATACTTTCTTATAGAAAAAATTCTCCACCCCTGGACTTGTTCTCCCCTTGGAACTTTTTTGCTCCAGTCAAATGTATTACGACAACACAAAACATGACAATACTAACATGATAGCATTAGGAATATTGTAGGGGAAAAGTTCCTCTCTTCTTTCTGCATTCCCTTTCTATATATACCCATTTCTTTATAACTGGTAATCCTGATTTGATTAGTGGTCACAATCTTCTTGTATTCTACTTAACATTTCCTGTTTCTGCTGTAGATTTCCTAGATGATCATTCTATTGCCAACACATTTTTAATTGCACAGCTGTTTTTCTTTTTAATGCAATTATTCTTTCAATCTCCATTGTACTAAGCAATTTTTCTTTATCATTTCAGTTAATCAGTTTTACATATTTGCTATCTGCTTTATATATATAATGTTATCTTTTTCACAAATATTTTAATGTAAAATACGTTTGCTTTTTTAATTATCATTTTACATTTACTTTATCTTTAAACAATCTACTTATGTTGCTCTTTTCTTAAAATAACATTTCTATAATTAAACTTCTTCGTGTTTTCTTTAGTTTTTGGCATCATTAAATATAGCTTCTTATCTTATACATTATTATTCTTAATAAATTCATATTTTTAATCAAATACAATAGACTCCAAAATATTTAAATTAATATTCACCATTTAATAAACAATTGTTTAAATCTATTTGATTGAAGGATAAGAAGTTTTAAAAAGCATTCAAATGTTAGATTTTAAAATGAATTTAGAAAAAAAGTTGGTACTACGACATTGGATGACCCACACCACTCGATGGCACTGTTGCTAGTGCAAAGCAAATAGATATAACATTACCAGGCTTTTTTTTAAAAAAAAAATTTGATTTTTTTTTGGATTTATTTTGATTTTTTTATCAAGCTTATTTTCATTTTTTAAAAATAGTTTTAACATTTACATTCGGTCTTTTTTTTTGGATTTATTTTTATTTTTTTAAAACATTTAATTTTTTTTTTATTCCTAAACAAATACATATAACTTGTTTTTTTTTTTTTAAACATTCTTTTTTAAAACAATCTTGTTTTGATTTTTCATTATTTATTTACATTTTTGTATTAGTGTGTAATAGGCTCTATTAACGAGTATGTGTGTCTATTTATATTGCACTCTATTAACAAGTATATGCATGTATTTATATTGCATATATTAATTAATTAATCATATCTGTATGCGTATAATGACATATACATAGTTATATTTTAGAATGATTAAAGTAAGTAGTAAACATCATTGTAGGTGTAGAAATGCACCTATGTAAAGATGTGAAGGAAACGTAATGTGATGGATTTTGTGAACATTATACCTTTTCTAAATTATCTCTTTTAAATTTATAAATTTGTTTGTATTCACATATAAATCTTAAATCCAGGGGTGACTGTCTTATACATATAGTAGAATGTTGACAAATCTTTTTTTTTAAAAAAGAAAATCAAAGTCATCAGTTTCTCAGAAATACTTCTCATTAAATTGTAAACTGAGAACTGAAATTTCAAAGATGATTTAAAAATAAAGTTGAAAAACGAAGACAAAATTATTGAACTGGCAGCTGGTTCTTTTGTATTTATTATAGTTATTAAAACTTAAGAATTTAAAACTCAAAATTGTAAACAACTTAATGGCTTCTGAGGGGGTGAGAAAGATTTGCTATAAAAACCCCAGTTTGAATTCAAAAGAAGCTGACTTTCATCATTTAACAATTCAATATGATATCGGCAATTGGTCTAGATGGAGGGAGTCCAAATCAGCAGCCTACCAAGAAACCACCAAGAATGAAGTAGCCTGTCAGTGAATGTTAGTGCCTATGCCATGCAAGTCACCTCAGCAACAAGATGATCGGTAATTAAATCTTCTGCAGAGCTCTTAACTAAATAGTAATAAATCATTCTAATAATTCTTATAAGCTAACTATACTATAAATGTGCACAAACTGTTAAACTAAAGTCTATTCTTAATAATTAAAACTCTGTAATAAAATTGTAATTATTAAGTCTCTTAATGTGATCTTATTTAAAAATAATATTGTAAAATCTTGGCTAATTAAAGATTAAACTAGTAATATTTTGGTTAAACATGAGAACTATCTTGGTTATTGTTCTTAGTTTATTCAATCTGCGTATATGCCTTCATTACATTGCTTACTGATATTTTATTAATTGTGCTGTGCCATTCTTCAGGGTGGAGATTGCTAATATTATAACAGTAGAAAGACAATTAAACACTTTCATATAATCTTATATTGCCTTTTAGAACACCCATAAATATCCAACCTGAAAAACTACTTTTATATATGTCGAACTAGTATATTTTAGCTTAGTATAATTCAGGTTTGCATATTTCATAATTATATTAATTAATGATCAAACCAGGACTGCCAATCATTTTGTATAGAAGATTGACAGCATTTATGTGATAGACATTCCATTTTGTATTTCTTACAGCATCTTAATATCATTTCCTCAACCACAAACACAGTTCTTCTCTGTCAGCAAAATTTTTTTCTGCTGTAGGAAGGCCACCATGGCCGCTTCTGTAGCAGGCAATTCCAACAACTTGAAAGCAGACTGTTTTTTTTGCCATTTTATTTTTTTGGTCTTGCAAGTTCTCACCAAGTGTATGACTTTCGCGTGAGCTCTGCCGAATCATGCTTTGCCCTCCTCATTTCTTAGATTTGGCCAGCTCCCAAAGGGAGTAAGAACATTTGTGAAATAGTTAGAATTTGTAGCACCTCATACTACTTTCACTAGGGGCTACTGTTGACTGTTTCACCATCAAGTGTTTTGAACTGTTTACAGGCTGTAAGATGTATGAGCAACCTTGTAAATGGCATATTTCTGTGCTTTTTCATGGAACAGTGCCATCTGGCGGTGTGGATCATTCGATGTTGTAGTACCAATAAGTTCAGTTCAAAATCATAACAGCTATTTTATATTAGATGAAAATGATTTATTTTTGCAGTATTAATTGTGATCTATTATTTATATATATAATGTTGACACACAATGTATGTTTTGTAAATGGATTATTTAGTTCCATAAAGTAATAAAAAAAAAAGAAAAATTTATTATGAATTAAATCATATTAATTATTAGTTCACCTATTCCCCTATTGTCTCACTTTTTTTTCTGTAATTGATGATATTTAAACTTGAAGAGATCTTCCCCAATCGGGTCAAAAATAGCTGAAAATGATATATTGAAATTTATTTTATCGAAATTGCAAACAAATTTCGAAATGAATGAGATTTAATCTCAAGCAATGTAAATTTGAATATTTAAAGTATATAAATGAATATGAATGGAAAATTAGAGAAAAACAAACAATTAAGAAATTGAGGTACAAAAGAGATAAAGTAGATGTCTTTAACAATTGTCTACAATGGATTATTTACCTTATTATATTCTAATGAATTTTAATATATAGGGTACTTGAGCACAGACTTTCACAACCCACCACTCTTCACTCTGTCTCATAACACTGAGACACTTAACACATATATGTTTAAAAGATAAATAATCACCAATATTCGTATTTCATGCTAAACCAGCAATCATCAGTTGGTCTAGATTATCATCTCCAAAAGTGCACAGATATATATTAAGATAGCCAAACCTCATACTTTAATGGACAGGTTTCAATCTACTCCACCCTCCAACTCTTCAACCATCCATCCAATTGAAAATATGATGATGGAATGCTCAAAGGCCACCCTGAGGCTGAGATTATAGTCACACCCATGTTGACCTAAGGTCAATCTGACCCCACACATACAGGACATAATCCATTTAATACATATACAAGCGATGGGCAGACATCTCTACTATGTAATAACTGAAACCCACAAGCTTATTATATACCTGTGTCTATATATGTAATATGTAGGATATATGAACACAGACTTTCACACGACCCACCTCCACTCTATCTCATAACACTGATACATTTGAACACATATATGTCGAAAAGATAAATAATCACCAATATACTTATTTCATGCTAAACCAGCAATCATCAGTTGGTTCAGATTACCATCTCTACACATATATGTTATATGTGCTCAGATATATATTAAGATAGCCAAACCTCATACTTTAATGGACAGGCTTCAATCTATCCCACACTCCAATTCTTCAACCGTCCATCCAATTGAAATTTTGTAGATTTTAAATTATTATATTTGGAAAAAGTAATATTTTAAAGTTTATAGTTTTAATTTTTTCTTTAAATAAAGGCTCGATAAAATTAAATAAACTGGAAAGTTTCATAGATATCCATATTGCAAAAAAGATCAAATAATAATTTTAAATTTATTTAATCTCTGGAATATTATTTGTATGCTGCATTAATTATATCTTATCTATTTTTTATTTCTTGGAATCATTCTTTTTACTTTTCTTGACAAAAGTTTTCTTATATCATTTTTGGAGTATAATTAGGCAATAAATTCATTGAATTATATTGATAAGCTTTTAACATACATTTATTTTTAGAATACTTTATGTTTCACACGATCTACCACTCTCCATTCTATCTTATAACACGGATATACTTGAACACATATATGTCGAAAAGATAAATAATCATCAATATACATATAGCATGAAATACGTATATTGGTGATTATTTATCTTTTTGATATATATGTGTTCAAGTGTATCAATGTTATGAAATGGAGTGGAGAGTGGTGGATCGTGTGAAAGTCTGTGCTCATATACCCTATATATTACACATATTGATACAGGTATATAATAAGCTTGCATTTCAGTTATTACATAGTAGAGATGTCTGCCCATCCCTCGTATATGTATTAAATGGATTATGACCTGTACATGAGGGGTCAGATTGACTTTAGGTCAACATGGTGTGATGAGTATCTCGGTCTCAGGGTAGCCTTTGAGCATTCAATCATCAGATTTTCAATTGGATGAACGGTTGGAGGATGGAATGGATTTAAGCCTGTCCATTAAAGTATGAAGATTGGCTATCTTAATATATATCTGCACACTTATTGCATTTATGTGTAGAAATGATAATCTGGACCAACTGATGATTGCTGGTTTAGCATGAAATACGGATATTAGTGATTGTTTATCTTTTTGACTTATACGTGTTCAAGGGTATCAGTGTTATGAGATAGAGTGGAGAATGGTGGGTCGTGTGAAAGTTTGTGCTCATATACTTATATATTACATATATAGACACAGGTATATAATAAGCATGTGTGTTTCAGTTATTACATAGTAGAAATGTTTGCCCATTCCTTGTACATGTATTAAATGGATTATGTCCTGTACATGAGGGGTCAGATTGACCTTAGGTCAACATGGGTGTGACTAGAATCTCGACCTCAGGGTGCCCTTTGAGATTTCCATCATCAGATTTTCAATTGGATGAACGGTTGAAGGATTGGAGTGTGGAGTCGATTGAAGCCTGTCCATTAAAGTATGAAGATTGGCTATCTTAATATATATCTGAGCACTTATTGCATGTATGTGTAGAAATGATAATCTGGACCAACTGATGATTGCTGGTTTAGCATGAAATACGGATATTGGCGATTGTTTATCTTTTCGACATATATGTGTTCAAGTGTATCAGTAATATGAGATAGAGTGGAGAATGGTGGTCGTGTGAAAGTCTGTGCTCATATATCCTATATATTACAAACATTGATACAGATATATAATAAGCCCCTATTTCAGTTAATACTTTGTTTATTTATATCGTAGTGCGACAAATTTTTAAATAATCCGAGTGCATTCATACAAAAACAAAAAAAGATTTTATTTTAATCGGCAACTGATTCTATTATTGACAGCTCATTAGAGTGAATTATTAAATTATTTGGTTATTTTTATTACTATGTGACGTTTATCAAATTTATCATGTAGCTCTAATTTAAGTGGTGGTAAGCAATAAAAAATACTATTAATTACAATCATGTATTCATTCTTCGTCGTAATAGTCAAACTGTCTTTGAGTATACAAATAAATATATATATGTCAACATAAATGCTACCAGTTCTTTTATCTCTTAATATGCGCTTTACAAACCAAACTTGGTGTTTTTTATACAATCATTTTATTAAAAAAATAAAACTAGACTACAATTTATGAAGTAAAATTTATATGTTTGAAGTTAATATTCGAATATAAGAGATTTTATTTCTTCTTTTATTATGCATTGTTTTAAAGTTTTCAGGATTTGAATGTTTTACACTTGAATTTTCATTTACATTAATTTTTTAGAAAGGTTGCAAATGTTGAGAATTATATTAAAGATTTAGTAAACATAAATTATAATGAAATTTTGTTATGAATATCTCGAAACAGATGAGATTTAATCTCAAGCAATGCAAATTTAAATTATGCAAATGAAAGTAAACAGGAAAATTAGAATTAAAAACAGACTATTAAGAAATTGATACCCAAGAGGGATAAACTGGATGTCTTTAAAGAATGTCTACTATGGATTATTTACCTCATTATATTCAAGTGAATTTGGTAAATTTTAAATTATTATATTTGGAAATGGTAATTTTTTAACGTTTATAGTTTTAATTTTTTCTTTAACTAAAATTAAAAAAAACTCCGGGTTTCTTAGATATCCGTATGACAATAATGGTCAAATAATAATTTTAAATTTATTGAATCTCTCTAATATTATTTATCATTATTTGTATGTTATATTAATTATCTCATCTATTTTTTATTTCTTGAAATCATTCTTTTTACTTTTCTTGACAAAAGTTTCTTATATCATTTCTGGTGCATAAACTCATTGAATTATATAGATAAACTCCAACATACATTTATTTTTACAATACTGTATGTTTATTTACATCGTAGTGTGGCAAGTTTTTAAATAATCCGAGAGCATTCATAAAAATAAAAAAAGGTTGTTTTTTTTAAAAAAATCGGTACCTGATTCTATTATTGACAGCTCATTAAATTATTTAGTTATTTTTATTACTATATGATGCTTATTAAATTTATCATGTAGCTCTAATTTAAGCAGTGATAAGCAATAATAAATTACCATTGATTATGATCATGTATTAATTTTTTGTCATGATAGCGAAACTACCTTTGAGCATAGAAATAAATATATATGTCAACACAAGTGCTACCAGTTTTTTTTCTATTAATATGCGCTTTACAAACCAAACTTGGTCTTCAAATTATACAATTTCTTTATATAAAATAAATGTGGACTATAGTTATTGAAATAAAATTTATATTGTTGAAGTTAACATTCGAAAATGAGGGAATTTATCTCATCCTTTATTGCGCACTGTTTTAAAATATGTTTTCACGATTTAAATGTTATATTTGAATTTTCATTTATGCGCATTTTTTAATGCTGATAATT